>RJWH01001570.1:296857-352608 GCA_004363575.1 Solenodon paradoxus
GCAGACACAACCAATGTGAACTAAATAAAAATGAATAAAATGCTTCTCCTCCCTCCTCTTTCTGCCTGCCAGCCAGCTTGCCTTCCACAGAGAGAGGTCCCAGACCAACATTGATACTTATACTCACCTGCATTAGCAAAGTCCACATATTAAAGTCCAATCTTTCAAAACAGATGCACTAGGTCAGTGATTCCCAATCTTATCTAACCATCAGAGGGAGCTTAATAACAATAACAAAAAACAAACACCACAGATACGTAAGTCTCACCCTGAAAAGACTGACTCAGTGTATTGAGAATAAAGTCCAGAAATTGTTTCATTGGAAAAAAAAAAATTATGTAGGTGATTCTAATAATAAGCTGAGTTTGAGAACCACTACATTAGACATTTACGGATACGCCCTGGTGGTCTAACAGACTAGTACACCCTGGGAACAGTCCCACATACATCTCAAGGTCCTGGATTCAAGACCCAGATGGCAGTTAACAACCAATGTGAACAACTAAATGAAAATTAAATACAGTGCTAAAAAAATAAATAGAGAGAGAGAGAGATTTACTCAATTTACAAGAAGTTGTACCACAGGGTTATTCAAGCAGCTACATCCTCTGTCCCATGCATTTAACGTAGTATTTTTAGAATTTGGTTCATCTAAATTACTCTATACACCATTTACCAAGAATACGTCTACATTAAGCCAAGTCCCATATGAGCGGCCACATTTAGGTACGATAACAACTGTCCACTAAGGGGCCTACTTACCTCGTATTTTCTGTAGTTTACCAGCAAAGCCAAGAGGACAACAGCATCGTACCCATGCTCCCGACGACTCGGCGGGTGCGAGAGTATCTGTAACAAGAGCCAGAAAGGTGTGACAGCACTAACTCCTGCTCCTAGGAAAGCAGACAGAGATGTGAAGAGGTGCTTCACCCCAAGAGAAAGAGATGACAAGGGAACTGACCTACCTGCAAAATTGCTTCGAATATGCTGTTGATCATTACATACTCCAGGATAGTGTTCTGACTGATGTTGTCTGTCACCTGAAAGCAATACAAGGCTTTTTAAAGTCTGTTGTGAGGCACCTTGACAATCCCATGCTTTTCCCCACCCTTAAGCAACTAACAGAAATGTTGAAACAGTCTATTAGATGTACTTAGTGGGCCTTTCATATGCACCCTTGAAGTCACCAGAGTCTGAACAGACAGACCTAGAAGGGTAGGTAATTAACAAACTAAAACAGCCTAAGTCTTGGAACTGCTTATTGTTTCTCTCACACCCTCACACAAGCATTTGCTTAATAGCTTCTTGGATTGCTGGACTGCATTCCTCAAAAGCACAGGAAAAAGTTTATGATCCAGAAGCTGTGACAGGGAAAGGGAACCAGCTGAAATAAACAAACAACATCCTGCTCTCCTCCCACTAAAAGGAACAGGCCAGCTTTCAACTATAAAATCAAAGTCAAAACAAATAAAAATATTGAGAATCAGAAAAACTGTTTCCAAATGAGCCCTCATGAAAAGGACAAATCTGACGATATAGAAAAGAATAATTCTCCAGAAATGGTACCTTTAAGGTGATAAATATCACATGTCCTGCAAGGTAAAAATGCCAGCAGTTATCCCAAGGAGCAACCTCCAGGAAGCATAAATTCATGCAACTAACTTCCTGCCACACAAACACAATGAAATAGTATAATGCCCTAATAGGGAATTTTTTTAAATCTCTTTTCCTTTTTAATTTTGGGCTCAAGGGTCCAAATAGGCTTGTGCTTGCTATCAATGAATATCCTTGACAAAGAAACAGAGGTATTACTTACGGTCACTAGGCAAAGAAGAAGTTTCAGACATAAACTCTTTAGACTTTCAGAACCTTCTGCACAAAGCAATGAATCCAAACTCTCCATCAGGTTCTGAGAAAGAGAACCACTGAGTATTAAATCATATCAAATAATATCTCCACCATGTCTTTGTCCAGTTCTTAGACATGATACCCACAGAAATGTGAATAAAACACAATGAAGCAGGCATATCATTCCCTGAGGCCTAGGTCTTGAAGACTGTAAGAAAAGGAAGACTTCAAAATCTAACTAGTTTGGTGAAAATGCTTTAGAACAACTATACAAAATAATAAAGAATTCACTTCTCTCCCAAATGAATTATTGAAGATTACCATCCTTGTATAAACCTTTAGATAGGTTAGAATGAAGTAAAAATTTTAAAGGTTGATAGTAATGGTGAAATGGTGAAAATGGTGAAATAAACATATACATTAAAACATACATTAATTAAATAAAATTCCATTTCAGGGCATGTCCTTGTGATTCAGTGTCTCAGAGGCTGGGGTGTGGACCATGTCAAGCCTAAGGAGCCTTGTTTGTGACCTTGGGCCAGGGGTAGCACACTAAAGAAATCCAAATTGGAATAGAAATAAAACTATCATTATTTGCAAATACAATATTATACCTAGAAAACCCTAAAGACTCCATGAAAAAAACTGCTTGAAACAAATGAATACGGCAAAGTGACAGGATATAAAATCACACAAAAATCAGTAGCGTTCCTATATAGAAACAATGAAGCAAAAGCAAAACAACCAATTTTAAAATATTGACTTTAAGGCTTATGATAATAAATAGTATGTTTCAATATCTGATAAAGAAAGCATATCGCTTGACAGAGGCATTCTGAAAAAACAGTGACAAAGACGTCACTACTGGCCACATGCACAATCCAACGAAGCCAGCTCACATCCATTCTGGTCAAACACTGCTAGACAAACTGATTGGTGTTTATCACTTGTACTTATGACCAGCTGATAGACCCAAGTGTCAAAATAGGAAACCCTCAGGTACCACAAGAAAAGGAAGAAGAAAAGAAATATTTTACATTAAATGAAAAAGGAGAATGCATGGAAAATAAGGATTTTCAGCATGCTAAAAAAATCAAGTGAAGGTTCAAAGTAAGCTACTGCAACTCAATTCAAATATGTAATGAAGGCACACCCCGGTGGACTAGTGGGTCGGTCAGATGCCTTCCACCGTTACAGTCCACGTATATCTCAAGGATCCAGGATCAAGATCCGAAGCGGGGGCAGGGGGGTAGTACCTACGACAACCAAAGATCAACAACTAAATAAAATAAATAAAATATTTTCTCTCTTCCTGCTTGCCTGCCTCCGCTCACCTTCACTCTTGCCTGTACCTTTCCTTAAAAAAAAAAGTGTAGTAAAGGTCACTATATGCTAAATATTGTTCTTTCAAAGATCATAAGAAAAAAAACAAAACAAGGACCCTTAATGTTCATTAATGCTCTCAAGGTGCTTTTCGTCCAAGAGAGAAAAATAGGCAAACAGCTTTAATTCTATAACAAATATTCATGTGGAAGAGAATTAGCTCAGAAGTCACCTATTCCAGGACTCCTCAGGTAGGTTATAATTTGAAAAGTCAATAAAAAATTAATTGAAACTGAAAAAGGAGAGGAATTCCAGATAGTCATCAGCATGCACACAAGAGGAATGAAGCAGCCCTGGGCGTGGAGCTGGATACTGTGGTTTTACTGCAGACGTGCAGAGAGGCACTGGTAAGAGATGAGACCAGAGAAGGAAACAGGAGCAGATCATGAAAGTTTCACAAAGCTAATGAGTGAGTCTGGTCTCAGACTTGTTAGTGACAGGGAACTAATGAAAGATTTTCAGCAGAAAGGATTTGAGTCTATGTGGTGTTACTGTGGATGAGACAGTAAGCCTAGAGGGAGGGAAACAGATGAGGACAAATCTATCAGTTTGCTGAAGATAACTGCCATGTCTCATTTGCGTCTGTATCCCCAGTGCCTGGCACACAGAAGCTTAACAAATGTTTATCAAAAGAATTAATGAAATAGTTCAGGAGAGAGATAATGGGGACAACACCAGTATTAAGGGAACAAAAGAAAACGCAGGTATGAGAAATATGAGCTGGGGTAAAATTAGCTGAACTTGGTGACCATCTGAATATGGAATACAAAGACAAGTCAAAACTCTCACGTTTTTGGCATAGGAGACTGAGGAGACAGGCGCTTCCATGCTGACAGGGAGTGAATGAAGAACAGACATGTAAGGAAAAAATGAGTGCCATTTTGGCTCTATCAATCAAAAGGCAATTAGGTATGTGTAAGTGGGCATATTCACCAAGAGCTGACAGAGACAGCCACTCCTCACTTAACACCATCAGTAAGTTCTGGGAAGCTGACTCTTAAGTGAAACAAGGTATAACAAAATCTAACTTTCCCATCAGCTAATTAATATAAACAAAAGCTAAGTTCCTATAGTATCCTATGTCCTATTTCTGGACATTAAAAGTATCCCCTAACTTCTAAAAAAATAAAAGACCCAAAACTTCTAGTATTAAATATTCATTCATTTTTAACCCACTTATTCCATTTCAGGGTTGCTGTTGGACAAAGCCTTCCCCAGCAGCTCACAGTGCAATGACCAAATCTGGACAGGACACCCTCACAGGGCGAACGCACACTCACACCTACACTCACTCAGAAGGGACAGCTTAAACATACCAATGAACCAGTGGGCACATCCTTAGGATGTGGAAGAAACTGAAGGACCTGGAGAAAAAGCACACAGGGCTGAGGAGAATGTGCCAGCTCCACACAGTCAGTGGCACCAGGCAGGAATCCCGTTTTTTCTCCTCAATGCTATTACAAAATTACGTTACACAGACGACGTGACTCCAGGACCTGTTGTATGTAACTCTGAGGCTCAGGAGAGGATATTAAGGATAAAGATAGAGACTTAGTAATTAGCAGCAGCATAGAGACAGTAGTTAGAACTATGAGAATCGAAGAGCTCTGGGATTCGACCTGACAAATACAGGGTATGCGAAAGGCTAGAATTAAAAGCTCATTCGGGTATGCCCTGGTGGAGTAGCGGTTTAGTCCCCCACTGCCAGACACAGTCCACATGCATCCTGAGGACTCAGATTCAAGGCCCGAGGCAAGAGGGAACAACCAAGACCAACAACAAAATAAAATGTTTCTTCCTGCCTTTCTGCCTATTCACCTTCCTGACCTTCCGGTCTGCCTGCAACTTTCTTTAAAAATTAAAAAAAAAAAAAAGACAACGTACTCTAGCTGTACCCCTGTCGCTCAGGCAGCTAAGACAAGTAAGGCACAGACCATGTAAAGCCTAAAGACCCAGGTTCAAGAACCAGGACAGAGGACAGGGGGCAGGGAAATGATACATCTTATTAGAAGAACTAAATCTTTGTATAATCATAACTTTTTTAAATAACCTAATCACTACAAAAATTCTTTGTCACACAGATTTAATTTTAAGTGATTCAGTGACAGAAGACTAGTTCTTCAAAGTTTTTATTATAAACAACATGCATGCAAGATAATGTGAGATGCTGAAAATCAGATTATCTGATAAAGGGCCAATATCCAGGTCACATAAAGAACTCTTACAACTCAAAAATAAAAAGACAAATAACAATCTAGAAATAGGCAAAGAGTGTGAACAGACATTTCTCAAAAAAAAAAAAAAACTCAGACAAAAAAAACTGTTAACAAGGATGTGGAGAAACTAGAACCTCGTGCATTGCTGGTAAACCTGTAAAATGGTACAGCGACTTCAGAAAAGTTTGGAAGTTCCTCATGACGTTAAACACAGAGTTAGCATATGAGCCAGCAATTCTAGTCCTAGACAAACACCCGCGAGAACTGAAAACATGTCTCCACACAAAACTTGTACATGGATGTTCGCAGTAGCCTTATCTGTAATAATCAGAACAGTGAAACGTGTCACATGTCCACAACAGGTGAGCAGATAAACAAAACGATGCGGGATATTCACACACTGTACTATGACTCAGCCATAGAAAAGGAATGGTGCTCTGATATACACTACATGAATGAACTCTGAAAACATTGTGTGGAGTGAAAGATGCCAGACACCAAAGACCACATATGATATGATTCCATTTATATGACATGCAGGACAGTTAAATCCACGGAGACATAAAGCAGATTAATGGTTGCCAGGAGCTGAAGAGAAGAGAAAATAAGGGATTTTTGCTAACAGGTACATGTTTTTTGCAGTGATAAAAGTGTTCTGAAATTAACAGCAGTGAGAGTTGTACAACTCCATAAGTATACTAAAAACTACTGATTGTATACTTTAAAAAGGTGAACTGTATGACATGTGAATTATATATTAAGTTGTTATTTTAAAAAAGACTGTTGAGCAATAGAAATAAAAACTGATAAAATCAAAGTCACTGTGCTAAATAAGAAAGCTTAAACCTTATAACTAAAGTTATCCTTGTGTATAAATGTGTTATAATTTATTTAAAGTCATAAATGTTTTTAAGAGTGTCTGGTCATCACATATAAATCATAAACTAAAGGGCTCAGTCTTTATCCTGCAGGGAAAAGATGTCTCAATTCAAATTGAATTTCAAATTTTCCTTTATTTAGATAAACCAAATCTGTAAGACAAAAATAGACAAATTCAAGGTCAAATTCAATCATCCTTATCTGAGTCCAAATCTCTAGTACATCTAACTGTCTCTGCAAACCCCTGTGAGACTCCACCTGCACAGGCACGCCTGCAGCCAAGGCCTCACCTTCATGCACAGCTCCGCCTTGTCAAAGCCCATCAGCATGTTGATAATGTCAAACCCAGAGGTGGACTTATTCTTTTGATGGACTCCTCGGATGAGTGCACACAAGGTCTGCAGAGACCAGAGAAAGAATTACTTCAAGAAGAAGTCTCAAAATGAGAAGGGCGCTGGAACTGCAGCCTCAGGGGGCAACCTCAGAACCTCCTCCGTCCACAGTTGACCCCCAATTGCTCTACTGCTCTGAACTCCAAACACACAGTCTTCACATGCACAAATCCAGAAACTAAAAAAGGAACAGCAACTGAGGTTATTGGCATCCTCTTTTTTATAACTGCACTGCAGACAAAGACGGGAAGGTGATATTAAAAAAAGAAAAAAAAACTTGTATTTAAATCATGGGATAGGTGGAAACTTCCTTTATTTAAAATTAATTTTAGTATATACACTACAGTTCATCATTTTTAGTAATTCTTTTTAATAACGAAGAAAGTTAAGTCCTCAGAAAATAACAACCAATTGCTCCAAAGCTTCCACCCACTGCAATCCCCATCCACTCCTTACTAGCTGTGTAACTTTCCGGTGCCTGGTTTTCTCGTCTTTAAACTGAGAGTGACAAAAACAGTACCCAGCTCATTCAGATGCTGTGAGGACTCTGAAATAATTCTTTAAAGCTCTTAGACTAGCCCCTGGATCTCTGCTGAAGTTCGAGTATATCAACTCCACAATAATGTACTATATTCTTACAGTTCACCAAGTAGTTTAATGTCAGCTTATTTCCACTGAGCCAAGATGAGTTTACAGTTCACGCCCTGACAGCGAGCCACTGCGGTTACTGAAGGTGCAGTTTCTGACTCTGTTTCAGCTTTCAGGAGGCCCTACAGGAGATGCTCAAAATGCGGCTTCACGATAAAAGCCGCCCTGCCCTGCCTTCTGGGGCATCGGCTCAAGAGATAATTTCTACACACTACAAATGAGAACACCGGAACTCACAAAGTGATTTGCCCAACTAGTAACTCAGAAACTTAAACCCAATCGACCAGAACTTCTAACAAAATCCTTTAAGCATCACAGATTCTCCACTTTCAAGCTTGTCAATCACTGCCCCAGGTAATCAGCCCAACTGGGGCTACACTAGAGTTACAGAACTAACTTGAGAACTTTGCTCATCATTCATTCAATAAAAATGCACTTTACATGCACCCCCGTGGCTCAATGGCTGAAGTAAGACTATGTAAAGCCCAAGGACCCAGGTTCCAAACCAGGCTGGGG
Source organism: Solenodon paradoxus (assembly GCA_004363575.1). Lineage (NCBI taxonomy): Eukaryota > Metazoa > Chordata > Mammalia > Eulipotyphla > Solenodontidae > Solenodon > Solenodon paradoxus. The sequence goes on from RJWH01001570.1 coordinate 304,740, forward strand.
GAAGTGCTGAGGAGGCGACAAACTCATTTACCCGCAGAGTTCTACTTGCCAGGCACTGTTCTACAAACTAGGAATAAAATATTAGATAAAAGTGTCAAAGTCTTTGCACCCAAGAAGACTTTAATGTATCCCCACCAACCCAGTGTCTGACACAACAGCTATTCAAGAAACAGCTGTTCAATGACTCTTCCTCATGATCATACAGTAGCATAAAAGAAAGTGATTCTTCACACATCCCTCAGTTCGAGTCCCAGGCCAGGGGGAAGCAACCAGTGCAAACCACAATATAAAAATCACAAAATAAAGATGCTTCTTCCTCTTCTGTCGTCCTGCCTACCTGCCTACTTGTCTTCATTCCTGCCTGCACCTTTCCTTTAAAAATAGTGACTCTCGGGTACATCCTCATGGCTCAGGCAACTGAGATGCTGGCATGTGGACTGTGTAAGCCCAATGCCCTGGTTCAAGACTCAAGGCTGGAATGGAAAAACAAACAACTAAATAAAGACGTGGCGCACCTTGGTGGTTTGATGATTAAGTCTGCAGCCTCCAGCCAGCATAACCCATATATATCCCAAGGACCCAGGTTCAAGTTCTGGGGCCGGGGTGGAACAATCAGGACAAACAACTAAATAAAAATAAATAAATGCTGCTTCCTCCTCTCACTTCCCACCTGCCTCTCTGCTCACCTTCATTCCTGCCTATACTTTTTCTTTAAAAAATTGAGAAATAAAAACATTTCTTCTTCTTTTCTTTGCTTCCTTCAGGGCTTCTTCCTCCTCTCCCTTCCTTCCACTCTTTGAAAGAATAGTGATTCAGCACACCTTGGTGGAGCAGCAGTCAGGTCAGTCACCTCTGAAGGAACAAGCCACATACCCCTGGGTTCAAGTTCTGGGTCCAGGGGGAAAACAACCAGTGTGAATAACTAAATAAAAATAAAATAAAAACACTTCTCCCTCTCTCTTCCTGTCTGTTTGCCTACTCACCTTCATCCCTGCCTGCACCTTTCCTTTTAAAAAAGAAAGAGAGAACTCCTGATTTAGTGAGAATACATCATAGTAAGACTCTCTTCTGGTGCATCCTGGTGGAGCAGAGGTTGGGCACAGTGTACACACATCCCAAGGACTCGGGCTCCCGTCCCAGGATCAGGGGCAACAACCAGAATGAACAACTGAATAAAATTAACAAAGGTACTTCTTCCTCCTCTCTCTTCCTGTCTGACTACCTCTGTTCTCCTTCATTCCTGCCTGAACTTTTCCTTTGAAAAAATTAAAATTAAAAAATTTTAAATGAAAAAAAGTTTTTAAATCTCTTCTGATTTTTGTTGTAGCTTAACATCCTTGCCAAAGCTTCCACTCAATCTCTTCCTTTCCTCAAGTAATAAGGAGAGTCCTGTCAAATAATTTGCCTTGGCATTAAATCAAATTATAAAAATGGGGTGCGCCCTGTTGAAGCAGAGGTTAGGTCAGGTTAGGTCTACTGCCTCCAAGCAATAGAGCACAGGCCACACACTCCTGGGTTGGGGATGGGGGTGGTGGACAACCAGTGTGAACTACCAACTCAAAATGAAATAAAATGCTTATTTCTCTTCCTGCCTACATCGACTTTTCCTTAAAATATACACACACCCCCACGGATAAGATTACTATGATAAGAGTCCATTTGTTTAACCAAGAAGATGAGTAAATAAACATGGTCTAGATGTTTTGATCATTATTTAAACAAATAAATTTTAAAAATCTCATACCTAAGGGCAATTCTAGGTTCCTCAGGTTCCAACAAATGTGTTAAAATCCCGTTCTCCTATTAAACAAAATTTCCCCAGTCTCCCAGTCTTGTACCTGCAATGCATTGACAACTCGAATTGGATGCTCCTCTCCCAGAGCCTGGATGCAGTGTTGAAATAAGCAATTAATATTGTCTTTGATCTTCATTAACTCCTCACCATCAAGAGATTCCAGCTTGCCTTCCAGATACTCTAAATTCACCTGCCAGGGGCAAAACAAAGGCCTGAGTGCACTCTCAGTGCAGTACCTAGGACACAAGAAAGCAATCTCAGTTACTGAAAAATCCAGAGGACACAGAGTCTTACCTTCATAAGGAAGAGCTCCTCCCAAAATCGAGGACTGCACTTACTCGGGTCCTCTGTCTGAAACCAGAAAATAAGTAGAGTCAACATAGCCAGCTAACACCAAACCATTAAAATATATCTGGGCATACCCTGGTGGCCTGGTGGTTTACTTCACCAGTGGTGTAGTCCACATAAATCCCAAGGTTCCTTAGGGCTGAGAGGAGGTGTAGGGAGAGCAAACCAGGATGAACAGCAAAACAGAAAAAATAAAATGCTTCTTCCTCCTTTTTCTTCCTGCCTGCCTGCCTCTGCTCATCTCAATTCTTGCCTTCACTTTTCCTTTAAAAAAAAGAATACATCCGAAGGGTATACCCTTGTGGCTTAGGTGCTAAGGCAGTGACTGGGGTGTGGACCATGTAAAGCCAAAGGACAGGGGTTTGTAACCTGGGGCCAGAGGGAACAATCAAAAATAACAAATAAAAAGTGCTTTCTCCTTTCCTTTCCTTCCTCTCTTTAAAAAAAAAAAAATCTGAAAGTATCACTAAACACAGCCAACCTTATAATTCAAAACTAACTCTGAAAATGCTTGATCTAGTTTAAGCTGCTGGGATGGGGAAAGAGAACAACTGTATTGGGTTTTTCCCCAAATGGAAGACATTATGCATGGATACAAATGACCTGCACCAAAAGTTAATGCTGGCTCACGGAATCCCCTGCAAATCTTTCTCCTCTAGCAATACATGAACCTAACCATCTGAGCAAATGTGTCATATTATGTTATGTCCCCAATGCCTTTTAATGGTGCTCAGTTTTCAAACCTCATTCACATACATGGAATGCAGTGGCTCTGTGGGCCACGGTATGGCAGACATTATCATTACACTGTTTTTAGGGAAAAGGACCCACAAAAGTGAGTGGCCTGAGTGCAGGAGATAGAGCACAGATCACCTAGAAAATACTGCTGTGGTTTTCACAGCATCCTGTGCTGACTGATTCTACTTGCCCCATTAAGCATTTAGTTCTCTGTAAAGTCTTTCATTTTGGTTTTGATTTTTAAAGAGAGAAGGGGGAGACGTGAAAGAAGCATTTTTTAAGGAAGGCTCGGAGTAGAGGAGGAAGCGCATTTACTTATTTATTTTGCTTGTCATCTCCCCACTCCACCGGAGGTCTTGAACCCAGGTCCTTGGGCTTTACAAGGTCCACATCCCAGCAGCCAACTTAGCACCTGAGCCACCAGGGTGAGTCTACAGAGTTTTTAATATGCTCTTTAATTCAAATTGGTCTAAAAGGTTAGCAAAACTATAGTGATAAAAATCTAAGTTTCTTAGCACTCATTTTCATACAGAAATTCTAGGAAGTCAGTAACTTCTGGCAAATGAGCAAAATAAGGAAAAAGAGAAATCCCCTCCAAACTTTAGAGGAAAATTAATGACATAAAATAAGTAGATAAATTGCCCACTAGCATCTTACCTTAACTTGTTCTTTTAAAATTAACTAGGACTAATGTCTTCATTAGTTAAGAAGTCCTGATACAATAAGAAAATACTGTACTAGGAATCTCTTCTGGGTTTTTAACTGAGAACAATATAGAGAAGGGACATTTCTCGTCCTATCATAAGGTCTTCATGTAGCTAATTCTTTCAATCGCTTTCAAGTCCTGCTCCCCGGGAAGGATATTATCCTTCTGTAAGGATATCCTGCTGTCATTTTGCGTTCCATACATGAAACTCAGGGAACTCACAGAGATAGCACCTCTCATCCTCTGAGCTCATGCAAGCAGCAGTCAGATGGACACCAACTTTAATTCACAATAGAAAGAGTCCTAATGGGACCTTAGTGCCTACTCATATTCTCAGAATAGCCGCCTATACTGGTTGGGGCAACTCTGTATTAGTTTTCCGCATGCCAAACTCTATCCCGAGGCCTGCCAAGAGTTAGATGTTTTATTTGATCATATTATTTATTCTGGCAAAGTTGAACAAGTAAGAGTTTTAGAGTCAGACACTAGGACCAAAAGACTTCAAAGAATATCTAGGATCGAAGGGTCCTTAAATTAGATCATGAGGAAGACAGTGTTTCATAACAATACTCAAAAAAGCAGCTTCCCAGCCTTTCTCCCTTTATTTATTTATCTTTTTATTTTTTATCTAGTTCATGGTAACAAGTATAAGAACATATTATCTATGTAAATCAATACATGATCAGAATTTCTACTATGAGAAATCTCACTCTCACTCTCGATCTCTCTTTCTTCCTCGAAGACCTACAGGGTGGCAGGCAGAGGTGAGATTATTTCTTATTCTGAAAAAGAAACTGAGGGCTCAAGCTGTGCACAAAGTCAAGGCTTCGGGCCTTACCATGAAGATCTCGTCATACATCAACACGACTTTCTCCTTCAGTGGTTTTTTAGAGGCTGAAGATTTCCGGAGCAGCCCACCTCGTTTTTCTACCTGGGCCATGGTTAAGACAGCCTGTGAGAAGGAAGCACAGTCAGTGAAAGACAAGCTCTCTGAGGCGCTGATGAGCCAATTTAAACATCTCTCAATGGAAGATGCTTTACGAAGGAGAAAGATCAACGACCATGTTATAGATCTTGTGACTCTGTCTAAAACCCCTCCCCTGAACAGGTAATAGCAAGGTTTTAATCATTTCTTGGCCTGCAGCACAACGCATTTGACATCCTTAAAACATGCCAGTGGACAAGACTTTAAGAAGATCCAAAACCAAGCAGCAAAGTGTAACGAGCTCTGTCTATAACAGGCCTGACCATATATCTGCAGGAAGGCTGCAAGCACATACTGCCCGCAGACTGATGGTGAAGTGAAATTTCAAGTATTGATCGAGCTCAGGACCATTAAGGGAGGAAGTGTGCTGCAGACTGATGTGCTCCATTGATTTCCCCAAAGTAAGTAGGGTTCTCATCACTGCAAAGCACTTGGCCTTCACTGCCTCATAAATCACACTGCAGTTGACTGTCTTCAGAGATTCCTCTGGAAAGAGACCCAAGGCAGAAAGTAACAGTTAAGAGGCCAAAAATTAAATTTGATTTCAAAATAACCAAATATAACAATAGACTCCTTTCAAATGTAATTACAGACATATAGATATAATCCGCATCACTATAGCAGATAAAACTTCAATACGTTTTTCAATTCTATATGAAAGAAGTTCCATGAATCAAGCTCAAAATTCTTCATCTTGCTTTAAGGAATTCTAACTATTTTTCAAGTAAAAATTTGAAATCCCACAGCTCTCCCCTGTGGATTTACACAGATTACCTAACTTCCCAGATTCTATTACTGACAAAAGTCTACTCTTTCCCTTAAATCCTAGGCTTATAGTTATAGAAACTTAATATCACCCCACAGCAAGCATGAGAGGCAGCAAGGAGCCTGATCTGACTTTCAGACAAATGCAAAGCAGAACAAAATTAATTTTACTCAATGACTTTTGGAAAATATGTACTCTCTTCCCAATCAAAATCAAAATTTTGTTTATGGAAGAGATGATCCCAAAAGCCAAAAAGAAATTATCTCAGACACTGGCTTTTTCCAAAATGGAAGTTCACTTCTGCATACACACCAAAGCAGAAAATTTCTGCGCTAGATGTTAAGCGCCTTTTAGCACAGGCTTCATCTTATACTTTTACACAGTAAATGCTCAACATATGCTTGTCACTGACCAATTTTTCTGTTTAAAGAGGAAGAAAGGAAGGGAGAAGAGGAAAAAACATCTTTATTTAATTGTTCATTTTGGCTTGTTACCTGGCCGTGGGTCTCAAACCCAGGTCCTTGGGCTGCATGTGGTCTGCACATCAACATCTCAGTCACCTGAACTACAAGGGTGTGCCCTGATTCTGAAATAAGGGGGAGTCCTAAGTCTGATCTATCGCTACTGTGTCCTTGCTAAGCCCTCAAATTCCTTTCCGGTTCAGAGAAAATTGAAAGAAAAACTAACACTGAAAAGAAGATTCTTTTGGGCAATTTTCATTATATTGATCATAGCTTGCCTTAAAGTACGAAATACACACTCTATTCAACACAATCCTATGTCTTTTAACTAGGTTGTCAAGAGGAAGATATCCTTATAGGGGGAAAAATTGGAAATCAAGAGGACCAATTAAAATAAATCAAAAGCAATGCAATTCTAAGCTTAGTGGATATGGATCTTCTGGATGACCAGCTTCACCTAGTTGATTAGCAGGGAACGTAGGAACCACGCAGTTCCTAGGTGTGAAAAGCACATATTTATAAACATCTGCCTCTGAGCATTTATAATTGGGTTACAGTTAATCAATGTCCACCCCAAATCTAATGAACTCACTCTCTCTATTTCAGAATCAATACTTTGTAATAAACAAAAGGGAATAGGAGAGAAAAACTATTCCAATCCAAAGTACCAAATTTCCGAAGAAATTAAATTCTTTTCATCACTCTCCTTCAATTTGAAATGGGCAAGTTCAACCAATGGCCTCAACTCATTACTCACTGTCATCATCTCAGGCAACAGGAATTTAATCACAGTGCCTGAACTGTGATGAAAATGATGACATAAGATCCCCTCCTCCTGCCAGCACTTCTACCCATGAAACATAGGTAAGGACGGTAGTGGGCTGGGAGAAGTCTCTTTAAAAATGCTTTGAGGCGGCACACCCTTGTGGCTCAGCAGCTGAGGCGGCAAGGTTGCAGCCCCTGTAAAGCCCCAGGGCCTCGGTTCATGATGGGGTGCAGGGAGGAGGGGCTCAAAAAAAAAGAAAAAAAAAAGAAAGAAAGAAAGTAAAGCATCCAACTGATAGAGCAGTAAATTGGAGCACATCAGTAAAGTGAGTGTAATCTGTTTACTTCCTCCCAGGGCTTTTTTAACTCTTCTAGAACTCTAGCCTGCTATGCAGAGAACCAGCACCCGCTGCAGAGCAGCGAACATGCTGGGACAACCAACCAACAAGATGGAGACTAGACTACAGCTCTACCAACCAGATGACACTGTCAGTAGGCTTTTCAGTTTCATTACAAGTAAAATGAGGGGACTGAACTAGACATATCACCTAAGAGTCTTGGCGACCCTGGTGGATTAGCAGATTAGTCAACTGCCTTCAGCAGAGTGCAGGTCACTTATTCCAAAGACCCAGGTTCAAGACCTGGGGCCAGGATGAAAACTAAAATGAACTAAATAAAATTAATAAAGTGTTTCTTCCTCCTCTTTCTTCCTGTCTGCCTGTCCTCTCACCCTCATTCTGCCTGCACCTTTCCTTTAAAAAAAAATTTCAAAAAAAAAAATCTCAGCATCACTCAAATACCACAAATACGTATACAATTCCTGAATATTATAAAGCACTAGCGTAGGATGACAAAGAGAAAAGTCGAAACGAGATCCTCCGGGAGCTCAAAAAGACACTTCATAACCTATGGCACAAGGCAAATCATGAGAGTAAAAGTATAAAGAAAATGCTGTGGAACCACAAAGGAAGGAAACATTCTGCTACAACCTCTGTTGACGTGAAGAAGTGAATACAGCAAAGCCACAGTAATCATTCAGAAATGTCATCTATGTCTTTAATACAGCTTCTCAAAAACAAGACAGAGCAGGAAAAGTATAAAAAAGAATTAGGCAATTTTTAATACTAATCTCACTTTTCATTGAACTCAGAAATGGCATCAAATACCCGAAACTGGATACTAAATCAATGAAGGTTTTTATTTCTAAATCTCAGGGGCTGCTGGTCCCGGGACCTGCAACACAACTCCTCTCTGAAAGACCCAAGTCACCTATGAGAAATTTGTAGGTGAGCGTGGTGTGTTATCATATATTTGATGGAGAGTAAACCTGTACATCTAAAACTCAAATTATGAAAGAATGTCAATCAATGGTCTGCCCTAGCTACCTCAGACTTCATCATCATGTTAATTCTCCACACTTAAAGTTATTAAATTTGGGCTTTTCTCTTACTAAAAAAAATTAAAATAAATAAAACGTATGTTGTGTTTTAAATCAAAGTTACCTCCATTTAAAAGAAAAGAACTGTACCTTTTTATTTATTTATATTTTTGGAAAGGTTCAGGCAGGAATGAAGGTGAGCAGAGGCAGGCAGGCAGAAAGAGAGAAGAGGAGGAAGCCTTTATTTTATTTAGTTGTTCATCTTGGTTGTTCCCTGCCCCGAGTCTTGAACCAGGAACGTAGGGATGTATGCGGACTGCCCCTGGTACACCAAACTGCTAGGCCACCAGGGCGCGCCTAAGAACTATATCTTAAAGCAGTCTAACTACACGCTTCTGGAACGTACATCACTTCATATCCCTACAGGCTAAAGTCATCAAATACCAAGATTTTAAAAGTCAGACTCTTGAGAAAGCTGTCTAGTTTTCTATTCCTTAGCTGCTTGCAGAGCCAGAACAGGCTTTGGATACTAGAGAAAGTTTCGTGCTAGCACTATTTCCATTTTAGAAAGCTCTGATGTGAATTCAAATTACACCTCTGTTAGCCAAAGCCAACAATGTTAAGGCAGTAGTTGTATTGGCCATGTGAACTCTTCGTACAGTGTCCATTTGTTTTAATTTGGGAAAAAAAGGGAAAAATCAAATAAAATACGAGAGAACATTTTAGGACTTCCAAATCAGAGAAGCACATCAAACTATTTTGTTTGATTAATTTTTTAATGTAAAGTATATACTTGCTGCTTAGATATTTTGTTAATTATTATTTCCATACTTGAGATCTGTGCAATATTTTCCATTATGTCCACTGACAGGGTAGTGATAAAACTAAAAAGTGAATACTTAATTTAGAAGTGTTAACATTAATGCTCTGTAAACAAATTCCCTGTTAAAAAAGAAAAGGTCAAACTCTACCACTGTCTAATGTACAAAGAATGCTAGTTATTCATTTATTCAGTTGTCTTCTTGAACAATTCAAGTATCCAAAAAATGATAGTTTACTAGAAATGCACTCTAATATTCCAACAGTTACCATAGTTAATTGATCAAAGATCTTGAGTTTAGTCTCAATTCCTATAACCTCATTCTATAACCTTAAATTTTCTTTCCCTCCCTGATCTTCAGTTTGTCAATCTATAAAAAGAAGTCATGGCAAGGATATGGAGAGAAGAGAACCCAGTACACTGCTGATGGAAATGTAAAATGGTATGACCACTACGGAAAGCAGTATGGAGGTTCCCTAAAATATTAAAAATAGAAGTACCATATGATCCGACAATCCCACTTGTGCATATATACCCAAAGGAAATAAAATCAGCATCTCGAAGAGATATCTGCACTCCTGTGTTCACGGTAGCACTATTTGTATTAGTCAAGATGTGGAAACAACCTCAGTGTTCCTCAATGGATGAATGGATAAAGAAAATGTGGTGTATATATACAACGGAATCTATTTCAGCCATATAAAAAAATCCTGCCATTTGCAACAACATAGATGAATCTTTCACTAACGCTCAGTTAGCTCAGACAGAAAAAGGAAAATTCTATATAATCTCATATGTACAATCTGAAACAGTCAAATTCACAGACAAACAGAGGGTAGGCTGGTGGGTGCTTAGGGCTGGGGGTGGGCATTAGATATATGCTGGTCAAAGGGTACAGACTTCCAGTTATAAGACAAATAAGTTCTGAGGAGCTAATGTACATCGTGGACTATAGTTAACAGTACTCTAGTGTATACTTGAAAGTTGCAAAGAAAGATCTTAAACATTCTCACACATAGACCAAAAATCTCTTTCAAAAAAGGTAAACATGTGGAGTGACAGGTGTGTTAGCCAGTTTTGCTGTGATCATTTATGTTACATGTTATATCAGATAATCATCTAGTACATTTTAAAGCTACACACTGCCACACATCAAGCATACCCACAACGCTGGAGGGAAAAAGCCGTGCGACAGCTCTCTGCAGCTTCCACATGCAATGGTCTTGGGTTCTAGGCCACCCTTGTAACGGACTGCTGGCAAGTATCGCCCCTCTCTCTCCTCACTGTCGAGGAAATCTCCGAAAGGCTACTGCCGATGGGCACTGAGGTAATTAAATCTAGCCAACATTTTCACCAGCATGTGAAAAGGAGAGGTGAGAAAAGGGAAAAAGGAAAGAGAAAGGAGGAAAATAAATTTTAAAATTAAATGTCCATTATCCAGAAAGAAAAAACACGCACAAATCAAGCATTCAGTCAGCCAGTCAGTCAGCCAGTCACTCCATCAGCAAAGTTTTTTTTAAAGGAAAGGAGCAGGCAGGAATGAAACCAAGTAGGCAGGCAGGCAGGCGGAGAGAGGAGGAAGAAGCATTTATCTATCTGATTTAGTTGTTTATCTGTGTCCCCACCCTGACCCTAGCCTGGGTCGTCAACCCGGGTCCTTGGGATATATGACACTTCGCCTGCCCTCAGACTTAACTGCTCAGTCACCGGTGGGGGGGCGGGGACCATGCCAGTAAATACTGACACGCTGACATGTTTTACGTGCTGTGCACTGGGTAGACTGACCAGACATACTGCTCCTTTTGTCTTATTTCCCAACCACCCCAGAATTTTAATGTCACTTTTGCTCTGTTTTTAATAAACTAGGGGCATCTTTAACAAGGAGCGAAAGTTGCGTTGCCCCAGGCCCAGTCTGTGAGGGGGGGTCCCCAAAACAGCCACCTTTGCCCCTCATTAAAGATGGCCCTTGCTGGCACTGACCATGGCGGGTCACCGTGGTTGTCCTCTCCCACCCCACTCCTGGGATCAGGATGCAAAACCAGGTCCTTGGGATGCAGGATGTGTGTCAGGCCGGCCAGAAGAGGCCTGGACAGTGTCCACGCAGAGGGACACTCAGCCTGCACTGCAGAGTGTGAGCAACTCAGGGGCCTTCCCAAGACTAAGCAGCAAGTGGCAAAACAAGTATTTCCCAACCTCTATTGCGGGTATCAGCCAGTCTGCACGTAGTGCGGGAGAACCATCTCCAGAGGACAACGCAATGCAGTCCCATCAGAATCTCCCGAATCTGCCTACTTTCACGAACCAATAATACGGATGAAGAGGTTTAAAAACCACAACTACCTCAGGTTCCCTTTCAGATTATTTTACACAAGAAGGCATGCACTTCTGCCTTCAGAAAGAGAACCAACTTCAAAGTGACAGGACTTCAGGAAACTCTGATTGAAAATCACTTTTTTCTGACGTCTCCCAGGAGGAGAATTCATTGTATGCGCCTCTTTCCAAAGAGCAGGAGGCCCCTGTGAATGAAGACTGCCCGTCTCCTGCTCAAGCTCGGAACTTCTTCAAGCTGCACGATGTCACTCGTATCTTCTTCATTTCCTTTCCTGCTGAACCACACAAGCTTCGTAAACGCCACCGAAGCATAAAACAAAAATTCTCCGACAGACTCCCACAATCTCCCTAAAGAAAGTCCGTGACCTTACAGAGTAAACCGATTTGCTGCCAGTGCAGTAGTTCAGCAAGGCCTTTCAACGGCTGACATTCTGAGACAGCAGACTGCTAAGATGTCAAGCTGACCTCCTCCCCACATACACAACCCAGCTACAGTCATTTAACTACAACCTTTGAAAAAGAACAGGAAACAGCGTCCCCACGACGAGAAAGAACACGCATCTTCCTAAGTGGGCAAAGTCCATCAGTCTTGGCGTGACCAGCACCCAGCACGGAAAGCCCGGGGCTCACAGGGAGAGACCACTGATACGAACATCTTCCCTTCCCGGGGCTGAAGGGCCAGCCCCGCCACCAGGTGCCCCCACACCTGGGAAATCCTCAAGTCACAAACAACCTGATGATAGAGGGGCGTTTTGTTTGTTTGGTTTCCTTGTAGAACAATAAGACTTGGGGAGCAAAGATCAGAAACAAGAACATGAGGAGCCAATAAAGCGCACAAAGACCTGACTTCAGGACTTTGTTTTGTTGAATCAAAAACTTCGGCATGAGGACTACAAAAGAGGGACAGCCTCTCTGTGAAGAGACACTGCTGGGGGTTCTCTCCCAATACGCTGTGTAGTACTAGCACTGGAGGCCGTCATATTGCAGGAAAGTCCCCAGGACGAAATGCCCTATCCCCTCTGCCATCAGAATACTTAGGACACCAGACAGTGTGCGCTCGCAGGCACAGTCCTCTGACTGCCAAGACAGAAACAGCCCACGTGCCAGCCCACACAGGGTGGGACAGGCAGTTGGGTCTGTAACCCCACCACAGACAGCTGAGCGACTGCCTGCAGAGAGCATTCCCCACTTTTCTCAGGCCCATCATCAGAGAGGTTTCAGAAAAACAGCAGCTTCACGATGTCTGGGGCCACTGCTAAACAGCTTTGCATTTCTGCCTGCTACTAGTTAGAGCTCCCTAGGACCCCAGGAGACAACCAATTCCTTCGCATCAGAAGCCCATATTGGAACAGCAGCCTGCTTGTGGCCCACAACTCTTGAGTCTCTCTCCTTGTTCCTTGCCATTCTTGCCTGTGACTCTGCATTCCCTGCCCCAACTTCAACCCTGTAGGCTGGACTCGGGCTGCAGCCCAGCGGTGGTTCTAGAGCGCCAATCATTGTGACTCATGCAGACAGCCCACAACAAAAAGCCCACATTCCATGTTAACACCTTGGGACTATGCTCATAAACGTGATATCCTACACAAAGCCACCACATCAGGGCACAGAAGAAAACATCATTTAGCCTCACCTATAGAAATAAACAGAATACCAAACAGAATAAAGAGACAGAGAAATATACAAATGATAGACCGAAACAAAACCTCAGGGGAAAATCCAAATGCAACAGAATTAAGTATAACTACCTGAAGAAGCTTTTAAAGCAACACTTTCAATGACGCTCACTGAAATCAGGAGAGCAATGAAGAAACAAAAAGAGAACTACAAAAGACGATAAAAGAAATTATGAAATAGTTTCAAACCGAATTCATAGAGCTAAAGAACACAAAGGAGGGCTCAACAGTAGACTATAAGAAGTCTCCAACTGAATCAGTGACCAAGAAGATAGAGCAGCAGAATGCATCTAAGCTGAGGAGCAAAGAGAAAAACAAATTAAAAGAAACAAACACAGGAGCAGCCTCGTGCCTCAGGAGGCTAAGACAGTAAAGGTAAAGACCATCTAAGGCCCAAGGACACAGATTCAAGACCCAGGACAAGAGAAAAAACAGAAAGGGAAAAATAAAGACAGCATACAAGACTTATGGGGTAACACCAAGAGAACCCACACTACTCATATTATAGAGATCCCAGAAGGAGAAGAGGGAGGAAAAATGGCAGACACTTTATCTGAAGAATAACTGAGAAAAAATCCAGATCCAGGAAGCTCTAAGAGTCACAAACAAACCCAGACACACCAAGATACATTGTTATTAAAATGACAAAAATAAAAGATAAGAGAATCTAAAAAGCAGCTAGAGAGAGGTTACATACAATACTGGGAGCCCCCATAAGGCAGTCTGCAGATTTCTCAGCAGGAACTTTATAGGCCAAAATAAAATGATGTAATACATATAAAAAAATGGAAAAAAAAGGACTTCCAACCAAGAATAATCTACTCTGCTAGGTTATCACTTAGAATTAAAGGACATATAAAAAGTTTTTCAAACGTTAAAGAAATTCATCACAACCAACCAGCCTTACAAGAAATACTAAAGGAATGTTTATAAAATAAGAAACCCCACCTAAGGCAAGACACCAAAAATATAAAATGTGGGGAGAAGGGAATTAAAACATGGACTGTTGGAATGCACATGAAACCAGCTTGCTTTCAAATTAATAAAAGTTTATAAGCCTGGTGGCTCAGGTCTAAGCTGGTAGCTGGGGTACAGACTACATAAAGCCCAAGGACCCAGATTTGATAGCCAAGGCCAAAGGGAACAACCAAAATGAACAAATAAATAAAAATGCTTCTTCCACCTCTCTTCCTGCCTGTCTACCTGCCATCAACCCATTCCTGCCTGCCTTCCTTATTCTTTAAAAAAAAAAGAAAGAAAAGTTGGCCTGCCCTGCTGGTGCAGTAGTTAGGGCCACTCCCTCAGACCAGTTCAAACTACATATACAAAGGACCCAAGTTTATGTCCCAGGGCCCGGGAGAAATAACCAAAAGATGAACAAGATGAAAAACTAAAATTAAATGAATGCTTCTTCCACCTCTCTCATCCTGCCTGCATCCTAGTTGCCTTCAGTCTTGCCTATACCTTTCCTTAAAAGAAAAAAAATTAAAATAAAGGTCATAGGCATAGAAACTTATATGTAAACCCAGGTTACCTTCAAAAGACGTTTAATGAATGGGAGAAGATGCACGTATACCACACATTTGACAGGGGGTGAATATCCAAAATATATAAAGAACTCATAAAACTCAACAACAGAAAAATAAACAGAATCAAAAAAAAAAAAAAAAAAAAAAAAAAAAAAAAAAAAAAAAAAAAAAGGGCAGAAGATCTGAACAGACACTTCTCCAAAGAAGACACAAAGATGGCCAAGAAGCACATGAAAGGATGTTCCTCCTCTCCTGTTATTAAGGAAATGTAAATCAAAACAATGAGGTGCACCCCGATGGCTCAGTGGCTAAGATGCAAGACATGTAAAGTCCAAGGACCTGGGTTCAAAACTAGGAGCTGGGAGAAGGGAAAAACAAAACATACACACACAAAATGAGTATCACCTCACATGTGTGAGAATGGTTATTATCCAAAAGACTAGAAACAACAAATGATGGTGATGATGCAGAGAAAAGGAAACCCTTTTACTCTATCAGTGGGGATGTAAATTGATGTAATCATTATGGAAAACAGTATGGAAATTTCCTCAATAATTTGATAATGAAAATTTCATATGACCCTATCATTCCAATTCTGAAAAAAATAGTATATACATAGTATATACTATATACATAGTATATCCACCCCCATATTTATTGCAGCATTATTTACAATAGCCAAGAAATGGAAACAACCTAAGGGCCCATTAATGGGGGAATAGAAAAAAAAGATGCAGTATATATACACAATAGAATATTACACAGGCCTAAAAAGATGAAATCCTGACATTTGCAACAACACGGATGAAACCAGAGGGAAATAAACTAAGTGAAGTAAATCAAAAGGAAAAAGACAAATAAATACGAGACAATCTCACTCATATGTGGAATATAAAGAAATAAAGCAAACAGACAAAACAACAACCAACCCTTGGATATTAATAGAACTGAGGTTACCAGATGGGGCGGAGGTAGGAGTCCAATGGCTAATGGTAGAGATGGTGGAGGACTATTGTAAATTTGGAGGTGGGCATACTGTGTTATATATTTGATGAATAGTGACCTGTACAACTAAACTTATATTATTCTGCAAATCAAATTTAGCTGATAATTTTTTTTTTTTTTTTAATTTAAAAATAAATCAGGTATATCTTGGTGGCTCAGCAATTAAGTCCATGCTTGGGGAGCAGTCCACACACAGTCAAAGGACCTGGGTTTGAGGCCCAGGATTGGGGGAAACTACTCAAAATATATAACTAAATAAATAAAAATGATTCTTCCTCCTCTCTCTTCCTTCTTACCTGCTGCCTGCCTTCTTTGAAAAAAAAAAGACCCTAGTGGAGTATCAGTTTGGTCAACTGCCTCTGGTCAAAGCACAGGCCACACATACATCCAGTGGACTGGGGTTCACATCGTAGGCCAGAGAGAATGACAAAGATGTACAACTAAATAAAAATAAATTCTTCCTTCTCTCTCCTCCTACCTACTCACCTTGATTCCTACCTGCACCATTCCTTTAAAAATAAATCAAAAAAATGTTAAATAGTAATTTTAAACAAGTAATTAATTAAATAAATAAGACCTTATAATCACGACCTATGGCTCAGGTGGCTAAGAAGCGCAGAGAGCACATAAATTACAAAAACCTGAGTCTGTGATGCAGGATGGGGTGGAAGGGGGTATGAATGAACAATTAAGATCTTATAACGGGAGCATAGTGTAAGACAAAAAGAGACCCAAAATCACTACCAAGCTACAGTGCCTGCAATGAGAAGCTCACTATTAAGTAGAAGACTTAACCTGACACTTCCTCAGACACAACTTTCTTTCCCAGGACTTTTTTCATAGATGCCCTCCCTTACACAAGAGCTATGGCCAAGGCCTCCTCACTTCCATCTGTCTACTAACATCACGTGACTATCCTACCAGCAACTTGATCTCAGTTTACCAGACTATCTCCTCTGTATCTCTTTCGATACCCACAGCAACACTTAAAATTCTGCTCTACTTTTTTATTTTTAAAGGAAAGGTGCAGGCAGGCAGGCAGGCAGGCAGGCAAGGGAGAGGAAACATTTTTATTTTATTTTTATTCACTTGTTCACACTGGTTGTTTCACCCCCAAACCTGGGAATTGAACCCAGAGGTGTGTGGCCTGTGCTCCTTCTGAAGTAACTGACCCAACCACTACTCCGCCAGAGCGTACCTACTCTTTTTCTAATCCAGATTCTGGTCGATGAAATTCCTATTCACTCAGTTTCTCAACTGAAAATCCTTAGCCTGCTCCCTCTCTAAACAGCCACTAAATCCTGTTCCGTTTCAGAAATATTTCTAAAATCCATTCTCATCCTCTTCATTTCCACTACAGATTATTCAGACTCTTAATCAACTACAGCTCTAATTAGTGTCACTGCCTCATTTCTCATTACTTCTGTCACTCCCTAACATAAAAAGCTCCAACAACTCCCTACAACTCCTTTTTCATACTCACCTGGCAATTTCCTCACCACTCACACTGATTTGGACATATTTCTGACACCTAAACATCATGTTATCTTCTTCCTCAGATTTCCACCATGCCTTTGTGTATGCTGTTCTCTCCGACTGGAATGCCTTTCCTTACATGAGCAAGCTCCTACTCATCCTTCAAAAGTCAGTATCTCCATGAAGATTTCCCGACTCTCCCCAGCAATGATAGTATTCCCTTTATATAGTATAAATTCCTTTATAAGGACATGTAACACACATCCCTACAAATCCAATTTTCATATGAATATGTCTGAGATCCTTGGAGAAAAATATTCATCTCTAATTCTAGTTTCAGTTACCTAGCAAATGCTCAGGAAGTGTGCTGAATAGTTCACCCTAATATATCCTGGATCAAATGGACTATTTTCTTCAACTCTGATGGATTCCTGAACTTGGCTCAATGTGAAATGCCAACTTTCATAACAAAGTTGGAGGCTTCCAAGGGCTTATAATTAGTATCAATATTATATGAGTGCTTAAAAAAATGAATTACAATGTCTAAACATCCAATGAAAAGAATGGGAATTCTCCCTTTACAATCCTAACAAGGATCTACCTTTCCCTAGAGCAACCATTTCCATGATATCCTGAAAGCCTTCACATGGAAGTACTGTACACACAAATCCAACCGAAGGCACATCCAAAATAACTCCAATGAACTTATGTTAAGGACTGAAGACAGCCCGTAGTTGCTCCTCGTTTTACAAAGTCACTGAAAACTCAGAACAGAGAAGAAACAACTAAGCTCAAGGTGAAGAATTCTAGATAACGCGGGGGGGGGGGGGGGTACTGACGTATGAGCGGCGTGGAGAGCCTGCACATGTGGGTTTATATTTATTTGTAAGCAGTTACCTCAATAAGTATTAAATAATAAATTTTAAGCTAACTATCTCTGGAGAGGAAGACGTGAAGCGGGTTTGATCGTCCAGAAACATTTACTTAAGCCTGGCTCCAGTTGTCACTTCCCAACTCTCCAGGGTCAACACTCCTTGGCTTCTGATAGCTCTCCTTCCCCAGGGAACCCGTTTCTTCTCCTCTGGCTTCTTCCCCACTCCAAGTCACTGCGAGAAAACAGGATAACTTCATTGATATGGTGAAGGGTGAGCTACAGCCCGTGGGTCAGAGACTGAGAAGTCAGGTTGGATGGGGGGGCCCTTCCCGGACACCTGATGACTTCCGACAGACCGGCCTTCCTCCAGCCGTCTCAGAGGTCTTGCCCCACGCCCGCACCCCAGGGCCAGGAGGAGCATGCCATCCAAGGGCGGGAGGAACCCGGAGGAGCGGTTCTCGAGGCAGCAGGAAGGTTCGGCCTCAGCCCTGTAATGCGGTCAAAGGTTAGCGCCTCCGCTGCCCGGACGGCCCAGCTGGGAAGGGAGTAGGAGGGACGGAACCCACACCGGATGGTCAGAGGTCCTGCCGCGAGAGGAGCGAGCCACTAGAGCTGGGCTCAGACGCCCCGGGCCAGCCTCCTCGCGGCACGCAGCCTCAGCCCGCCGCCGCGGCCGTCCTCCCTCCCGCCCCCGACACCCCCATCTTCCCCCAGGAGCGCGCAGGCCCCGCCCCCAGAGTCGCCTCGGGGCCCAGGCCTAGTACTGCAGGACCTTCCGAGGCTGGCCAAGCGCGGGCCCCTGCCCGGGCCGGGGCTGCTTACCGAGCCCCAGGGTCCTTCTCCACCACCCGCGCCGCTCCGGGGCCCGCTTGCTCCGGACGCCACCGACGCCGCGGCCGCTCGGGGCTCACGGACGCGCTCGCGACCTGCCCCGACCCTTCCCCCAGCCCTTCGTGCCCCGCCGGGTCCTAAAGCGCGCCGCGCGCTCGGCCCGTCCACGCCCGCTTCCTGAGGCCGCTGGGACCACGATTCCCAGCAAGCATCGCGAAGACTACACTCCCAAAATGCGTCGCGAGAAAGACTTTCGCAGAAGAAACAGGCGTGCAGGGCTTATCTTGGTAATTCCACTTCTTAGGAATGAATGTATCCCCTAGAAACGCTGACAAAGTGTGGAAAGTTATATGTTCCAAGCTGTTTGTTGTAATTTTGTAAGTGAAAGATTGGGAATAAACTCATTAATTTTACAAATAGATTTTATGTACCTGCTATATCAAAGCACCATGTAAAGCTGTGTTAATTTGGCAGGTAACTTCTTTGAGTCTCAGTTTCTCATGCAAAATGGAAGATTAAAAAGTATCTGCGTGTGTGTCTATTTGAATCCTTACAATGACTTCATGAAGTAGGTGAGAGAACAGGTTCTGCGTGATTAAACAGCTTACCTAATGTTCTAGAGTTAGTAAGAGGTGAAAGAAAACTTGAACTCAGATCTACCAGCAGAGGACTTAACGAGTCAGAAGCTAAAGTTTATTCTCAGAAGATTTGTATTTTTCTTATTACCATACACAGTGGCATAAACCATGATTAGTGAATTTTTTAAAATTGAACAGTAATATAGAATGTTATAATGCAATATTCCTTCAATTCTTTTAATTAAATACTAATAGAGGTTCACCCTGGTGGCTGAGCAGTTTAGTACACCACCAGGTGCAATCCACATACATCTCGAGATCCCTGATTCAAGACCCAGGACCCAGGGAAAAAACCAAGATGAACAACTAAATCAAATAAATACATGCTTCCTCTTCTCTCTGTCTGCCTGCCTACTTGGTTTAACTCCTGCCTGCACCTTTCCTTAAAAAGAAAGAAATAGACAAACATTTTAAATATCAGAGAGTAAATTATCGAGGACAGGTTTAAAAGGTTCAAGTTGTAAATGCCCAGAAAAATCAGGGAAGTGGAAATCCCATGTCAATTTCCAGAGACTTCCTGTGGGAAAGTAAAGATGGAGTGAAATCTTAAAAGAAGGGTATAAAAGGAAAGGCAAGGAGCTCACCCCTAGGGTGCACTTCAGCTACCTGAGCCCCAGTCTGCAACTATTCTGTAACTCTTAACCAAGGGTTCCTAAGAACTATCACACACACACAAACATGTTCCCGCTTAAGCTTATGTATTCCTTTACCAACATCTTATTGAGGTCTCTGTGTCAGGCTCTACTCTAAAAGTGAGACTACAAAGATGAAAGAAATTCTATAGCAACTGGGAACAGCTGGAGGAGAAATTTGGGGAGGAAGATGATGAGATTGAAATGTCTGAGATATCCAGACAAACATATTTAGTAGACATTAGGATACCCTTTGTTGGAACTCAGCAGAGATATCTGGGCTGTAGACGAAAATGTTGGCGCCATTGGCTTAATGGTAATGGTTCAAGTTATGCGACAGGAGGAAATGGTGCAGGAAGGTAAATAAAGAAAAGAAAAGGCCCCCAGGACAGAATTTTAACACCAACATTTAAAGGATGGTGAAGGAAAATGACGGAACCCATGGCAACAAAATTCTAAAGATAGTGGGAGCTGAAAAAGAAGAAAATGAGAGAAAGATGCCATCAACACCATAGGCAGGACTTTCAATAGGAAGTTGCCAATGTCTGAGAGAGAAAAGGAAATAAAAATATGCTTGAAGACTTTGGGAAAAACTTTCTTCAGCTAAAAAGCTGTTTGAGGAATGAATGGAAGAAGAGAAAATGAAAGCAGCAAATGTAAAGGATCTTTGTAATAAACTTGACTATGAAACGAAAGAGGGAGGTACAGGGGTAGAGGTGAGGTGAGGAGGAGTGACTTCTAAGACAGAGGAGACTGTTTCTATGCTGGGACTCTGTAAAATGACAGGATGAAGCTGGTGCAATAGAAATACATGCTGTTTCCCCAGAAAGTTGTAGAGGGAGGGAGATAGGAAAAGGCAGGGTTCTTAATGAGAAAATGTACATGAACAGAGAGGCAAGCCACATCACTAAAAAAGGCATTAAGGGGTGAAAAGGGCTCTCATACAAAAATGTGTATGGGTGCACCATGGTGGAGCAGTGCAAAGAAGTAAGCCACATACTCCTGGGTTCGAGGCCCAGGCCCAGGAGGAAGCAGCCAGTGTGAACAACTAAATAAAAGTAAAATAAAGATGCTTCTTCCTCCTCTCTCTTCCTGCCTGCCTGCCTACTTGCCTTTCATTCCTGCCACCACCCTTCCCTTAAAAATTAAAAATTAAAAAAATAAATGTGTATGCACTGAAAAATATAGAGGGCTGTGTGGAAAATGTATGAATGCCCAAGATTAAAAAAGTAAATGCTTGTAGGTGTTACTGGACAGATTATGCACAGACTCAGTGCTTCTGAAGTATATTTAGTTTCATTTGCTAGCAAACTGCTATTTTTCGTAATACATTTTTGCCACAGGTGAGGACCCAGATTATCTCTGGTTGAAATCTCACTCAGCCTCTACTGGCATAATGGCTGTGTGAATTTGGTCAATTTACTTACTCTCTGTGTTTCAATGTCCTTATCTGTAAAAGGGGTTGGAGGAAGCGGCTGTCACACAGTAAGGGCTATGGAAGTATTAACTATTACTGTTTGTCACTAGAGTAACCATGAGGTTCAGGTTTTTCGTTTTGTTCAGGGCTGTCTACTCAGGGGCTGGCACCTAGTAGGCGCACAGAAAATAATTCGTGAATAAATGAATAATAAATTGGGATAGGGAGAAGAGGCATAGGAAGAAGCTCTCAGTTCAGTGCTCAGCGGAGCTGGATTCCCCTCTCCTGAGTCAGACTCTGGGTCACTCCACAGCTTCCAGAGGCCTGGGCAGCTGGTCTAAGCCCCTAGAGCCGTCGAGTTTAAGGAGCTGAGACTTAGCTACCCCGAGAGGCTCCTCCCCAGGAGAAGCTCCTCCCCCGGAGAGGCTCCTCCGCCGGAGGGGCTCCTCCCCCGGAGAGGCTCCACCCCGCGCGGCGGCGTCATGCCGCCGGGGCGTGACCTGGGGCCACCCCTGAGCTTCTCGGCCAGGAGGGTGGAGCCGGCGCTCCGACCTGGCGTCGGCCCACCTCGTTCCCCCGGCGCGGAAGTCCCTGTCCGGCTCTCGACCTGCCCTGGGAACCTGGGACGCGAGCCTCACCCCTCCGGGCCGCCGGGCCTGAGCGCGCTCCGCCACCATGAAGCGTGCGGGGACTCTGCGCCTGCTCTCGGACCTGAGTAACTTCAGCGGCGCGGCCCGGCTCCGCGAGTTGCTGGCGGGCAACCCAGCTGTCCGAGTCCGCAGCAGCCCGGACGGCCGCCACCTGCTGCTGCTGCGACCTCTGGGGGCGCCGGCCCCGCAGCTTCTGGTCGCGGGGCGTGGATCTGGCGAGGAGCTGGAGCGCTCCTGGCCCGCTGGCCACCCCCCTCCGCTAGACGCCTTCTTCCTGTCGTGGCCGGCGCGGCCTGCGCTGCTCCTGGTCTGGGAAAGTGGCCTAGTGGAGCTGTGGGGTGCGAGGATGGGGCCTGGCTGGCGGCTACTGCAGAGCACCCAACTGTGTCCTGGCCTTGGAGCCCGCGTGGTGGCCGTGGCGGCGGCAAGAAGCCGCCTGGTATGGTGCGAGGAACGTCAGGCTGGTGCTGAGGACCCACGAGGGTCCACTTTCAGCCACTGTGTGTGCGTCAGAACCCTGGAGCCCAGCAGGGAGGCCGGCAACAACCTGGGGCTCACACACGTTCTGCTGCACCACTGCCCGGCTCTCGGGCTTCTGGCCTCCAGCAAGGAGCTCTTCCTGGTGCCCACTGCCACCACCTGGCCTGGTGTGGCCCACATTCTGCTCATCTGGAGCCCAGGCAAGGGCAAGGTAGTGGTGGCTGCCCCCTCTCTTGGCCTCTCCCACAGTAAGAACCTAAATCCCAAACGAGGGGACACCTGGGACTTCCGGACCCTAATTCGAGGTGTTCCTGGGCTGCTGTCCCCCAGGAAGCCATTGACTGTACACACCTGGGCCCCAACTCCCCAGGGCCTGCTGTTGCTTGACTTAAGGGGGACCATGAGCCTCGTGCAGTCCCATGGTGGTACACGGACCGTGGGCTCCCTACAGGAGGCACCCATGGGCCCTCCCGGATCTGCCTCATTAGGAACATTTCATGGCACTCTGGCTTGTGTGCTGGGCTCCACACTAGAACTGCTGGACATGGACAGCGGGCAGCTGCTGGAGAGGAAGGTCCTAAATACAGACCGAATCCATTTGCTGGACCCCCCAGCCCCAGGCGTGGAGGATGAGGAAGCGCTGGAAACTCGAGGGTGTCTTCGTTTGCTTTCAGTCTTGGGTCTGTTTGGAGTAGGCTGGGAAGCCCCACAGAGCCTGGAGCTGCCATCAGCTGAAGACCTGGTATTTGAAGAGGCCTGTGAGTACTACCAGCGGCGGAGTCTGCGGGGTGCCCAGCTCACCCCAGAGGAACTGAGACACAACAACACATTCCGAGCACCTCAAGCCTTGGCCTCCATCCTCCAGGGCCACATGTCCCCATCTACACTCTTGACCACACTGAGAGCTGAGCTTCGGGATTACCAGGCTTTAGAGCAGCTCAAAGCCCAGCTGGTGTCTGGGGAGGATGAGGAGGCTGGCTGGACTGAGCTGGCAGAACAAGAAGTGGCACGCCTGCTGAGGACCGAGCTGTCAGAAGACCAGCTGGCCCAACTCAACACCATTTTCCAAGCCCTTCCTACAGCAGCCTGGGGTGCCGTCCTCAGGGCCCTGCAGCTCCAACCAGATGGGAAGGGCAGGCTGAGCTCCCAAGCACCCCCTGATGTGTGGAAGAAGGTTCTTGTGGGTACAGCATCTGGAAAGGAGCCCCCCAATGGGATACTGCCCCTCTTTGAACTTCTGTGCCGGTGCCTCTGCTGGCTGGAGCCTCAGTGGCTCCCACCCTTTGTGGAACTGGCACAACAGCAGGGTGGGCCTGGCTGGGGGGCGGGGGGCCCAGGGCTGCCCCTATATCGCCGAGCCCTGGCAGTTCTAGGTGAGGAGGGGACCAGGCCTGAGGCCCTGGAGATAGAGCTACTCCTGCGTAGCGGGAGACCCAAGGCTGTGCTTCAGGCCGTGGGGCAGCTGGTGCGAAAGGAGCAGTGGGAGCGGGCCCTGGAGGCTGGCCTGGCTCTTGGCCCCTCCAGCCCCCTACTTCGAAGTGAGATCTTCAAACTACTGGTGGCTGAGTTTGCCCAGCACCGTCGACTTGACACGCACCTCCCTCTCCTTTGCCGGTTGTGCCCCCCAGACCTAACTCCAACTGAACTCCTGCTGCTACTGCAAACACACCTTCCAGATGAATTGGGGTCTCCTACCCCATTCCCTGAGCCTGGGGCAGAGCCTCCTCTCACTGTGGGCTTACTCAGAGCCCTACTGGAGCAGACTGGGGCTCAAGGAAGGCCCTCAGGCCCAGTTCTAAGCCTATATGAGGACATCCTATTGGACCTTCATACTCCACCGCCCACCCCACCTCGGGAACCTGTGACTACTGTGGAAACCTGGGTACCCTCTGGACAAGGCCTCTGCGTGACTGACACAGGCTGAGAACTTTTTCTCACATGTGATGATCAGGAAAGGGCACCTAGGAACTGGAGAGACCTGGGTGGGACCTGTGTATGCAGTACTCTTTTCTCTTCTGGAGCAATTTTTAAATATATGTGTTAAATATTGTGGTATAATAAATATATCTGGGCTTTGTTCTCAGGTCTTTGTCCTGTTTTAGCCTTCTTAAAACCCTTGGAATTTCCAGAGTGATTATCCTCTGTTATAAGAAGCCCCTTTAGGGATGCACCCTTATGGCTCAGGTAGCTGAGATGCTGGTATGCAAACTACAAACAGCCAAAGGACCAGGTTCAGAGAGTCAAGATCGAGGGCCTGGGTGAAAAACCAAAGTGAATAGCTAAATAAAGATAGAAAAGGAGAAGAAAAAATGGTGTGCCCTGGTGGCTCAGGGGTTACGTTCATGCCTGGGACGCAGGCCACATACAGCCCAAGGATTCTGGTTCTCCACCTGGGCCTGGAGGAACAGCTGAAAAATGAACAATTGATACATAAGATGCTGCTTCCTCCTCTCTCTTCTTCCTGCCCGCTGCCTACCTCTCTTCATTCCTGCCTGCTTTTCTTCCTCTTTGAAAAAAAGCCCCTTTACATCACACCTTGCATTTATGCTAATAAGGTGACTTAGGCTGGGGCTGCCACCTGAGGGACCAAGGTTCAGGTGGACCTCGCCAACCTCCGTGGAGGGGCATGGAGCTAGAGTGAGATTTATAAAAACCCTTGAACAAGAATATCTGATGAGTCTCTTCCATGAACACATCAAGGTGCTAAGAGGGTGACATCAGATAAGGCATGGGCACACCAGTCACACACACACACCCCATACCTTGCCCTTTGCCTCTCTTCCATCTGGTCCCTATTCGGTTGAACCCTTTGTAACAAATCCCTGAGTTCTGTGAGACATTCTAAGAAATCATTAAATCTCAGGAGCGGGGTATGGGAACTCTCCATTTATTGTGGTAGAGCAGAAGTACTGATAACTTAAAATTGGCATTTTAAGTGAGTGGGAGGGCAGTCTTTTAGGACTGAGGCCTTAACCTGTGGAGTCTGTGCTAACTCGAGGTACTTGGTATCAGAATTAAATTGACTTGTAGAACACCCAGTTGGTGTTCACAGAGAATTGTTGGTGTTGGAAAACAATCCAGAAATGCATACACAGTGTGTGTGTGTGTGTGTGTGTGTGTGTGTGTATACAGCGGAGGGCCTCAGAGTTTTGAGTTATAGCAGAAGTGGTTGAATCTGGATGTGTTGGCTAAAGTGACCACTACCAATAATGAAAATAATTAACATTTATGATTAATCGACATGCCAGGCATTTTTGCTAGTTTTTTAGGCTGTTTGTTTTTTAAAGGATAGGTACAGGCCGGAGTGAAATCCATAGACAGGCAGGAAGAGAGAGGAGGAAAAAATATATTTATCTTATTTAGTTGTTCATCTTGGTTGTTCCCCCCAAGCCCCAGGTCCTTGGGATGTAAGTGGACCACGTCCAGTGGCCTGATCTGCTAGGTCACCAGGGCATGCCAGTTTAATGCTTCTAATATCCCCACTAGTATTACTAGTATTCCCAGTTTATTACTGAGGAAATAGAGGTTTTGAAAGATTACTTGACCAGAATCAGCTAGAGAGTAGCTACTCAAAGATTTGAACCACCTCACTGCACAGCCCAGTAGCCATTACCTGCTTGCTTGGACTTGAATATGCTCCTCACACCTGCCTCAGTGCTGGCTGTTTCAGCACTGAGATCTGCAGGGTCGCATCCTTCCTTTCCCCAGGACTCTTTTAGGAACCGTGATGGACCCTGGCCCACGCCTGCCTCCTTAGGACTCCTGAAGCAGTCCCTAGATTTGACACAGCAACCAACAGAGCTCTTTGGCTGAATCATGGGAGTCATGAGAGGGCTGCCTGCAGGGCCCACTCTCCTGCCATCTCCCTAAGCTGAGAAACAAAAGCATCTCTGACACAGGTTTCTGCTCTTCTGAATTTAGGCAGCAGGGCCAGCTCTGAAGAGGCCTGATTCCATGCCCACTTGTATCCAAGTGACCCCTCAGTCTGGTTCTGGCCTTAGAGTGGGTAGGACCCTAGATGCTGCTACTAAGCGTTATCCTGGGCCCCCAACTATCCCTTGTCCAAAACAGGGCTAGGTAAGGAATGCCACTCAGCTTTGTCCTCAGCTAGGACCTGCAGCTTGGATCCTGCTCATCCTCATCCTGGGCCATCAAAGGTGATCTTGAGACCCTTAATGCTCATATGGGACTAGGGAAAGGGACCAGCTCTTCAGGCTTGTCCAGGGTGGACGTTACTTCTCAGCATTATGGAGGCCCTGCTGTGACTCATCTGCATGACCAAGTCCTGGGATGGCTCCATAGCCATACTGAAGTCTAGGAACAGTGACTTGGCTTCATCCAGGACTTGGCTAGCCCTTGACCTGGCCCTCAAACCAAATTATCCACCAGCACCTGTAGTCAAGCTTTTGGTCCTTAATCTGCTCTTCATGGAGACCTAGAACTTGGGATGGGTCATCCCCTAGTCTCTACCTTTCTCGGCTAGGAGGGATTTTTTTCTCTTCTCAGGTTTAAGGCCCATTATGGCTCCTCAGTGGGAAGCTAGGAATGGACAAAACAAAGAGCTTCCTGTTCACCATCCTGCTAAATTGTGGTTATTTCTTTTCAGCCTATGTTTTGGCTTGGGCCTCCTGCACCCCAGGAAGGAGGAATTATACTCAGGGAGTCCCCGTAAGCATGGGCAAAAGAAAAGGCCAGGTTTTTCCTTGGAGTTGTGCGGTTCAAGGAAGGTCTTCAGAGACACCCACTAGTACGGCCTCCAGGTAGGGGCCACCCAGTCTGGCAGCTCTCGGTGGGGAAAAGTGGTTTAGATGGAAACTTTCACCTGTTCTCATAGACTAGGCTGCTCTTGTCCCTACTCATGTCCCACCTTCAATTGGGGAGGTGTCACAAGTGACCTGAAACCATGTCTCAGGACTTTGGAGAAGTGCTTGGGAATACAGATGTCATCGTGTGATGGGGGTGGTGGAGTGTGTGAGAGGGCCATCAGAGATGATGGCCTTGTGTGGTCTTCTCAAATCAGGGGTCTCTAAATAGGTGAATGGGGAGGCCAAGTCTGAGGGCTTTGGTCAGTAGGAGTGTTCTAGGGTCAGAAGGTAGAGAGGATTCCCGGACAAGATGTGGGAAAAGGGGGATATGGGAGTTGAGGTCCTTGATTTGGGGTGCTTGGATAAAGGGAAGTTTGAAGCTGAAGGCTTTGAGTAGAGTAAGGGGCCCATGTCTCTGGGCAGGAGGTGGTGGGTGGGCCTGAGGGTAGGTGAAGGAAAGGCTCCTAGGCCACTAACAGGTACATCTCCACAGGTGTGCTCTCTCAGGTTCCCTGGGCAGTAGCCTCTGGAAAACTCAAAGGTGAAGCTAAATCTAGGCAAGAGAACTATGGTATAGCAGCTAACGCCAAACCGGAATGCATTTTGGGCAAAGGAGAGGAACAAAGGAGAAGAACTAAGGCTCCTCTACCTGCCTAGGCAGCCATGGAACTAAGTCACTCCTTTTTCATCCCCCTGCTGCTCACCCATATTCCCCATGCTGGTTCTGTACTTCTTTATCTCACGAGGGAGCCCACTGGTTCATCACAGACCAGTTTGCATGCCGTCCAATGACTGACCACAGGAAAAAAGCAAAGTCTTCTCAACCTGCAAAGGCCAGAGATCAGAACCCCATCCCTTCCATGACATTTGGCTGACAGGGACCTTGTTCCTAGGAAATGGTCCCCATTATGCTGGATGCACCAGAATTTGGTTCACACAGACTTGGGTAGTCAGGGAAAGAGAGAGAGAGACAGAGAGTTGAGAGAAGCAGTTCTAGACCCTCAGGCCCATAGGCAACCACCTGGGTTGCAATGCCAGCCCCTTTACTGCCCTGGAAAGACAAGAAAAATCCTCAGTGGCTCCCCAGGCCCCCACTTAGTCTCTTAGGCACAGGCTTCCCCTGGTGGTAACTCTTGTCACCGCCCGCTCCACCCACTACTAACACATGCGCACATTTGCCCATTTCTTGACTAAGGGTTGAGGAAGCCTGGAGAGGTGGTAAATTAAGGTTCTCTGGGTTAAGAGAGGAAGAGAAGAAGGAGATCAGGTAGAATTCAGGAAGCAAAATCATGGGGAGAGGAAAGGGCCCTAGATTTGCACTAAAACCATATCGCCCAGAAGAAAAGGGAAATACAAGGGGACTCAGACCTGGCCCAGGCAATTCCTGGGCCAGGACGGAGGGAACTGAGCTCCAAACCACTGAGAATGCTGTTCAGAGGGGAAATCAACTGACCTTTTGTCACTGACTAGATTGACTTTTTGCTCAAAGAAACTTCCTATATTTTATGTGAGGGAGATAATCTGGTCAACCACTTCTCCTCCGCTGTAAGTCAGTTTTTTGGAAGCAGGTCATGTAAGTGGACGGGCAGATGAGACATCAAGAAAACAACATGGAGCACAGCCTAAAGGGGATGTTCTTACATAAAGCTGAGGAAAATACAGAGGGGAGAGTAAGCAAGTGAGAGATGCTCAGATGCCGCCCCATCAGAGGGAAGGAGGGCCATGAGTTGGGTGCCCTGGCTGGTGTCTTCCAGATAGGGCTAGAAAGTAGAGAAAGAGTCAGGCTGGTGGCTGCATTTTCACCCCACAGAACAGGGCAGTGGAAGTTTCCCAGGTTTCTGAAATTTTCAAACATTTCCCAGACTAGTGACTTGGTAATATTCAGTCTCTTTCCCCATAATGATCAACGGTAAACTGTTTGAAAGAAAGAGAAAAAGTGGTGAGCCCTGGTGGAGCAGTGACTGGGTTCAGTCCCCATACATCCCAAGGACCTGGGTTCAAGTCCTGGGACTGGCAGGAACAACCAGGATGAACAAAGAAATAAAAATGCTTCTTCCTCCTCTCTCTTCTTACCTGCTCACCTTCATTCCTGCCTGCACCTTTCCTTTAAAAAAACAACAACACATAATTGTCTTTACAGAGTTTGCTTTTTTTTAAAGGAAAGATGCCGGCAGGAATGCAGGCAAGTTGGCAGGCAGGAAGAGAGTGGAGGAAGCTCTTTATTTATTTAGCTGCTCATCTGGTTACTCCCCTCTGGCCCTAGGTCTGGAACCCAGGTCCTTGAGCTGCACATGACTGTGTCGGCTACCTGGTGGACTTAGCTACTAAACCACAGAGCATGCCTAGGAAGTTTTTTTATTTTTAAATTTTACTTTTTTTTTTTTTTTAGTGAAAGGGGAAAGGTGCAGGTAGGAATGAAGGCAAGCAGACAGGCAGGAAGAAAGAGAGAGCAGGATGAAGTATTTTATTTTATTTTTATTGAACAATTCACTTTAGTTGTTTTCCCTGGACCCGGGACCTGAACCCAGGGGTATATGCCTGCACTCTTTGGAGGCAATTGACAAAACCACTACTCCACCAGGGCACGCCACCTAGGAATATCTTAACCAGGGAGACAAAGAGGTGTGGGGAGAGCTGGTGCCTCACTTAGTGTCCAATCTAAAGGTGTAAGGACCCCAGGGATTGAGTGGGTAGACAGACAGTAAAAGACTGAGGTTCTTGTGTCTTGTAGGAAGACAGACAGGCGGCAGGAGTGTTACCAGCTGGAAAGGCGGTCTGACTGCTCGTTCAGTAACAGAAAGCCCAGAGCGGGAAGGGAAAGCACCCCGCTGAAAGGCTAGGCCCTTTCAAGAAGGTAGAAAACAGGGTTCCGGAGCTAACTCGAATGGGCGGACGCTTCTGGAGGTTTAACCTGAGAGCTTTACCATGATGTTAAGACATCTCTTATCCTTGAGCGCAGTCCTACTTTGTTGATTTCCATATGGGGGATCATTTTCAAAAAAAGATACTTAACCATGATGTCAGCTCATTAACATCTGGGAGGAGGAAGAAGAAAAAAGAAGGCAAAGATAAGAAGCACCTTTTCTTACCGGCTTCACTTGCCTTATGGAGGCAGCAACCCCTCCCAAATCTTGACATGAAGCAGGTGCCAATACCTTCATATTCTGCAACAGATAATTGTGGTCTGGATTCTGGCAACATTGATCCTTCCCTGCCACTGACATGTGTGCTTCTCTTCACTTTAAAGTGTCTTGGGGACCAGGCTGAAAATCAAGTTCTTCCCCATCATCAAGGGGCTTTTTTTCTTTTCTTTTAAAGGAAAAGTGCAAACGGGAATAAAGGGAAGCAGGTGGGAAGAAAGAGGAAGAAGAAGCATCTTATTTATTTTTATTTAGTGGTTCATCTAGTTTGTCCTGTTCCCCCGCCCCCCAGCAGCCTCCTGGGCCTGATCACAGACCCCTGATCCATGAGATGTAGGTGGATGCCAGTCGGAGGTGAAGGACTTAACTGCTACACCACCAGGATTCACTATAAAGGGGCTTCTTAAAATAGGGATAACTTTCTTCTCTCATACCCAGGGACTCTCCTGAATGGGCTTAGGTCTCACCAATCAAATTGGAGTCTCCCTGCAGCAGGCTGAACTGTGCCCCTAAAAGATCTGTCGACCCCAAACCTCAGAATGTGACCTTGTTTGGAAGAAAGGTCCTTGTAGATGTAGTTACAGTGACGATCTCAAGAGGAAATCATCCTGGACTAGGTTGGACCCTAAAACCAAGAACGAGTATCCTTGTAAGACAGAAAAGAAGAAAACATAAAGACTCAGAAGGAAGCCATGCGAAGACAGAAGCAGAGGTGGCGTGATGGCCAACATACCCAGGAGCGCCAAGGACTGCTGCCGCCACCAGCAGCCAGGAAAGGCGGACTCCCCCCACAACCTCCAGAATAAACCTGGAGCAGCTTGATTTTGAACTTCTGGCCTTTAGAACTATGAGAGAATAAATGTATGTTGCTTTAAGCCACCAAGTTTATGCTAATTTGTTATAGCAACCTGGAAAACAAATATATACAGCATGCCCTGGAGGCCTAGTGGATAAGGCCACTGGATGTAGTCGTATACATCCCAGGCCCCAGGTTCAAAACTCAGGCCTGTGGCAACAACCAAGATGAAGAAGATAAAATAAATACACTGTTTCTTCCTCCTCTTCCCTCCTGCCTACCAGCCTTCATTCCTGTCTGCACATTTCCTTTAAAAAAAAAAAAAAAAAGCTGAACTAATACATACCACCAAAGAGCGAGCTCAGGGCTCCCTCATCAGACTGCAGTTCTCTAAGGATGGGGTTTATGTCTTAGGAGGAGTCTGTCTTTTTTTCACCAGACTCAGGATGGCAGTGAAGGGCTGAGGTGCCTCGGGAGGTCTCTCACCAGCCTGAGGCTGAGGGTGAGCCTTAGGCCCTAAACTTGCACTTGCCAGCAGAGCTTCCTGTCTGCGCTTGCCCAGGGTGATCTAGATGCTGTCGCCCATGGTGTGAAGTTCCTGTTGCAGCTGATCCCTCTTCCTAAGTGAACTGAGAAGCTAGGCCCCAATACTCTGCAGAACTTTCTTCAAAGCCTTGATTGCTAGGAGAGGAGCCAAGAACAAAAAACTAGATCCTGGCTTTGACCTCAGTCCAGGGAGGTGTTGTGCTGCCTGGAGATGGCTTGGATAACTGACTCCCTCAACACACACAGAACATTGGAAGATGGTTTGATACCTCTAGGCACCTCCCAGAACCTCCCTGTCTCTTCATCTGATCCTCCTTCAGCTGAGGACCAGGACAGGGCTTATGATACCCTTCTCACAGAGGAGAAAACTAAACTGCAAACAGCAAACTAGGTCCCAAGCTAGCAGGCGAGAGGGCCGGGACTATAAAGCAGACAGGTCTGCAAGCTTTAGAATAGCACCTTTCTGCTTCCCCTGTGGACCTGGGGTACCACTCTTGGCTTCAAGATAGGATCCTCAGCCCTGAGCATACCCTCGCTGAGATTTTAACTTTAGAGTTAGGGAAAGAGATAGATAAAGGATTGGCATGCTCTGGTGACTCAGGCACTAAGCCTGTGGCTGGGGTATAGACCAGTAAAGTCCAAGGGTGGAGAAAAAACTAAAAAAAACATATAAATAAAAATGCAACACCTAGTGGAATAGCAGTTTGGTCAGCTGCCTTCGGCCACTGCAGTTCACATCCCAAGAACAGGGGTTCGCATCCCAGGGCAGGGGGCAATCAAACAAGATGAACATCTAAAAATAAAGTGCTTCTTCCTCCTCTCTCTTCCTGCCTGCCTGCCTGCTCACCTTCCTTCTTCCCTGCACCTTTCCTTTAAAAAGAAAGAAAGAAATCTCTAAGGCCACTTTCTCTAATTTTATTTTACAAAGGAGGAAAATGAGACTCAGGTTAAATGAGAAAAGATCACCCAGGAAGTACGACAGGATTGTATCATAGGAAAAGGGTTAGATTCTAAAACCAATGCATAGATCGAAACCTGAAAATAATAAAATCATGAAAATTCCTAAATCAACCATCAAATAATGTAGAGCCAAACTCTCAGCAAGTCCAGCTCTGCCAGTCTGGACAAGTACTGTTTTAATGTTGACACCAGACTCTGCATTTGGCTTGCTTTTGCGGGTCCTTGTGTAAAAACCGACGGAATCACTGAACTCACTCTTAGTATAGCTGAGACACTGCCTTCTCACACTGCCAGCTGTTTAAAATGGAATCGCTCCTTGCTGAGTGCACACAGCTATACCAGCTCCAAATAAAATGTGCAGACACGGCTCCATTGCAGTTGAAGCGAGACTGAAACCCAGCAGCCACGCTGCTCTCCCCGGCACTTGTTCCTTCAGCTGGGGGTCCCGGCTGCATCCGTATGGTCTGCTTTCTCCTGAGTCTGTTTTGAGTTCCCTACCCAAACCCATCCTGCTCATTCTCCATCAGCACAGAGAAGGATTCTAGCATGGATGTTTGAACCTGTGATACAATGATTTATATTAAAAATATAAGCCCCCTGGGAGGCTCAGACTAAAGTGTAAGCTATAAAAACTGCAGACCCAGGTTCAAGAACAGGGTGGGGTGGGGTGGGCAGAGCAAAACATGCATATCCCTGTATCCAGGGTCCTTGGGATGTTTGTGGACTGCATTCAGTCAGAGGCAGCAGACCAAACCACCAAACCACTACTCCTTCCACCAGTCCCTACTCCACTAAGACATGTCCAAAATATATATTTCGTCATTATTTCCATTCCTGGCACAGAGCTCCTAAAATCCTTGGAATTTCCTAAGTGATAAGAGCCATGGAAGAGTTCTCACATTCAACCACATCTGGTGCACCTTAGCAGCCTAGCGGATAAGGCCATTGTTGGGCTCAGAAAACAGAGCAAGGTCGGAGTTGGAGCTGGCAGAACATCAAGGACACCAAGCCCGGGGCACCTGGTCAAGGCCGCTATGTGAAAACACTGGGACAGTGTGTCTGTGACTGTTCACTCCCAGCAAAATAAGATAGATACAGTTATGTAGTTAGAGAGTAAAGGCTGCATAAGCGATTCAATGTCACCATAAACTTGCTTGCGTCAGCTGCTTGAAGCAATGCTGTGTATGAACTCAATAAACAGGTGGAGTGCAGGATGGTCAGGGCCCTCAGTCTGAGAGAGACCATTGGCCCTCTGATCCCCACCTTTTCTATCCTCTCTCTCTTGAGTTTCTCATTCTCCTGCAGCACCCCCTTCCTCACCCCTGCTCCCAGGATCAAGCCCAGCAGCCACCAGACGAGTTCGTACATCCCAGGGATCCAGGTTGGAGACCCAGGTCGGGGAGCAACCAAGATGAACCAATAAATAAGATGAAAGCTTTTTCCTCCTCTCTCTTGCTGCCTGCCTGCCTACTAGTCTTTATTCCTGCCTGGTCCTTTCCTTTAAAACAACATACACACGTGTGTGTGTGTGTGTGTGTGTGTGTGTGTATGTAATCAAATGCACAGATAAAAACCTGGACTTGTGATTGGCTTCTAAGTGCATGTGGGACTGAACACTTAACCTATGGGATCTGATGCTATATTCCTGGTAGAGTATGTCAGAATTGAGTTGAATTGTAAGACACTCAGCTGGTACTGGAACATTGCCTGGTGTGTTGGGAAAATAATAACAGAGATGCCCATGGAGATGAGTCACATGTTGATTCTCAGTGAGTGCCTGAAGTCTGGGGAGACAGGAAGATAATGAGCCACCCAAGCTCCCCACTTCTAGTCCCACCACAGTCTGTTCCCACCTCATCTAGCAGGTTGGATGGTACTTTCCTTCTGGGTTCTTAGATGGTGCTTCTATGTACCAGGAGGTAGAGCAAGGCCAGGACACCAGGAGTAAGGGAAAGTCTGAGCAAGGGAACTTCCTGCCTGGAAGTGAACCCCAGGGAAGAGGGATGGAGAAACTAGATTGGTGGGTTGGATGTTGTGTCTGGGACAGCCATGCCTGGAATCTGACACTCCCCTGGGTGTGATGGGGCACGCTGGGAGGCTGGGATTCTGGAGTGGGGGTTGGAGCTGGGGCAGGAACACTGGGGGAAATTCCCAGGGTCTGAGGGAACATTCAGTTCTCTCTGTGCCTGGAGGATGGACTTACGGAAGGAGCAAAGGTGGTGTAAGTTGTTCCTGAGGGAACAGCTGCGGGAGGAAACGGTCTCACCGAGCAGCTTATCTCCAGGAGGCTGCAGATTCTCCAGCCCTGGGAGGTGAGGCAGAAGTGAGGGAGACCTTATACATTCAATGATGAATAAAAATGACAAGCCTGTTCTTTTCTTTTTTCTTTCCTTGAAATTTGCTTAATCAGATTTACTGCTACAAACACAAAGCAAAACAAAACAAAAACAAACACCTGAAGCCAAGACACTAAGAGCAAAAGCCAAGGATCTGCTGATGCAAAACTCCCGGGCACCACCACTGCCCCCTGCCCACCCCAAATTCCCTATGCTGCCCCCTCTTCTTCCCCCCCAAAGTCCTCCCTGCTTCCCTTCGGGCCACACCCTTTTCTCCTTGCCCTTTAAAAAGTCCCCATTCCATTGTGGGATGAGATGCTTACTTTTGGACACAAATTCAGCCAAATCCCAACTTATTGTTATGTTGAATAAAAGCCTTATCCTCCTGTTATCAATCTGTCTTCCGTGAAATGACTGGCTGTGGTGGGGGTGCAGGCGGTCAGGGCCTGAGCTAACAGGAGGAGGGAGGAGTAAAGGGAACTCAAGACCAGGTCAGAACGTGGGGTCGGGACAGGAAGATGGGGCAAAGAGGACAGGTGGGCATGTGGAAGTCAAGAGGTGAGGGGTCAGGAATAAGAGGGGAAATGAAAAGGGTCAGATGCAGAGGAAAAGGGCTTTTGCTTGGGACGTTTGGGGTTTTGAAAATGATGGTTTTTGAAGG
This sequence comes from Solenodon paradoxus, assembly GCA_004363575.1. Lineage (NCBI taxonomy): Eukaryota > Metazoa > Chordata > Mammalia > Eulipotyphla > Solenodontidae > Solenodon > Solenodon paradoxus. The sequence goes on from RJWH01001570.1 coordinate 340,282, forward strand.
ACCAGGATCGAGATAGTCCAAGTGAGGAAGAAGCTGCCAGGTGGGAAGGAGTAGAAAGAGATGTCCCTAAGGAATTCAGGCAGCTGCCAGCCTGCAGGACCAGCTTTCAGACAGGAGGGTGGGTACCAGGTAAGGAAAGGGCAGCGTACAGGAGGGCCGTGGTCATTGCCAGCGGGAAGCAGGTGGGCAATGGTGCTGGAACTGGACTGATGGACTTTGTCGCCCCCGCAGAAGTCACAGGCAGAACCAGGGACAGCAGCAGCCAGGCAGGAAGAGCACCAGACTGAAGGTAAACACCAGGCCTGTGATGAGGCCAGCCTCATATCTCAAGGCCTGGGAGGGGCATGGAAGGGAGCATGGTCTTAGGCTTCAGCTAGACATCAGAGTAGCTGCTCTCCATCCTACCTCCTGTGCAGGGGCAGGGAGTGGGGCAACCGGGCCCCCTCTGGAGGCCAGGCTTGCAAACAGAGCTCCCTTATCATCTTGCAGATACCCCACTGCTGTCCTTGTTTTTATGTTCTCAGCAAGTCAAGGTCTAGGTGGGGGAGGAGGCAGGGTAATGAGGCAGAATGGGTTCAATTAGCCAGCACCTATAGGCAAAGGGGGACAGTATCTCTTGTGACCCCTCCCTACACCCTCCCCAAAGCATCCTGATATATTGGCTCTAAATGGGGTACCCAGAGCCCCTCTGCTTTACTGCTGGGTCAATCTACTTAATTTGCAATTTTCTAATTGCTAATTCTATCCCACTTCCTCACACCTCCCTCTTGCCCCGCTTTGGGGGTGCCCCATCCATTTCCACTCTTGTGGGCTTTGGAGCAAACCCTAAGGAAGCTCCTGGCAGTGGTCGGGGAGAGAGACTATTTCTGGTCTGATGGTGGCTGGAGACAAAAGTGCTACCTAGCTCAGGTTCACTCAAGTCTGCTGGATGAATCACAACCAGATCCTTTTTCTTTCTTTCTTTCTTTCTTTTTCTTTTTGGTAGAGGCAGGAATGAAGGCAACTTCATCCCTGGCATTCAGTGATAGACATACTGTATTTGCCTCCCTATCGCCTCAGTCCCACTGCAATTGCCTTCGTCGCAGAATTCTTTCTCATTCTCTCTCTCCCGCCACCCTCTTTATAATTCTCTTTTAGGGGTAGAATGTGTTATAAAGGTAGCACGAGTACATTAAAGAACATTTGGAAATGGGAAAGAGAAGAAAAATCCACCTAGCATCCAATCATCTTATAACCACTGTATCTTCTTCCTATGCATTTTTCCTATTTATAGACCCTTTTAAATACTGTATTTTGCTGTGTGTAATGTGCGCCTTTGGATAACACGCACCCACATTATTTGGCCCAAACTTTCAGGAAAAAAATTTTCATTTAAATTTTTTAATTTAAATATTTATTTGTTTAATTTAAGTACTTGGGAATTTTTTTATCATAAAGGAATTTTAGCATTTATTTTTTAGCATATTAGGGTACCAGAAATTTTATGTAACAAATAATGACAAAATGTAAGAACAGATAGAAGGTACTAGAAGCTTCTCTCCCTGTGGCCCCACAGTCTGAGGACACGCCCTGTGGGAGGAGGTCCAGCGTCTCTTGGCAGTTCTGGGGCCCTGCTCTTCAGCATGTTTAATAACTTTAGCTTAAAGCTTACAGTGTCCATAGTTTTGTAATAGTATCAGCTAGCTGCCACCTGAAGTATATGAAGAGAAATGTCTCACTGTTCCTCCCGTGGTAATAAAGTCGGGTCACCTCTCATATCAAATCAGAGTCACTTACTCTGTGAACAACAATATCACTTTCATTTTAATTCGTTGAATCATTGGCCAAAATTGCTTTTGTTGCAAATTTGTTCCAAGTTCAACAAAACCTGTGATCTATTCTAGGGTGTATTTTATAGGGATATTGTTACTAGAGTGGATTTCTAGGATTTCTAGAGTGACACTTTTAACACATAGGCATAAGTAAAAGAGTTAAAAACACTTTTATAGATATGGAATTAGTACTACCCATGTGTAATGTGCATCTTTATTTTTCCCTCACAAATTTGGGCAAAAAAAGTGTGCATTATATACAACAAAATACAGTAATTGCAGTTACTTTTTATGATATTTTTGTTCTATTTTTCTAGTCAACATTTATCTTACATGCTGCTTTCATTTTCTTGTAACCTGTTGGTAAACATCATCTTGGTGGCTGCATTAGCTGTCAGGATGCCCCGGAGTTAACCAAGTCATTCTCCTCTCCATCATTTTCTGCGATTTCCAGTTTTTCCAAATTGTAAGTAACGCTGTGGTTCCCAGGAATCAAGTTGGTGGGTCTAAGGTTATGCACATCAGTATCAATCACTTTTCTGAGAGATTAACTTCCTCAAAGTGTCTGAGATTGTCATCTCTTCACATCCTTCCCAGTGCTGGGTAGGACCAGCTGGGTAGGGAACACACAGAGGGGGCAATTCTTGTGAAAGGGAACGAGGAGGAAGACTTCTGGGGTGCTGGTGAGGTTTTGCTTCTCGATCTCTGTGCTGGTAACAGAGTTCAGTTTGAGAACCGTCAAGGTGTACATTTTTGATATGTGTACTTTTCTGTATGCAATACTTCAACACACAATTTACCAAGCACACCAAAAGCACAAGAGATAAAAAAACAGATGACTTGGACTTCATCAAAGCTAAAAAGTTTTGTGCTTCAAAGGACACCCTCAAAAAAGTGCAAAGACAACCCACAGAATGGAAGAACATACTGTCAAAATCATACATCTGATGAAAGACTTGTCTCTAGAATATATGAATAACTTTTTTTTTTTTTTTAAAGGAAAGGTGCAGGCAGGAATGAAGGCAAGTAGGGAGTCAGGCAGGAAGAGAAAGGAAGAAGAAGCATTTTGTTTTATTTTCATTTTAGTTGTTCACACTAGTTGTTTTCCCCAGACCAGGAGTCAAACTTACTGTTGTGTTATGTGCCTTGCATTCCTTTGGAGGTGAATGACCTAACCACTACTCCACCAGAGGATGCCATGAATAATTTTTAAAACTTAATAGTAAGGTGCGCTCTTGTGACAGAGAGCTGAGAGTGTTAGGGTAATTTCCTCTGAAGGAGGAAGCCACATACCCCTGGGTTCAAGTCCCGGGCCCCGGAAGTAAACAACCAGTATAAATTACTAAATAAAAATAAAATAAAAAGATGCTTCCTCCTGTCCTCTCTTCCCCCCTGCACCTTTCCTTTAAAACAAAAGGGGATGCGGAGTGGGACGGGGGGTGGGGGGTGGGGGGGGTGGGGGGGCTGCGTTCCCTTAGAGAACAACTGGAATCTGGGGAGTTGGACAGTGAGCCTGCAAATGAAATGTGCACAGTTTTCATTTGTTAAGCTAAAAACTTTAGCAGGAGGGATAAGAAAGGGGATAGCCTCCCAGCACTCCCCAGCCTTTCTTTGTGTGGAGATGACGCAGACTCTGGAAGACACCATATAGGAATAGGGATTAAAATCCTTGCCCCTCTGCCATTAGCAGGCCATGGGTTAGTTGTCCTGGTTATAATTCTTGTGGCTACTGGGGCAGCAATCACCTGGGATAAAAGTATGCAGCCAGACCCCTCCGCAAGCCCAGCTCAGGTGGCGGAGTACTTCCCTGCAGAGCTCTGCTGTGGCTGCGGTCTCAGAATTACAAGAGACACTTCAGTTGTCTGAGAAACAACTTCTCTTTCCCTGCCTGCTTGCCTGTGGTCTAGAGACCCCACGCCTGGCAGCTGGGGCTCCTGCTTCAGGCCTGTGCTCTGCAAACTGAAATCCTAACACCAGAATCTCACGTCAAGGAGAGAAAACCTTCCAGCCTAATCTTTAGAAATAAACATTGGGTGGGAGGAGAAGGAAGAGGAGAGAAGGAGGAGGAGGAGGCGGAGACAGAGACATTTACCCCAAATAATAAATCAAAACAAAACCCCCAGAGAAAAATGCAACAGAATTAAGTAAACTAGCTGAAGAAGAGGATTCTTACCGAAATTAGGAAAACAATGGATGAACAAAAAAAATACGAGATCTACAGAGAAAATCTGAGACAGTTCCAAACAACTTATAAAGCTAAAGAACACCATCGCAGAATTAAATTCATAATAGAAGGATCCACAGTAGACTGGAAGAAGCTTCTGATAGAATCAGTGATCTACACAAAAGGGCAATGGAAAAGCACCCAGGCAGACCAGCGAGAAAAAAGAATTTAAAACATGAAGATACATAAGAGACTTAGGGGATAACAACAAAAGGACCAATATTTGTATAATAGGGGTTCCAGGAGAAGAGAGAAAGGGGCAGAAAGTTTAATTGAAAAAATAATAGCTGAGAACTTCCCTCACCTAAGAGGAAATAGACTTCCAGTTCCAAACAAAATAAACCCAAACAGACACACTATAATTAAATGACCAAAATTCAAGATAAAGAGAGAATCTTAAAAAGCAGTTAGAGAAAAGTCACATACATATAAGGACGGCCCCATATAATTGTTACAGGTTCTCAGTGGAAACTCTACAGTCCAGAAGAGAATGCCATGATGTATTCAAAGTGCTACCCTGCTAAATTATCATTTAGAATTAAATGAGTGATAAAGAGCTTCCAGAAAAGCAAAAGTTAAAGGAATTCATCACAACTAAACCAGACTTTCAAGAAACACTAAAGGATGTATATAAAATGAGTCAAACTCCACTTAGAAGCAGCAAGACACCAGCAAATATAAAATGTGGGGGAGAGGAGAGTAAAAATGTAGACTGTAGAATGAGCTTGAGAATAACTACCTTTTAAAGCAAAGGTGTAGGCAGGAATGAAGGTGAGCAGAGGCAGGCAGGGAGATGGAAGACGAAGAAGCATCTATTTTATTTAGTTGCACATCTTGGTTGTTCCTCCCAGCCCCTGGGTACAAACAGGGATTCCTGGGGTGTATGTATATGCTGGTCGATGGTGGCGATCTAACTGCTATTCCATTATTAATTTTAAAATTTTTTTAAATTAATTATTCCAGCCTCCGTTTCAAACCCAGGTCCATGGCTCTTATGATCTGCGCCTTAGCTCTTGAACGATAGAGGGCGCTCAAGATTAACTTACTTTCTGTTTAAACTAGATAATAAGCAAAACAATGAGATAACCATTTCACACCTCTGAGACTGACAGTTACCCAAAACACTAGAAACAAATGTTGTCAAAGATGCGGAGAAAAGGAAATCTTACGCAGTGCGGGTGGACTAAATTGGTATAATCCTTATGGAAAGTAGTATGGAGATTCCTCAAAAAATTGAAAATACAAGGTGGCTGAGACAATTAAGGTACAGGCTGTGTGAAAGCCTACGGACCTGGGTTTGCAATCGGGCTGGAGGTTAAAAAAAAATAGTAAATAAAAATTGAAAACACAAATTTCATACAACTCCATTATCCCACGTCTGGGCATTTACTTGAAAAATGCAAAAACACTAATTTAAAGGGGTAAGTGCACCTTTATGCTTAGTGCAGTATTTATTTACAATAGCCAAGAGCTATTTACAACAGCTAAGTGCCTACTGAGAGAAATGGATTAAGACGTGGTGCATGTATGCTCAATGGAATACTACACAGGTATTAAAAACACAAATATGAAGTTCTGTCATTTGGAACAAAATGTGTAGACGTAGAGAGAATTATGCTAAGTGCAATAAGCTCAAAGGAGAAGGTCAAATAGCATATAATTTCACTCGTGAGTGGTATACAGAGAATCCAAATAAACGAATGAATCAAATCAAAGATTTTTAGTAATGAGGACATTACTGGTTACCAGAAGGGAAGGGGGACGGAGGGTAAGTTGGATAAAAAGGGTCAATCACATGACATGGCAAAGAACAGAACTGGACAATGGGTGTTGTACTTCATAATGCAGACGTTGATTTGTTGACTGAAAATGACATACATCTTAAACCTGCAGTTAGAATGCAATTTTTCGGTGCACCCTTATGGAGGAGCATTTAGGTAGCTGCCTCCAGCCAGCACAGTCCACATACATCCTAAGAACCTGGGGTCTTGTTGGAGGGGAGTGGGGGGGACCAAAATGAACAACTAAAATAAAATAAAGCACTTCCTCTGCCTTTCTCTTCCTGCCTGCCTGCCTCCACTCGCCTTGATACCTGCCTGCACCTTTCCTTTTTTTTAAAAGCATTTTTCTTCCACGGATTTTTTAAATTTAAAAATACAATAATAAAAGGAAAGCTCAGCTGAATAATGGACAAAGGATTTGAATAGACGTTTCTCCAAAGAAGAGGTGCTAATGGCTAATAAGCACATGAAAAGAATCTCAACAATATTTAGTCATTAGGGAAATATAAATCAAAACCACAATGAGATACCACTTCACATACTTCAGAGTGGTGATAATAAAAAAGACAGACAATAACAAATATTAGGAAGGATATGAAAGCCTTCATAGATTGCTGAGGAGAATGTAAAATGGTGCACAGACTTTGAAAAACAGTCTGGCATTTGCTCAAAACAAAGTTACCGTATGACCAGCAATTCCATTCCTAGGTATATAACAAAGGGAAATCAAAATATGTATCCACACAAATAAATGTACACCAATGTTCATAGCAGCCTAAAAGTGGAAACAAACCAAAAGTCTAGTTGATGAGTAGATAAATGTAGTGTATCCTTCCTTTCTTTCTTCTTCCTTCATTTCTTTGACTAAAATAGCTTTAGTTTAACAGATAAAAAGAATCCATATTATTTTAATATAATTCACCTGATTACTATATTTCTATGTGTCTAGTCTTAGTACTTCCTTCTCCAAAATTTTCTTCTATCCATATGTCTATTGAGGAGCTTCATTTTTAATTTTTTTAAATGAAAGTTGCAGCAGGAATGAAAGTGAGCAGGCAGACAGGAAAAGAGAGGAGGAATTTTATTTAATTTCCATCTTAAATGGTTGATTAAATACTATTTGATTTAATTTTCTCCTAATTTTATTTGCTTATGTAGAATTCTTTAATCTTGTAAAATGTATGATATTAGAATCTTTTTGTTTTGTTTTAAAGGAAAGGTGAAAACAGGAATGAAGGCAATAAAGGAGGAAGAGGAGAAAGAAACATTTTGTATTTGTATTTTTATTTAGTTGTTCACACTGGTTTTCTCCCCACTGGACCTGGGACTCAAACCCAGGGGTACTACGTGACCCTCACTCCTTCAGAGGCAGTGGATCTAACCAGAACATGCCTTGTTTTGATCTTCTAAGTTGCTAGCAGCTTGAACTTCATGGCCTCCTAATAGGTCCCCCTTCTCCAGCTGTAAACCAGTCTAAACAAATTCTACTTAAAAAGAGCTCAGGCATGCCCTGGTGGAGCAGCAGTTGGGTCCGTGGCCAGGCTAGAGCAGCCCATGTACATCCCAAGGACCTGGGTTCGTGTCCTGGAGTCAGGGAGAACAACCAAGATGAACAGCTAAAATAAACTGCTTTTTCCTCCTCCTGCCAGCCGCCGCTGCTCATCTTCATTCCTGCCTCCACCTTTCCTTCAAGGGAAAAAAATCTGACTCAGGCACTTCTCTGTTTAAAAACTGTTGGTTCGCACCCCTATAAAATTCAATCTACACTTTTCAGTCTATCATTCCTATCATTCAAAACTCTATAAATTAGCAAGAGGGTAGTTTTATTGATTCCTTCTCTCCCATCCAACCAAGTCCCCACCATTCCTTCCCTTCCCCATCCCACACCCCCACAGCACACCCTTTGCTACTCCAGCCTCCTTCACTTGCTCAGTTTTCTTTTTCCTGGAGCCTCCTGCTCCATACTTTCCCTAAAGCTGCCTAGAATATCAGGGGGTACTTGCCAAAGCCACCTGCCCAGGCCCACCTCCCTTCCACAATCACAACTAATCTCACCTGCCACAGGATTCCCTCCCAGCATTCTGGTTTCCAGCCCTGTTGTCCACAGCACTTGGTAGGTTTCTGATCATGCCCTTGGATGTGTGCTTCTCACTCAAATCGTGGCTGGGTCTGCCTTTCCCTTGCTTTGTGGGGTCAGGGGGAGTGAGTTATGCGAGGGCAGGGACAATCTCTTAATTGCAATCTGCTTTAGACCCTTTAGTGACAGTCCATTACTTCTGGGTGACATTCAAAATCCTTGCTGTCTCTGTGACCTTGGGCCAATTGCTTGACCTCTCTGTCCCTTTATTTCCCCCTTGATGTCTAGTCTTTAGTGTTCTCCTGTTCATGGAAGATAAAAATAGTACCTACAACAGAGTTTTGTCAGCTTTTAATGAGATGATTGATGTAAAGGATTTCTCACAATTATGGGACCAGTGCCGCAAAGCTTGTTAACTGCTCTCATCATCACCACCACAGCGCTGTCCCATCTGGCCCTAGTCTCTCTCCTGTCACTGCCACCCGTTGCTCACTAGGCTCAGAACCCACCTTACTTCCCATCCTCCAATCACTTCCAGAATGAAGACCTGTTTCTTCTCTCTGATGTCCTCTTCTCTATCTTCTTCACCTGGTCAAGTCCTCCTCACCCCTTAAATCTCAGCTAATACTTCATTTCCTCACACAGACTCACCTTACCAGACCAATTTTTTTTGTCGTTTTTTTTTTAAAGGAAAGACACAGCAGGAATGAAAGAGAGCAGAGGCAGGCAGTCAGACAGGCAGAGAAAGGAGGAAGTAGCATTTTATTTAGTTGTTCATCTTGCTTGTTTCTTGGGACGTATGTGGATTGCATTCTTGGTCGGAGGTGGCTGACTAAACCACTACTCCACAAGCGCATGCCAACACATTTTAAATCGGGTTTCTCTGTTAGATATTTATCCCATACATTCAGTTACATCATAATTCATATTTGTATATGTATGTGATCATTTGTTTCCTATCTGTTTCCATGCCAGACTCTATCTGCCATTTAGTCTTGGCCACTGTTCTCTCTCAAGTTCTTGCCACAGTGTGGATGCTCACTAACGGCAGTTTGACGGGCTGAATGAATGAATGGACAGAGTATTTATATAGCAGCTACTCAATAAATGTTTGCATTTAAATTCAAGTTAATCCTAGCTCCTCTGTCATAGTAAAAGCCCTCAGCCCTGGGCTTCAGAGGTGGGAACATGACTTTGCAAATATCACATCTAAACATAAAACCAAGAAAAATGCACACAGTGAGAGACAGGAAAAAAAAAACACCATTCATAGAAGTGTTCCTTATGGAGCAAAAACCTAGACACAACCCAAAATGTCCAGTGAAAATGAAAAAAAAACTGCCCTATAACCACGCAATGAGATATTATACAGTCCTCAAAATTAACAAATGATAGCAATATATGATAATATAGATTTTTAAGGTACAGGCAGGAATGAAGGCAAACAGAGGCAGGCAGGCAGGAAGAGAGAGGAGGAAGAACAATTTCTTTTGCTTAGTTGTTCATCTTGGTTGTTTCTCTGGGCCCAGTCTTGAACACGGGGCCTTGGGATATGTCCGAACTACGCTGGTGGACTAAACCACTAGGTGCACCAGCATAGATCTTAGTGATACAAAATTCATGCCTGAGGGCCCTCCCAATTACACATCACAGCAACCCTTTATAAAACTTTAGTTAGTAAAAAGGAACTAAAATTTAAAAATACTTTAGGAATCCATATAGCTAAGATAAATATATCAAAAGATAACAGTAAAATATGGATTCCTTGGGAGAGGGGCTGGATGGGGATGGACCACAGATTTCAGTTATTGTCAAGGTCTGAGCTTTCATGCTGGTGAGTTCTTATGACAACATTATAAGAAATGTGTATTGTGCATGGACAAATGACACGAGTGTCATGAATCGAAGTAATGATTACTGTACACCTAAGGTCCCTTAAATGAAAGGGAGAGAAATTATGAATGTCTTCTCTAGGCAGTATTACCTGTTTTGGGGTGATGGAGAAAAGATTCGTCTCCTCCAACTCTGAGATTTTTCACCAAGGGCCACCTCCAGGCTCTCCTGAAGAGATTAGCTGGGGCAGCAGGGAGGGAGACACCTGGAAAAGGGTCCCAGAATGCAGGGAAATGACCCCTTCCTGAGGCTGGAGGAGAAAGCTGGAGGTGGGCTTCCATTCCCACTTGGCTTCCCCACTGCAGGGTGCAGGGCTGCAGGGCGCATAGTAATCCCACCCATTTCCTGTTCAGCCTCATCAAAGACCTCAGGCTGGGGGTGGGAAGCCTCAGAGGTGGGTTCTCAGAGGCTCTGGGGCTGCCTGGAAGAGGATTGCTGTGAGCCTCCTGGGTACTGGTGAACCCCAGCCTGGAGGGCAAAACCAGTCTCTCTGAAATTCAGCTGCAACTTGGAGACTGTAGTCTCAACGCTTCAGCCAGGCCCAGAACACACCTGGGCCATCCTCAGCACCTCCTGCCCCTTGCTTCCCTGTCCGTCGTCCGTTACTATCAACTACGTCTGTCACCTATGGGTCTGCCAGTCCCCAGGATTAAGAACCAACTGTGAAGAAGGGGACAGGGGAAGGGTCTGGGAGGTCAGCTTAGAACTTTTCACCTTAGGGAAAGGGTCTTGAGTCAGACTGAACTGGGTTGGACTGGCTGGGCTGGAGTGTTACCTTTAGGGCAGGGATTAGAGGTCAGGCTGGACTGGGTTGGGCTAGGAAACATGGGGAAAGAGCTGGGGTCAGGCTGAGAAGGGTTTGGGGGGCTCAGGATCCATGCCTCTGCAGCGGGTCCTGGCTGGGGTACATAGGTGAAATGAAATAACCCCTAAGCACTGTGCTAGGGTCTGGGACTGGGCTCTGGAAAGACAAGGCCTGAGGGCCTGAAAGGGCCTTTCTTTTCCCACTCCAGCAATTCCTCTTGACCAAGGGCCTTCCCCAGAGGAGACCGTCAGGACAAGGAGGGACGAGTCAGATCTGGGTGCTGGAAGAAGTCACTAGCCACCACGTTTCCTGATTTCAAAGAGTGGATTCCGGCATGCCCTGCTGGAGTAGTGGTTGGCTCATTTGCCTCTGAAGGACATAAGCCACAGATCCTTGGGTTCAGGTTCTGGGTGGGGGAGGGGGACAACCAGTGTAAACAACTAATGGAAATAAAATGTTTCTTCCTCCTCTCTCTTCTAGCCTGCCTGCTTGCCTACCTGCCTATTGGCCTTCATTCCTGCCTGAACCTTTCCTTAAAAAAGAAAATCACCAAAAATAACTGGGTTCCTCTGTCTCTCTGGCTCACTTCCTTCCCCTAGGCAGAGAAGAGTTTAGGCCTGTCCACCTACCTTCTCCCTTGACCACCCCCAACTCCTTCAAAACACACCCTACACACACACAAGCACACACACGCACTCGCGGGCTGTCTACCCGCAAATGCCCAATTCATTCACACTGCTGCTCCAGGACCCCATTGTTCTATACAATTGTACTCCCAACCCACACACTTGATGGTGTACTTAAGAGTGGGAGGCTTCACCCAGCAGCCACGCCTTCGGTCTTGTTTGCCATGGTACCCCCACATGTAGAACTGAACCTGGCTCCTGGAGAAGGGTCAATGATTAGGAGAATGAATCCAACAAGACATATATACACATACCAGCCCAGGTACATAGTCACAATCTCTGCTCACTGATGTACACACGCCAAGTCCACGCCCAGCTCAGCAGTCACGTCCACATTCGTACTGTGCACTCAAGTGAAAGGGCCAGGTGCCCACCCAGCCATCTTCCCTCGGGCAGATGTGAGGACTGGGGAGGGGCTTTGGGAGTGTTGCTTTCTTAACAGTGAGGGGGAAAGGGGACTTGTGGGGAGTCTGAGAAGGGTCTGCTCCTCTCTCCATCTTTCTCTGGTGCTGCAGGCTGCCCCTGTCCCGCTGATAAGGACACTTAAGGCACCCTCCTGCCAGCATGCTCCCAAAACAAGCAAGGAGACCAAAAGCCCTACTACTCGTCTATCCAGAATCTTCTACTGGAGACTAGCCCAGAGATGTCAGCTGGGTGCTAGGCTGGGGCCAGGTAGGGGTAAGAAACTCACTAAAACCCCAACTCCCAAGCACTGTTTGCCCACAGCTGTTCCAACCCAAATCCTCTCATAGGTTGGGATCCCTTCCCCCAACAGCAGTCCAGGACTGTCTCTCCCATGAACTCAGCCTCAGGAGGGCAGTGGTCTGTCAGCCCCATGAAAATTTGGGGTGAGGAACAAGTGTGGTGCTGGGAAAGGCAATTTTTGAGACGGGCAGGGTCAGCCTGCAATACCTGAGGGACACAGAGAGGCTGTGAGGTGGGAGGAAAGGGGAGTCCAGTGCAGAACTCCCATGACTGCTCTTAGGGACCGTGGGGGTCGGCGGAGGTTGGGGGCTTGGACTGAGTCATTAGGCATCAATGACCAACCAG
>RJWH01001571.1:0-301513 GCA_004363575.1 Solenodon paradoxus
CACACACACACACACACACACCCCTACATACAAACATCTATGTATTTTATTAAAGTAAAATTATTCTAAACATTGAAGCTTGCTTTTCTATTTTTACATATGACACCAGTGATGTCGCTGTAGGACCACACGCGTGGATTACCTACCTATGTGGCTATGTCTCATCATTTACCTTTTTTTAAATAGTTTTTTTTTTTTTTTTTTTGGTTCACAATGCTATATTCATTTTAGAATATTAACATTGCATCTGAGTCTGTATTTCATGTGCCGCCCCCCCATCAGGTTTCCAGTGTCCTTTACCACCCCCTTTTCTGCTTTTTCTTTCTTCCCACCCTCTCCCCGACATGAACTCTCTGTTGGTGTGTCTTGGTCTGTTAATTCTGTTGGGATTTGTATGTTTATTTCTTCCATCTTATCATACTCCACATATGAATGAAACCGTCCTGTGTTTCTCTTTTTCTTTCTGAAGTATTTCACTTGACATGATCTCTTCTAGTTCTATTCAGATGGTTGCAAAGGGCACAATTTCATCTTTTTTAATAGTAACATAGAATTCCATTAGAGTGTGTATATGTGCATGTGTATGTGTATAAACACACACACATATGTATTGATATATATATATATATATATATATATATATATATATCACAGCTTCTTTATCCAGTCATGTGTTGATGGGCATTTAGGTGGCTTCCATGTCTTGGCTAGTGAACTGCTACTATGAACTGTGCTGCTATGAACATAGGGTTGCAGATATTTTCCTGATTAGAGATTTTTAATCCTCTGTGTACATGCCTAGGAGTGGGATTGCTGGATCAAGTTGTAGCTCCACCTTTATTACTTAGATCTCTTATGATTTTTAATGGCTGCACTACATTTCCTTTCTTAAACTAGTCCTCTATTGCAGGCACTTGGCTGGTTGGTTTTCATCCACCACAGAACTTAGATTCAAAATAAGTAATTGTCCTTTAAAACTTGGAAAGCAGTTTTTGAACTCCCATACCCATACTATATGATGCATGCATTTTAATTAGGCTTTGGGAATTATTTTAATAAGGCAATAAACTTTCACTAACAGGATTCAATTCTCCAAGCCCCAGGAATAAAGAGAGTAGGTGGGGAAAGGCATTTTATAACATGAATGGAGTGCCACATTGGTGTCATCCAGGGGTCTGCCATCTGGGCAGAATTAGCAATCACACTGAGCAGTCTTCCTTGTGAGGCAGTGCCATCCTGCAGACTCACGGAAGCTCTGGAGAGGACAGAACATCTCCCAGGAGTCACAAGGTGAGCGATGACATCTCCCCTCATGGAGACACTCACTCGCTGGCCCAGCCTGGCCCAGCCTCACTCTCAGGCTGGAAGCAACACAGCAAAAACAGAAGCTGGATGATAAATAAAGTCAGAGTCATTCTTCATTAGAGGGTGAATGAACCTCCAGAATAGTCGGAGCAAATCTGTGGGACAGGGAATGCTGGAGATAACTGGCACGCTTCCCCAGCTCCCGGAGGAAAAGGCAACCATCTGACTCCATATCTTCACGCCTTTGAAGCTTTTGATGTTTGTGATCAGAGAAGGAAAGGGCTCACCGGCAGCACTGCTCAGAAAGAAAAGGTGTTGCACTTCTTCAACGGTGTTGATCAAAAGTTTAAGTTGCTATTTACCTAATTACCTAATGAATGTCCCCATTAAAAGGTCCATAAGGCTGGGGACCTTGTGTTTCCTGCCATTGGGGGAGATAGAGATATTTAAGAAAAAAATTAGAGTTGATATTAATCATAGTTGCACTAAGTTCTACAAAGAAGGGTTTGATGGGATTAGACCGGGCTTCAACAAGGAAGAGGACTGAGCTAAATAAGACCTGAAAGGCACACAAACTTTCAGGCAGAGGGAGGAACCAAGGCCCTGAGGTGGTTAAGCAGAGAGCACAGGACAAAGAGAAAGGAGGTCAAAGTAGCTGTGGCCCACAGAGTGAGGCTGGCAAAGGTCATGAAGTGAGGCCAGGGACACAGACAGAAAACAGCGGGTGCAAGGCCCTCAGGCCAGAGAGTTTGCTCTTGATCTTCAGTGCAAGGAATAGTCATTGATGGGTTTTAAGCAAAGGAGCAACAGAATCTGAGTTGCATTTTTAAATGGTTATGAGCTCTTACAAGTACTGAGCAGATTGGAGGAACTGAAAATTTGGAGAGATCAATCTGAAAGTTGCACTGATTCACACAAGAGATGATAACAGCTTGGACCAGGATACTAAGATGGAAGCAAACAGAACAGGACCTGTTTAGAATGGAAAATCAAATTAACATTATTTAATGCAGGGGAAAAGAAATGGCTGAATTAAGAATAACTACCTGGTTTCTTAACAATGCGGCTGCTGGAGGTGAGGGTCCAGGTTGGGTAGGAAAGACCAGGAGTTGCATGGAAAGTTACAAGAAACTGAAATTAGCACCCACAAGTGCTGAGTTGTGCCACACTGGGCCGATGTAGGCTTAAGTGAATTATTTCACTGAATCCTAACTGCACTCCTGTAAAACAGGTGCCACCATTCTTACTTTTAAAGATGAGAAAACAGAGATTCAGAAAGACTAAGTAACATCTCCCTCCTCAGAGCTAACAGTGGGCAGAGCTATGATCTGAACTCAAATCTCTTCAGTTCGAAAGCCAATACTGCTTCATGACAACTCAGGCCAAGTCAAGGAAATGTCACGATTTTAAAAGAACCTGATCATTGATCTGGAACTCTGAAGCCAAATCTTCCTGGGAAATTTTAGCGCTGCGCAGTTAACTCTTCATATCAGGAGGATGATTCTATACTTTCCTCCATTCTTCACTCCCTATCTGGCTCATTTTCTTTCCCTTTTTTGTCTAAACTTCAAGGATACTTCCAGTTTCCCTACACACCCCGATTTTGCCTTCTCCCAGTTCTTATAATACATTCCATCTCACCACCCATTTTGGCAAAGATCACATGCAGGCTTCCACACAGGATTGCCATACATTTTCTATGACATGACATTTTATGTTCTCTCATATGAACTTTCATACAGCACATATTCTGTCTTTAAAAGTCTTTCATATATTGAATCAGATCATTGTAAAAAGGTTAAATAAAAACACATTTCAAACTGTGACACAGCATAGGTCTGCCTGGCAAGCAACAGTTTAGTTTTACCAACGCCATTATCCCTAGCTTTAGACTGAAGTCTCATTATACATGTGATCAATTATATGTTCTTAGAGAAAGAGAGAGAGAGAGAGAGAGAGAGAGAGAGAGAGAGAGAGAGAGAGAGAGAGAGAGAGAGAGAGAGAACCATTTAAATAGAGCAGCCATTTTGCCCGCCATTCCAATCAATGAGCACCTGTCCCCTGGGCTGGGAGATGTTCCGTCATCATGTTTTGAGCCCTCTGGACTTTTCGCAGTGTGAGCTATTCTCTGGGAAGTCTATGATTTTAGCATTTAAAGATGGGCCTGTTAGATATACTACGATCTCTCATTTTAGTAAACTACTTTTCCTTTTTCTCCATTAAAGGTGAAACAAGGTCTGTTGGACAATGCAAGGGACAGTGAGAGATTGTCCATGAAAATTCTGATAATCTATGCTTTGCAGTCCACATTTTGCTTGGGGAGCTACCCATGACGATATGATTATACCTATGGCAATATATGTTCATGCAATTGTTTGGCTTTAAATGGCATTCTGCCATTGACTATACACAAGCATAAGTTAGAAAATGAAAAGCGCTGACACAAATGATAAATAAATAAGGCAAAGGCAAAAATCATGAAGGCCTTGTAAAGTCAAATGTAAAGAAAAAGAGCAAGATTATGCAACAGGAATGAAATGCTAGACCTGGATCCAAATTACAATCATGGGGGATTTTATAATCATCTTTAATTTTCTGGAAAAGAGTCCTCCAAATCCCATGCACAAACCTAAATGCACACATAAGATGATTCTATAGACACACTTTCAGGAGAAGGCCATGTTCAAACACAGAACACTATCATTTTGCGTTACCTCTGCAGCCCACCAGGCATATCTATCAATTCTTGTCACCCAGCTCCCTCTGCAATGAGTTCATGCTACGGTATATAATGCAGTACTTGGTGGTAAATGCCATTGCTGGCATGCATCATTATCTAGATTACAGGCTCCTTGCAGGCAGGTTCCAGGCCTGCAGGACCTTAGAGAATGCCAGAAGAAAAGTGCCCTCTGCAAAGACTGAGAATAAACGAGTAACTGAGTAACCAGGTTGATTTACCTCTTGAGAGTGCATTTCTTCTAATGAGTCAGGAAAGAAAGAAAAACATAGCCCCCTAGTCATTAGGTCATTGTCCCCAGCAAGGCACCCCGCTGTGCATATTGCTCTGTCCTTACCTGTCCAGAGCAATGCAGCACAGGTGAAAAATGGATGCTGTGGTGAGCAGAACGTCTAGAGATGTCCGGACCAGGCAAAACATCTCCCCATAAATCCAGATGTCTTGGACCAGCTCAATGGCACCAAAGGGCATCACCAGCACCGAAACCAGCAGATCCGCGAAGGCAAGAGACACAATGAAATAATTGGTTTTTATTTTCCTGTGGGTGAAAAAGTATAGGGGAGGCAAAGGGGGAAATAAAGGAAGGGGGAGTAGGGAAAAAGGAAAGAAAATGAAAAAGAAGGGAAGGGAAGCAAAGAGAGGGACAAAGGGAGAGAGGAGAAAAGTTAATGTGTAACGTTTTCTGTGACCTTCAGCTTTGCCTGTCACATGGCTGGAGTGACTGCATGTTCTGGACACTGACTTCTTCAGACTCTCTAGAACCCAAAGTGCTCCTTCTCTCTGGTCACACTGGCCTGATGTGAGGGCTCTCTGCCTGTACGTGGAACTTTCTCCCAAGAGCCTTCCATGGGGCACTGTCCCCACCCATTCAGTCATTCCCTGAGGACCCACCCCAGGGGCTCTGCACCAATGGTGGTCAATTCACTCTGACACAACCATGTGCCTCATATCTGTAACACTTGTGAGAATCACACTTTCACACTCTCTTTGCATTATCGTTGTATTAGAGAGGAAGGCAGTAGATGAGGCAAGACTATAACCTTTATCCCCTTTTATGCCTGATGACCCTTAAGCTAGGCTGCTTAAGATCCACTGGTGGATTTTTATAAATATTGATGCCCCCATTTCACCAGCAGTCAGTTAGCCCAGGGCCTTTAGGTGATTAACCTAGCAACCCAAGGTCACCAGATAAAACAGAAGAGACTCCATAAAATTTGAATTTCATACACAATAAATAATTATTTAGTATATTTCAGATACACCATCAATAATTATTTAGGATAAGTTTTCCTCAAATACCACATAGAACATACTAGTAGTAATTTTATAAAGGTCTTTGGGTAATATAAATTGCAGCCAGGATTGAAACTGGGGTTTAAAAAAAAGCAGAAGAGCCAAGTTTAAATTCTAGATCAGTCACAAGTCAGCCACCCTTCCCCAAACCATTGATAGAGCAGGAAGGTTGGATTAGAGGTGCTTTTTAATAAGTGGACATACAGTGATCACAACTATTTAATAAACAAAGTGGAGCTTCTCCAGGAAGAGCCAGAATTCCACCCAGGTTTCCTCACGAGGTCTCCTCACACTGCTCACCTGAGCTGCCTGTCCCTGCACACAGCCACCATCACCAGCAGGTTCCCCAGGATGGCCATCAGGATAACCACCGAGAGGAACGTGAGCAGCACCACCTTCTCCACAGACCCGAAGCCCTCCTTGGAACTGGAAGACACACACACACATGTACAAAGAGTTGAAGGAAATTCAGACACAGTAAAAAAACTGAATCTTTCCTCATGTATCTCCAGAAAGATGTCTTCACCACCAGCAGCAGCAACACACATTTACTGGGCACCTGGTACACACAAAGATCTCTACACCTGTCACTTTACATCTGTTCCTAGTTAACTTCAACATACTAGGAGGAGGCCGCTCAGAGAGCTGAAGTAATGACCCTGAGATTGCACACTGAGAATTCTCCACTTGAAAATTTGTACCTTGTCTTCAGAGCACTTACCTCAGTTTGCTCTCAGAAACAGATTTGGCTGGTGTTTGCTTTGTGCACCTACTCAGTTAGACTGTCAGTTCCATGAGACAGGGACTGTTTCTGTTGTTATCAGCTGATAGATTCAATTTTAGTGTGTCATTCGCATTTATCCGATGAAGGGAAGATGGCACTGGATGAATACATGGAGGTAACCTGAGCAGGGATCTTCATGAACATAAAGGCCACTCTGTTTTCAATACCTCATCCCAGTCTATGCAGAATTTGCTGTGTGCAGTGAGCTGTTCTGGGGACAGGTTATGACTTGAAGGTTGTTCTTAGGATGTTGAGCTGAAGATTGGTCTCAATGTGAAGTCCAGGAGAAAAATAGCAGCCAAACAATAAGTTGAGACACTCTGTGCCCTGAGCCACATTGCTTCTGATGCCCAATAGAAACACAAATCAACTGTATATTCCTGTCAATTTCAGGATAGGATAGATTCTCTAAATCATGCCCTCCTAGTGTAAACTCAGCTTTTTGTTTTATTAACTTGGAAGAGAGTGTCTTAGCAATTAAAAAAAAAAAAAAAAAAAACCTATCTGTAGGCTATTCAGAAGCTAAGAAAACATTTTATTTTTTTATTAGAGTAATATAAAAAATTCATTCAGGGCAAATCATAAATCATTAATGCTAGAATTTTATTTCTGTATTGAAGTACCATTGAGTTGTAACATTATATAGGTTTCAGGTGATATCATTATAAATCAACATGTATATATACATTAAGTTTACCACTGAAAGTCTATTCCCAGCCTTCATCATACACTTGGCCCCTTTCATCTGATTAACCCACATTGCCTTTCCCCTTCCATTTTGGAACCACAAATTTGGTTGTACAGTCTAAAAGTTTATTTTGTCTTATTTAGTTCATCCATTTTGTTTCTTTACTTACCACATGTAAGTAAAACACAGTGTTTGTCTCTCTCCACCTGACTTATAAAATGTTCTTTTAAAATAAAGTTTCAAGGAATCTTAAAACTCTGGGATCCAAAAAGCCATCTTTCAATATGATGAAACTAAATTCCCAGAGGGGAACTCAGTTCTCAGAACATGTTTAGTGGTTGGTCTAGGAAAAACTGGTTTCCTGTGTGTCCGCCACTGGAAACATAGGGTACCAAGAATCAAGACTTATCTCTTTTTACTGAACGCCTTCCACAGAAAACCAAGATGGCTGCTGGCCCCAAATGACAGGCACGGTTCTGACCTTGTGCTGTTCTTTCCCATTAGGCCTGGAGGGAAGAAGACAAGGTACCAGGTGGAATAAGGAACAATTCCAGCAGCTGGAGAACCAGAAGTCCCTACACGATGTCAATACATATTTTCACTGAAGCCTTTATTACTAGGGTTCAGATGAAAAGAAATTTGAGGTGTATTCATCTAAATAAATGTCCACATCTAAATTCCAACCATCAAAATTACACCTCTCAGGGAAGACAGAATGAAGAAAAAGACTTCAATTTGATGATGTGGTTACCACAAACCATGTTCATTGAGGCTATAAAAAAAAATAATTTGTAGAGCTCTAAAATACTATGGAGCTTTGAAATTACACATATGATAGATTCCCAGAGGAGCCCCATATCATGTCTATAAACTATTGAAGGACAAAACCCAAAATGAATATCTAAACATAAGACCTAACTGCACAACTTGACTCTGAAGTCTGTAGGGAGGCATTCTTCAGGAAGAAAAATTAATGAATCTTGGTCTTTGCAGTTTCTCATGCACAAATAGTATTCTTATCTTTAACCAAGAATATTAAAAATTAATCAAATGTCTCCCTTGATCTAGTCTCTTTAAACAGAATAATTAATGTCTTTTTCTGCGTGTCATTTGACTAAATACACTGTATAAAACCGAAGTCAAATCTCTCAAGGGAAAGGGTACAACAATGTAGATGTCTTCTCCTGGGTTTCAACCTTGGGTTAAAATATTTAAATTCACTTGAAATAATCTCTTAATAAATTTTCTTTATCAAATTTTACTGCACTTCACAAGGCAAAGTATCTAACAAAGGAGGTGGCAGAGTGTTTTTTCCTTGTCCTCAGAGGTTCCGCTCCAAGTTCCAATGAAACGTGGCTCCCACCTCACCCTTAAGGTCTCTGTATTTGCTGTGCCTCCTCCCCAGAAGGCTTCTTTCCTCAGTCAGGTCTCAAAGTTAATCCCCATTTCATGTGCCAAGTCAACAAACATTTTTCATTTTCTTCATGTCACAATGATCTGAAATGACCTCTGATAGTGATTCTTCTCTGTGATGCTCCTTTACAAGCTGACTTTGGTTATCACGTCCCTCACATTTCCCCACGCCTGACGCCATGGCTATGCTCTGTGTAGACAGGTATGTGTGGTGTGGAGGAAGGGCTCAGTTATTTGCTAATTTGGCGAAAGAATGATATTATGTATTGAAAATGGTGAGGTTTATTCTCCACTATCTGTGAAAATAGGTCAAAGATACAGAGTAGATTCACAGACGAATGAAAGATACAGAACAGATTTTACTCACAGAAGAGAGGACCCGAGGATAAGACACTACATGGTTTTAAACAATCCAAAGGGTTATCATTTGAAAAAAGAGTAGATTTACGCATGCATTCACTGAACATTCTCTGAGCACCTATTCTGCAGAAGTCACTGTTGTGCATCCTAGGAAGCAGGTATGAGCAAAACAGAAACCAAGAAATGAACAGATAAACAAGAAAATACGTGTCAACCAGTGTCAAAATCTAGGAGGGAAAGGAGGACAGGGTCGCCTGTGGTGGATGAAGGGTTAGCTCTTCAATAGCGGTCATCAGAGAAGGCTGAGTGATAGGGACCACGCACCTCCAGACCCGCAGGTTGTATAACTAAGTGGGACCAGTGAGGGGGTTGTAAGCAGTGGTTCCTAAGCTTTGTCTACATATAGAAATCATCCAAGGCGTGTTACAAAATGCTAAGGCTGTTGCCTGCACAAATGTAAGACAGAAGAAGCAAAGCCAAACAAGATTTTAAATTAACCAAGAGGAAAGTGCATTTGGGAGAGGTCCAACGAGGCAACTTCAATTACTGCAAGAGCAGGCAATCTGCAGCACACTGTCCGTGCTACAGATTCCCACTCTTCTCCTCAAGGGCCATCTGGCTGGCTGTCTCAGGGCCACCCCTCTTGATGTTCCATAATGCCGGCAGTTTCAAAAACTCCCTCCTGCTGTCCTTCACCCTGTGGTCTTATTTTCTTATTTTTTCCCATCTCTTGCCCATTTTGTGCTAGCATGGCCACTGCCATTTTGCTGTTCAATTATTCATAGATGTCCTTTGTCCCCAGCTCATGACTACCTGACTACCCTAATAACAGGGACCTACCCTTAAAGGTGCTGAATTTAATTACCTTGCATCATAACCTGAATAATTGGTGTTTTTTTACGTCCCCAAGTGATGTTGAGGTGTAACCCAAGTTGAGAACAATGGTAGTGGAAGGCAAGATTTAGTAATGAGTAAATAAGAACTTTCTAACAACTAAGGTGCACCTGCAACAACTTCCTGGTGTTGTTTTGAGCTGTCTGCCTCAGGGAGTGTTGGAGAGCAGGAGATGTCAAGCAGAGAGCTTCACACCCCTTAGGATGGCGACTACAAAAACAAAACAAAACAAAATAGCAAGTATTGGTGATAATGGACAAACTGGAGCCCCAGTGCACTGCTGATGGAAATGTAAACCGGTGCAGCCACTGTGGGAAATGGTTTCTCAAAAGGTTAAACCTAGAATGATCACAGGATTCAGCTATTAAAGTGGTATATGTATAGACTACAAAGAACTGAAAGCTGAGACGTGAGTGCGCCACTGCTCATCGCAGCATTACTCACAAGTCACAAGGCAGAAACAACCTGAGTGTCCATCCATAGACAAATGGATAAAGAGAATGTGGTATGTACGTACTAAAGAGCCTTAGTCATTAACAAAGAAGTATGTCATGATATATGCTACAACATAAATGAACCTTGGAAACATGCTAAGTGAGATAAATCTAACACAAAAAGACAAACATTGCATGATTCTTCTTATATGAGGATTCTAAAACAGACAAACGCGTAGAAATAGAAAGTAGAATAGCTCTACTGGGAGCTTGGGGGAGAGGGGAATGAAGAGTTATTTAATGAGGGAGCTTAGAGTTTCTATTTGGGATGATTGACAAAGCTCCAAAAATGGATAATGATGGCAATTGCATACCGGTGTATATGTATTTATGGTAACTGAATTCTTATTCTTAAAATTATTACTTTATATATTAATGATAAATTTTGTATTATGTATATTTCAACATAATAAAAAGACTGTATAGATGACTATCTATCAGAATACTTTATAGGGCTCCTGGACTAGAGGCAAGTGATTTTAGGTCCCTTTCTTGCGTTTGGATTATGACCTGAACACGTATTTAGAACCTGAATTCTCCATCAGCAATACCTTAAACCATTAGAACCATCTTCTTGTACTGCCTTTCCTCTTGCAGGAGGAAAAAAAAAGAAGATTCATAGTGTCTGTGGTGAACATCTCTGGCTCCAGAGAGTATACATTTGAAATCGAGTTGAATATCAGGGTCAGAGAAACCCAAGTTCAATGCTATGGTTCATTTGTGGCATGCCAATTAGGAGCTAGGAATAGCTAAACTTTAAACCGTAAGTGACAACAAAATTTAAGCATAGAAGGAGCTTTTTTAATTAGGTAGATCTGTCCACTGAACTTCATGTAAGTCTAGTCAGTATAATTAACATAAGTTAGGAAACTTCTTGGCAAAATCCATGCTAGGTCCTGGGGTTTCCTTTGATACCCTCCAAGAATACCGTCAGCCACTACTAGACCATGATCACCTGACCAAAGAGTTTTCCACTGTGCTAAATTGGTTCTTTAAGAGTTATCCTTATTAGAAATTTTATCTTCTCTTTTTTTTTTCCCTTTTTCAGTGATTTCTTGATCCATTAATAAAAAAACTCCACAAAACTCACTGGCTCTGTTTACCATTTTCTCTGCTCTTAATTAAAAAAGAAAAACACAACATTGTCAATAATTCTGGGTAAATTTCCACATACATTAGTGTATGAGACAGTGGTTTATAAATGACAAAGTATAATATAAATGATTAATCAATGTTATTACTATCAGAAATCCACACAATGACAATAAAGGAGTGTTAGGTTACAATCTGTCATATCATCCCAAACAATTGGTTTCCAGGACACACACACACACACACACACACACACACACACACACACACACAACACTTTCTTAGGGGTTAATAATACTTTCCTCTTTTTTTTTGCATGACCTTGTAAATAACAGCTATGTAACTTCAAAATGGTCACTTTTCTTCTGTGAGCATCAGTTTCCTCATGGATTAATTGAAGCCAGATTAAATCTCCTGTTGATTGACTATGTATTGTTTGTCAATCATATGACAAACCCTGGACTAAGTACCAGAATATCACAGGAAAGATGGTATACAAAGCCCCTACCTGCAGGAGTTCACTCTAACTAGGCAGGGATATGCTACAGAATTAAAAAGCACTTGTGATCAATGCTTCATAGTCACACTCTCAGACGTTAATGTCCAGGTGAGTCCATTGGGGATAAAGTTAAAAAGCAGATTCTGACTGTGGGTCTGGGGTGGGGTATGGGAATGTGTATGTATCACAAGCAGCAGGCACATAAGGAAGATCGGCAGTCCCATCCTCTAGTTTATGGGTCTCATTGGGGTAGAGAGACTATCACGGGCATTGACATGATGGAATGATAGAAAACAGCAGATCAGAGGGCAACTAGGTAATAAGAGAACTCTGAAAATGACATTTAGTTGAATCTGACCTATGTGCAAAATCCATAAGTCAGAGGGACCAGAAGAAGAGCAAGTACAAAGGGTCTGGGACAGAAAAGACTTTGTTCACTACGAAAAGGAATGAGGAAGGGATAAAGGATCTAGGATGACCTCTGTAAAGTAGCCAGGAGCAAATACTGAGGGCTCAGTTCATGAGAAGCTTATGTCTTACTAGACGATACATGAGAATAAGATAAAGTGATTCAAGCAGAGAAGGAACACTGAAGATATAAATGTGAGAGAAAGCAAGTAAACTGATCAGGGACCCTTGACACAGTCCGGGTAAGGGAGGGCAGTGGCTTGGAGCAGGGTGATGGCCAAGGAGATGGAGAGCAGTGGGTGGAATAAAGGCATACTGGAGAAGCAAATGGATAGAAAAGTACAATACAGCCCATGGGTTATTAGGACCAGCAGAAATAAAAATGGTATTTCTAATTGCTCCTTGGAGTAAATAAGATTGGAAAACATGCTAAGGGTGACAAGATATTCAAGTGGAGATGTCAAGCAGGCCACAGGATATGTGTGTCTGGAGTGCAGAAGGAATGACAGGGCAAGAGATACACACCTGCAACTTCAAGCAGTTCTATGAATTTAGAGCTAAGGAGAGGAATTTGATAATCCAAGAAGAGGCCATGGTCTGATGGACTCCAATGAGCAATGCGGGGGAGAAGGCAGAACCAGCGGTGGAGACTGAGAAAGAATGGCAGTGATTCCTGCGAAGACCAGCTGAATGTGGCACTGGGGAAGCCAAGAGCAAAGAAAAAGTCAAGTGAAAATAAACAGTTCCCTGAACTCCAGCTGGGTCACTGGGAAGTATTCTTGGAACTAGACCCAACACTTCCACAGAGGATCCCAGGCAGTTTAAAATATTCTCCACACAAGTGCTTCCATCGCCCCCTCCTGCCCAGCACTGCACATCCCTTTATGAAATAATAAGCAAATGAGAGAAAAGAGTGTTCGTTTCTTACCAGCAACCAGCATGAAAGATGCAGACACTTGGATTTAAAACAATGAGTCTGCCTAAAACTGAATTTTTTTCTTTTCTATTGCTAACATTAACCTGGAAAGTCCCTGGAGTTTTTTTTTTTTTAAATGATAAAATTGGATATTGAGATGATCTTAACTTTCTGTTCAGCTTGACTACATTTTAGATAAACTTCCACCTCACAGTACGCACTGTCTCCCTTTCCTTAGCACATGCACTTCAGAAAATTTGTAAATTCTTCTTTTTCTTCGGAATATAACTCCTTGTAAAAGCCTCTTGCCAGTGTTATAAACTAAGGCTGTTTTCCTTAAGGATCTGGCAGCCATCCCTTTGAAATGGACTCATCCGCACTACACAGCCCTGTCTCCCAGGCTCTGTGAGAGGGCAGCGGCCTAAAGCAGGCACAAGGCTGAAAGTTATAAAACTTCTTCCTACCAAGAAAATTCTAGAATGTTTACTTTCCCTTTGGGTAAAACTAATTAGTAAACACAGAAGGTCTGTGATCTTTCCATCCCCATTTCTTAAAACTTCTTATGCTCTTTGTTCCACCAAAGTAAGTTCAGACTGTGTTCTGGTCTCTCTCCCCTATTGCAATAACTCCTAATCTACTTCGCTTTGTCCAGACAATTTTTGCTTGACAGTAAACATCATTTATTTTCACAACGATGTCATGTGTATACTCTCTTCATTACCTCTACGACTTGCCGTGAACAAGATTCATGACAGCTGGAGTACATTGAAGGTAGTTCAATTCAGATATTTTCATGGGTATTGGTTCTTAAGTCATTTTTTAAAAGCCTTTTTCATTAAAGTAGAAATAATAAAGTTAATGAGTAACGTTCACGGTTTTCCACTATAACCAATACCTTGAATAATAATATAACTGTGACCTTGTTAAGGTATATACAATTTCTGCTAAATACATGCACTTTTTTATTCCAGGTTTTTCGAGCAACTAATGCACAAACAAGAGCAGACCCTGAAAAACAATACAGTTTAAAAAAATCTCTCAAGAAAACAGTTCAAACACGTAAGGATTTACTCAATGATACCAGTTTCCCTATTTTCTTCCTTCTACCTGCTTCCAACCCAAGACCAACAACAGAAAATTCCTCAAACAATTATATAAGAAACTGCATTTCTTGTTAGTCTTACCTCTTGCTTCCCTTTCTCTTGCAAACAACCTCCAATACGTACACAGCTGAAGCCTCGCTTGATTCACTAGAAAGTTTTTCTACTGCATTTGACTTTGAGCTTTTGCTACATGCAAAGGATGATGGCTGACCTCCTTGCTATGGCAAGTTCTAATAAAAAGCTTTTGTGTGGTCTTCATTTCTTGGCGCATTCTACAGATGTTCTAGATGCAACAGGTACTGGAAGAAGTCTTTTCCGGGAGAGAGAGTACTTCTTATTATTTGGTTTATGTTACTTTGGTTTCTTAATGACGAGCTTTCAGAACTACTCAGCGAATTTTTTTTAAGCAGAATGATTGTTTCCTCACATTTTTTAAGCAGGGCTATCGAAGATAATTGGTCTGAAACTGTGCTATAAGAAGAAGCATCCAAGCAGTGGTGTCCACCAGGGAGTGCACAGCATTACCTGGAAGGCTCAGTTAAAACACATTACAGTTCTACTTCAGTATATTTGGGAGGAGGTCCAAAAAATGTGCATTTCCAGCAAGTTCTTAGGTGCTGCTGATGCTGCTGGTCTGGAGACCACTCTCGCAGGGCAACTGACGGAAAACATCACAAAGGATGCCCTTAACCATAACCCCCATTCCTTCACTGCAAATGGCTTTCTTTGCTGCTGGGTGTGGCGCTCCTGCCTAGAAGTGGGTAGATTTTGACATTGATTGACTGTACACCTACTATTCAGCAAACAACACATTCAGGAGGTTTTGATGTTGGCTCATTTCATCTTCCCAATTACCACATCATTTGATATCCTGATGACCTTTCAGAAGAGAACTGGAGCTCAGTGCAGTTCCCAGACCTAGGGTCGCCCAGGTGTCAAGGGGTGGACCTAGGATTTCGACTGACACGCTCTGATTGTGCGGGCAGGTTTCCCACTAAATGTTAAGCATACTTATTGGAAATTGAAAAAAAAGACTCCTTTTTTTTTTTTTTAAATGAAAAGATGTGCTAAAGTTTTACTTTTTGTCTAGAAATTTAATATCCAAAATGTTGATAATGACAGCTTAATATGTCTTACAAAAATATGCTGGCTATAGAAAATGGTAGGGCAAAAAAAGAAATCCTTACAGAATGGAAATTATGCATAATGAAGTTTCTGTGCAAAAGAACTCTTTTTGATTGCTTTTGAAGATCCTATAGAGGAGGGTGGGTGGGTGGGGTGGGGGTTGGTGCAGTTAATGAAGGCTGGATATTTTTTTTAAATGCAAACATGTGGAGGAAAATTCTTGTGGCAAGCTCTTAATTGACTTTTTGAGGGCCTCAAAGATTACACATACCAGGCATGAGAAAAAACTTCAATGTCCAAAAATGATCTGATTGTATATAGTATATTAGAGTTCAAAGCTGCAAAGACACAAAGGCTCTCAGCATCAATGTTGCCTGAATGTGAGGACAAGCCAGGACTGATGTGACCAGATACGACCTATATCTGGGAAGATTCTGAACAGTGTTTTAACTACCAGGGGTTGCACCCTTCTTGGATAAAATATCAAATGATAATGCCAGTCAATTAGACCTTAGAGATGAGTCTCACTTTAAGAAAACTCATTCTTCCAAAACTGGAATTAAGCAAACCATTTCAGAGACTTTCATTTTCTTTACAATATATTTTTCTTTATATACAGATTCTGTGTAAAGTCTCTGATTTGTTTAGTAAACATCTCTTTGACCACAATTGTTCAGAAATACCCATCAGGCACAGAAAGATCTTTTCTTAGAACAACACATGTGGCTTCTGTTCAGTATCTGGCTGTTCATTTTCTTGAAATTATTCTTGTGGTTACAAGAAATCTACCCAGGGAAAAAATGTGGACCACATGTGGCCTCTGCACTGCAGTCAATCATATACCCACAAGGAGAAGGGCTCAAGGAAAAGCGGAATTTCCCATCTACCATTTCAGCCTGCTGCCCAGTCCTCCCCGGACCCCAGAGTTGGCCTCTAACTCTGGGCCCAATTGCTCATGAATCCTGCTCTGCATATTTTGCCAGGGTGCTATTCCTAAGTATTATGAGCTCTCTTCTCACCTCTTCTAAGAGTGTGACAGTCTTAAATCAGATGAAAGAAGAAACTGCTTAGCATGGCTCTTCTGCAGGGCCAGCTAAGGACTGGCCAAATCCAGCCCATTACTTATTTTCTATAAATAAAAGTTCATTGGAACACAGTCATACTTAATTGCTTCTGTCTTTTCTGGAGCTGCTTTCCACTACAAAGTAGAGCTGAATAATTAGACTATATGGCCTGCAAATACTGAAACCTTTTATTCTCTGATTCTTAATGAGACAAGTGTGATGACCCCTGCTCTGTGGAATGGGAGGTAAGTTCGGCCTCAAGAAGGATAGTGTACAGAGACCTACAGGATCCTGCTAAAAGGAATCTATTTAACTGGGAGTCATTCATTTCTTCAGAATTAGAACATAGCCTCATTCCAGCTGACTAGGCCAAAACCCAGGCTTCTTACTCCATTTCTCCTTCACCTTTACCTAAGTTTCTTCAATCAAAAAAAAAAAAAAAAAAAAAATTACTTTCAAAAAGGTTAAAAAAGCAAAAAAACAAAACAAAAACAAAAACAAAAAATCTTTGCATATCTCTTAAAACTCTTCACTTCTCTCTAGTCGGCTGTCAATAACCAGTCAAGGCCTTTCTGTTACTTTTCCTACATTGCTTCAGACAAGCGCATCCTCACGCCTACTGTCTTTAGTTATCAGTCCTTTAGAAAACTTAAATTTAGTATGTCTAAAATGGAATTCTTGATTTTTCTCACTTCAAACTTGTTTCCCATCTCAATAAGCAGAAAATGGATTTTCCCAATTGCTCAGGAGTAATTTTAAGCAAGCCCCTTTATCTTAAACCTCATACACATGAGTAAATCTTGTGAATTCTACCTTAGACATACATCCTGATTCTGACCCTTCCCTAGATCTGTCTTCATTACCATCTAAGTTTAAACTACTACATCCCTTACCTGAGCAATGGCAAGTCTCCCGCTTAATGTTCCCTCTTCTGCACATTTTGTACATGCAATGCACTTTTCACCCCAAAGACAGAGTGACTTTTGTAAAACACTTTGGAACATGTCACTTGCCTACTCACCACTATTGAGATGGCTTGTGAATCACACTTGGAAGAATACCGTTATCATAGCCTAAATAGATCGCAAAATTGGATCCTGGCTGCTTCGATGATCTCAACTCTTACCACTTTCTTCTTTTCCCAATGCTACTCCAGATATGAAGGATTTCCTTGCCATTTCCAAAAGGCGTCAACCATCTCCCCCTCTGGGGTCTCTCATATGATGCTGCTTTCTCTGCTTCTCTCAATCCAAAAGCATTAGAACCGCCTACCCCTCACTTCTTCAGGTCTCTGGTTAGATTCACCTCTGCAGAGAGGACTTTCCTGAACACCAGATTTAAAATAGGAACTCTATTTCCCTCTTACGTTATCAACCTTCACAGTTGTTACCTAGTACGAACTCCCCACATATTGGAATGTTTTGAATGTAATCTCATTGAAAGCAAGAATTTGGCTTGATACATTACTGATATATTTACAGACCTAAAACAGTGTCTGGCACATAGAAGCACTTGAGAATTACCTGTGGAATGAATAAATGAATGAATTAATGAACAAACAAATCACCTCTTAAAAGGTCATCCTGCCTGCCCCTTCCTCTTCCCCAGTCACTAGGCAGCACTGAAGTCAATGTCTTTTGTTTTTGTTTTCTCCATAAGGAACTAACTCGTCATGTCCTATAAAGTCTTGCAATTGTAATTTTGGTAAAAAATAACAAATTTGCTCTGGGTTAGACTGGTCCCTTCTTAGTTCTACAGCTTTCTTTTTGACACAGCTCTGTCATCAACTCTACCAGAGAAGTACCCAGATGTCCACTCAAGGAAGTAGACACACTTGTTAAACCCTTTCTTCTACTCCCCTTTCTTTATCTGCCAAGACTCTGCATGTCCTTTGGTGCTCAATTAAACATCTTAATCTCTGGGAAATCATTCACCCCTGACTCCAAGACTTCTTTTTGAGTATCAGAAATCTTTCCCAGGTTGTAGTCTGAAGATTATTTCTTTTAGTCATCTCCTGGACACTGAAGTTGTTGAGAGGATTAATCAAGGAAATATATGTAAATCACTTAGAATCTTGCCTGGCATATACTACATGCTCAGTAAAAGTCAGATGCCATCATTCATCTCTTCTGTTCACTTAAAATATACACAAAAGGCACTCACATTTTGTCCTGATGCCCTAGCTCATAGTATGTCAAGAAACTCAGTCTGGTAGATGACTGATGATGTGGACAGCATGCTGTAATTTGTTTGGGGGCTGTTGAAATAACAAGTAAAAATAGAGTCCAGAGAAGAGTGAGTAACAGATTGGAGTTTTTCCAGACACAACTCATAGAAAAGCAAATGTGATAGAAGAGAGAAGGAAATAACTGTACTGAAAGGTCACAGGAATAGAGATAGAGTTGGAAAGGTAAATGGAAGGGGGAAGAATTCGGGGGCGATTACTGAGCTACCCTCAATATAAAAGAAGCAGGCGGTGTCCCTGGGGATGAAGGTTTTAAAGAGAAACTCCTTGCATTCTAGTTCACTATCAATATGTATGCACTCATCACACCCACAGACTCATCACACAATCCACTGAGCAGACTGGGAACAGAGTGATGGGAACGAAAGGAAGCCAGCAGAGAATGATGGTGATGTCAACCAGTGACAGCCAGATAGATGTTCAGATTCTCTACCTCGGTGCTATAGGGACTCCTTAGAGCCTAGAACAGAATCATAAAAACAAGCTTATTTTAAAATGACTGAGATGGGCTTCATGGTTAAATTCACAGCACCCAGTGGGCACAGTCTACATAAACCCCAAGGACCTGAGTTCATTACCTAGGGCTGAGGGGAAATGACCTAGGGCTGAGGGGAAATGACCAGGATGAACAAATAAATAAAATAAATAGATGTTTCCTCTTCTCTCTCTTTCTGCCTGCCTGCCTACTCACCTTCATTCCTGCCTGTACCTTTCCTTTAAAAAGAAAAATGACAGAGATGACATTCCAACTTGACAAACCTATGCACTACTGTTCACAAATGTCTAAACAATGCTTACGATAGAATTTCAAAAAACATCAATATTCATGCTCAATAAGTCCACTTACAAGAACTTTTCCTAAAGAAATAATTAGAACTGTTCATATAGACATGTATATTATGACATAACCATGTTGCTTAAAATTGGGAAAATTAGAAACCAACTAAATATCTACATTTGGATACTGGTTACATAAACAATTTCATATGTATTTAATATTTGCAGAGTTATTAAAATCCAGGTTTGGAAAGAATATTAATTTCAGGGAAGAATTCTCATAAATATTGTGGAATGCTAAAAGCAGGTATGAAACAGCAGAGTACAAACTCGACCTTTTATAGAAAGGTGTAGCTACATATGAATTCTTGAAAATTACTACTGAGAAGTTAATTTGTCACTTCTTTTCTTAAAAACACAAAAACTAAAAAGAACGAGTGGTAGTCTTCCTCTATGCTAAGAAGATAATGAAGCTTCGAGTATTGGGTCAATGGTAATTTTGGTTATAGGTTTTCAAGCTGCAGGGTTGAAGGCAGAAATTTCTGGCACCAGAACACAATCACGTGGTCTAAATGTCAAAGTAAGCAACTGAGGGAGAAGGTTGGAAGGACGATGACTTGGAGAAATCAGGGGTTTGCTGATTCTAAGAACCACAGTTGCAAAGGAACCTACAGTGAACAACTTCTAGGATGAAAGGCCCAGCATCAAGGCTGACATGTCTTCAAGGACAAGGAAGAGCTGGGTAGCCAGTCTGGTAGTGCTGTCCAGAGTGGCCTAGGAAGCGGAAGGTCCAGTTTGACCCAGAGAGCCGAAGAGGTGCACAAAATGTCTGGGATTGAATTTTCCCTCAAAGACACTTGAAGGGTTTATTCAAAAGTTAACTAATTTAGAAATGTCAAGAAGTGTAGCACTATATACATGGGAACATTGTAGAGCAGGATTCAAATGCAAGCTTGTTATGTGTATGGGGTACACTTACAAATAAATACATACTCACTTGCATACACATAAGTACGGATAAATGATTCATGTATTTAGTACTTCCTCCTTATGTACATAATAATATACAATATATAACCCATGTTAAAATTATGTATATCCAACATACTTATCTCTAGGTGAGTATTTTACATTTTGCATAGGCTGGCCAAACATACTGTTGTAAATGAGACAGTACCGGCCTTTTTATTTTAATATAATGGTAAATGTTGTGCCATTTTTAATAAACCAGGGCCATCTCAAAGGCAGGGCAAAAGCAGGCAGTTGAGTTGCCTCCAGACCGGTCTGTTGAGAGGGCCTTAAAGCAGCAGCCCCTTTGCCCTGCACTAAGGACAACTCTAGCAGTTCGCAGGAGTTGACTGGGGGAGGGGTGTTGCAATTCCTACCCACTGTGAGATAACAGGAGCTGCCCAGGAAGAGGATTCTCCCACCCCCACCCCAGGAGCCTATTTCTTTAAAGGGAACAGAACAGGTCAGAATTGTGGGGGTTATCTCTGGCACTGTGGGGTTACTGGGCATTTCTGGCACTGGGATGGTTAAAGTGGCATGTGTTTTAGGCAGGACATTTAGAGCAGGGTTTATTGGGGAAGCATATTTGGTTTTCACCTAAGGTACCAAAATTCCTTGCATGGGCCCTGACTGTTTGTATAAAGTCTCTCCTGGACCACATGTCATTGCTATGCCATCCCTGACAAGCATCACATAGGACTTACTTGTTGTGGGCCTGACTGCTCTGCACCTTCTCGAATAGCTCCGCCTCCGCCCCGCCCCTCCCCTTAGTTGCCAGTGCATAACCAGTGATGTCCCATTTCTGCCATTTCAATGTCCCAATTTTGTCTCAAGGAAATACAGTCTGCCTAATTTTACACTATCTTGGAATCATGGTTTTATCACCTGCTATATAATCTCTTAGTCTGCTCAGATTTCCAGAACAAAATATCATAAGTAGATGCCTTAAACAACAGAAGTTTATTTTCTCATAGTTCTGGAGACTGGAAAGTCCAAGATCAAGATACCAGTATACTGGCGTCCTGATGCTTCATCCTCTCTTTCTTCTGCCTACTCACCTTCATGACTGCCTGAATCTTTTCCTTTAAAAGAAATTTATAGAGATGTTAAAAAAAAAAGAATGGATCCATATACATATAATAAAAAGTATAAAGATATGCTTTGGGTTGATAAACAATGCAACTAAAGGAGTAATTGTGGGATGAGGAAAGGAAGAGGTAGCTATTTTCTCAGAAGGAGACAGACTATATTTATAATATTTCATATCTTAAGCTGGGTCATGGGCACACAGATATCCTTCATTTTTTTTCTCAGTAAGTTTTTCTTGTATATATACATACATATACATGTGTATGTCTCTATGTATAAAAATCTATAAATATAGATATTTACACATGCCAAATCATAACTAAATACAATATTAATGAAATATCTCTCAGACACATTGTTAAATGAAAAAGAAAACACAGACCAATAAACATAATATGATACCATAAGACTTTGAAGCAAAATAAAAAGAGAGGGGGAAAGATATGTAGGCATGTACATAAATATAAGTACATACATACATGTGCTGTATTTATTTATATATACATATATATTAATTCGATGTTACAAACATAAGAATGCACAACCAATTATTAATCATCATAAGTATTTTGGGCAGGGGCATGAAAGGTGATGGGAAATTTTTTCATTTGGGGTATCATTAGAATTTTTTGAAAAGATGCAGGCAGCAATAAAGGTGAGTAAGGAGGCAGGCAGGAAGAGATAAGAGGAAGAGGCATTGATTTATTTCATTTAGTTATGCCTCTTGATGGTTCCCCTCAGCCCTAGGTTGTCAACCCCAAGGGGTCCTTAGGATATAAGTAGACTGAGACAGCGGAATCCACGGAATGAACAGCTAAGCCCCAGGGCACACCTTGAAATTTTAAACTTGTTCAGTGAAGAAGGAAGCACTACTCCCTCCCCTGTGAATCCATCTTCACTGCACTTCTAGCAAATACACACCCCTTCTCGCTTCACTCTAGAAGGTTAACATATTGTTCATGCCAAACAAGTCATACATGAGTGCATTAATTTCTCAAAGCAGTTGGGTTTGAGTGCTGCTCCAACAAGAAAACAAACTTACTAATTCAATAAGGTCTGGCCAAGGAATGTCAGCTCAGCTACAGGCATATGCTTTCTCATTTGTTCATTCAACCAACCCTTTGTCTACTCAGTCGCTTGTGCATGCGTGGAATAGAATATTTGCGCATCGGCTCCATCTCAGTCACTGTGAGGAGAAAGCAGGCAGGGTTCCTTGCCTCTGGGATCCCAGAGGTCACTGGAACAGAAAGACTGGACTCCTGCAGCTGTGCATGTGTAAGACAGCGGCGCTGGTGGATGCCAGAGGTGCACGCGTGACGCTGCCCCTGATGGGAGACCAGAAAGCAATTTCCCAAAGAAGTGATAAAGTGTATAAGTAAAAGTTTAATGAGAAAGGTTGGATGCTTGAGAGTCCAGGGTTGAAGTACAGTCATGTGAATGATATGACTTAATCCGGTAGTTGAAAGAAGAGTGATGTAATTAGAGAGCAGGAGGCCAGCACAGGGTCCGATTGAGAGGGTACTGGAAACCGGGGTAAGTGAGTAGGTCTTCACTGTCAGTTCAGTGGGGAGTCACAAGTTGTTTGTAAGGAAGATGGCACTGAGGGGGGGGGGGGGCGGTGACATGATCAGATTGCGCTTGATAGTTCTGAAATTAGAGGGACAACCGTGGTTTGTTTTGTGGTTGGTGCCCAAGTTTTTTAAAAACCTTTTGGTTGCATGGACTTCACTCAACCCGCCTAGACGTGGCTCTCCTTATGGTTCTCGAGGGGAACCATCAAGATACCAACTTCCCTAAGCTGTTCGAGATGTTTGTGGATCATGTGGTGGCGGTTCTGATGGGGAGCGCGACAGGCATCTAGGAAAGTACAGGCGACATTTCAACATGAGGTACAATCTCTCATAAAAGAAAATACCATCCCATGTCCTTTTCAGGGGTCCTGCCAGCCACTTACGCAAGTGAAACATTTGTTTATCATTCTCTAATCCAGAACTTAACTCCCTTTACAATTAAACACATAATTTTTCATGGTGATCTATATATACTAAATGGAGCGAAGATTATTATTTGACTGTGTTCAGAATAAATATTCTTTCTATGGCACCAGTGCCGATGCCACTCACATTAGAACCGCCAACACAGCATGCCTGTGTGGACGTCATTGGTAGATTTACACTAATGTTGATTTAATGTGCAAGTCGAAGTCCAGCTGCTTTTGTGGTGTTTCCACTGCAGATGAGTCTGAGCACTTATGTAATGAAGCAGAAATTATTTTACAATAAATCGCTTGATTTTATTGTTTATTTTGTATTGCAGTTAAAGCATCATGCATAAAGATACTTTGTATTACTCATGGAATTTCATTTCAGTTTAGTCAACAGATGTTACAAAACACTTGTTCAAAACAGGTAGGGTAGTGGTTGATCTGATATGCCTGAGAAGCATTGTTCTAGAAAAATAGAATGACTTTCAAGAGCTTGTCTCTTTCTTGAAATTCAGATGTCTTATCTAAAATAAAGGCATTTCAATGTTCCTGATTTATCAACCCTGGACTAAGCACTTTAAGAAAATCACTGAGTGTCAAAGGTTGAAAATCACAGAGCAGAGACAGCATACTCCTTATCTACCAAAAATATTAGAAGATCTACTCTTTTTTTCTTACTCATTGCCCTGAGGATTGTTAATAGTTGTAAAACACATCTTCCATTAAAAAAAAATCTGTTTCATTATCTTATGAATATCTAATTTAACAACATTTGCAAATCAATTTTGTGGCATTCTGGCAGGCACGTGCTCGTGTATGTGTGCATGTGTATATGTATATTGTTTTTTCTCAGAATAATTTACAGATAGAAATGCTTCCATGTGCTAGAAGCTGCTAAGATAAGAAAAATTAATTCTGTGGTCAGCTTGAAAATAAATGCTAGGCTGCAATATGTAATGTAATACAATGTAATGTAATATAATATAATGTAATAAAATTAGGGTATTTCCTAAGGGTTTACTATGGCAGCTTTCCAATCCTTCAGACTCTGGTCCTTCTGCTTTAACATAATCAGATAAAGAATAACTATTATCATTATCTGAGTGCTACTATGTGCCAGAAACAGTGTCATTTTTCAAGCATTAACTCATTTCATTGTCACAAGCCTATGAATACAGGTTTTACTACTATATCCAAATGTAAAACGAAGAAACTAAAGCTTAAAGATTTGAACTGAGAGGCCCAAAGTCATTTAACAAGTAGTAAGCCCAGGATTTGAACTCCAGAATTCTGATGTATTAGAAAGAATTTTACAAAATGTTAGAAAAAGGATCTAGCTCATTAAGAGAATCCAAAAGTTAAAATATACAACCTGCAATATGAACATGTTCTTTAAAATGCTCTGATAACTACTTTGAGAACCATCATCTCCCAAGCCTGCTGTCCTCCAGAGAACGTCCACTCCATTCTTCTTTACTTACTCACTCCAGGGTTTACATCTTGAACTTTTCATTACCAATAATTGTAACTCCCAACAAGATACAGTTTAAAGATCTCACCCTCTCCAACTATCATTGCTTATCTCTAGAACTCACTCCTTTAGTTCTCTGACTCCAGCCATTCTTTGACCCTCTAAGGACACTGAATTGATTGAACACAATCTCACTATCCCTCGATCTTCTCAACTTAGAGCATGATGCTTAAAGTTAAAGGTACGAGAAGTCTCAGGACATTCTGAGAATTGTCCTAGATGGTTCAGAGATACTCAAAAATATCTAGACAGAATTATTCAGCATTTTTAAATATTGTAGAACTCTTTTCAGTATCACAAGTAGTGCAGTTTAAAATTAGCATTTCAACCTAGAGGATGACTTTACACAGGTAAATTAAAGGAACTGACGGAGTTAATGCCAATCTCTGAAACACTATGATGTTGCTCTAAAGACTATGGTCTCATGAGAGAAGCTACTGGGAGGCAGAGTTCAACTCAAACAAAGAAAAAACGACAGATACTTCTTTTTTCTCTTATTATAAATTCAATGTAGTTAAAGTGCTACATTGACAAGGGTTCTTAGAATTGGTTCTCTGTTATCATTGTGTCAGAAGGGCTAAATTACAATCTGGTAAGAAGCAATCTCCAAACGTCAGTAGTTGAAAAGAACAAAGGTTTATTTTTCAATCACTCTACATGTCCATTATGGATGGTCAGTAAGGCTCTGCTCCTCACATCCCCTCAGGAACCCGGTGTGACAGAGTCCTCACCATCTTAAATGTCACCTGTTGCTATGCTAGAAGGAAAGAGAACTTGGGGAGCAAGAAGATCTAAGTGTGTGTCACAAACTAGTATGAAATGCTCCCACCTAGAACTGTCTCTTATTGCTTGCACA
The DNA here is from genome assembly GCA_004363575.1 of Solenodon paradoxus. NCBI lineage: Eukaryota > Metazoa > Chordata > Mammalia > Eulipotyphla > Solenodontidae > Solenodon > Solenodon paradoxus. The sequence goes on from RJWH01001571.1 coordinate 25,666, forward strand.
CAACAACTTATTGACCAGAATGAGGCACATGACCCCACCCACCATAGGGAGCGAGCATATTCAAACCTACACTGCACCCAGAGGAGAGAAGAGCCCCGAGGGGCATATCAGCATCACAAGCAGCACCCTGAGCAGCAGCGCAGCTAAGGCCTTTTGGAATTTATGTCTGGTGCTTTCCATTGCTACTCTAGTCACCAGAGCTGCCCTGCAAAGCTTCACAATGTAGGGAGCACCCCAGGACCAGAGCTTACAAGGAAAAATTAACAGACTGGAGACTGTAGTGAAGCTATGCCTAGAGGGACACCAAAGAAGCGCACAGGTCTAAGTTTATGCACAGTCCTTGACCCCATCGAAAAAAAAACAGACACTGTGGAACCCTTCACTAAGTGCAGCCAGGCCTTTAGAGACAAACAGCTGGTTCTCAAACCAGCTAAATGGCCAGGTATTAGTGTGAGTTTTACTTCAACTAAAACAGAGCAAAAAATTAATAAAGCATTATTCCTATGTATTATTGCTTCTATTCTCCATCAAAAAGTCAATTACATCATCTTTCTTCCTAATAAAAGATGATGATGAGAAAAACAGAAAGCAAGATAAAGGAATTCTATTGGGAGAAATCCCTATAGCAAGGTTTATAGTGCTACCAGGATTTCTTTATAAAAACTGGAACTTAGCTAGCAGCCTCCTTATTCAGCTGGAGATAGGACAGCAACAGTTATATGAGAAAATGTACTAGCAGTCACCCAAATCCATTAGCAGTCAGTCACAATAATAAGCAATGCATAAAACATCTGAGAAAAGGGCAAATATGCATTAAAAGCTGTCATACACACAGATGACAACTTCAAAAAATGAACATCTGAATCCATGCTTCAGCTAGCAAAGCTTCCTGGCTACTCTTGTTTAATCCATATAACTTGAAGATGCTGTGATTATTATTATAACTGATGCTTTGAGATAAAGAAAATTCAGATTCAGAAATACTCATTCATTTACATATGTGATGCACAGGAAAGCATCTGCATGGGTGTATGCCTGAACCTGATGTCCTAATTTGTCAAAGCTGACATCCTGGTAATAGAATCACCTCACCCCCGACCAGCCTATCCCCATGGCCAGAGATGGTGATAGAACAATGGGCCTGAGGAACCATGGGTTCTGTAATAAAAGGCACTCAACACAGTCTTAGGACAAGTATGTAGCTTTGACATCCCACATTAAGTCAAATTTCTAACTTACCAAAGAATTCATTTTATTTTTCATAAACAAAATAGTTTTCATAAATCACTAAGTGACTAAAATAATTTTCTCTAGACTCGTGCTAAAAAATCATGATGGAGCTAATTGATAATAACATCCAAGAGGAAGTATCATGGAATAACGAATGAGCATGTTCACTGGAGAGTTAACCACCAAGAACCCTGGCAAACAAGCCAAATCATCTGTAGATAAGATGGCTGGCTAGTTGCTAGAACTCTGGCTCACTGGTCTAGTTAAAAGCATCTGGGTACATCCTAGGTCTTCCAGCCTCTACCTGCTGCTTCTCAACTGGGCGTCACTACAGGCTCCTCTCTGCCTCCAATTCTGGCACTAGGATTGTCCTTAATAAAAGCAAAGAAGCCCTTGGTCAATTAAATAGAGTGCTAAAACTCTTCAGCCTGCTTGTGACTCTAGTTTGGACGGATACAAGCTTCAAAGTTGCACAGCCACTCGACTCCTTTCTTTTTCCATGACTGATGCTATGTCTCCTTCCCTTCCCCTCTCCTGCTCACTCCTCCTGCTGCCTGTCTCTTGGTCCTTTCTTCCCTCCTCAGTTTCCTTTTAGTTACATGGGTAGAGTATGAACACATTCTTAAATTAACAAAACTGGACTGGCAATAATGAATATCTGACATGGACACACACTGACAGACACCTGGAATAATGGAGGCATTTATGGTCTGCTGGTAGGAATGCTACCATGAAGGAGAAGACTTTGGCACTGCCAAGTAAACTGAAGATGCATACTCCCTATAACCACTCATAGGCACAGAACCCAGAAAAACTAACATCCTATCCAAGGTGACATAATTCTTTGTGGAATCATTTTTCTGTAATTATAAAACCCTAGAAATTATCTAAATTCCCAACAAGAGAACCCCCAAAAAATTATAATAAATACTAAATTATGATTATAATTATTATAAATAAATTATACTTGTAAAGTAGTATACTATGCAGGAGTAGAAAAAGTAAAACTAAACTAGATAAACATTGTATCAGTAAATTCCCACATACAATGCTATTTTTTTTAAATGTTGCAAATTCGTGTATGTATTATATTTGTATGTAAAATCTTAAAAGCATGAAAAACATCAAATACTATTTTGAAATGCAGTTGATCTACTACAAAGTATAAAAAACATGTGGGAGGTGCGTGCTGGGGGAGCAGCAGCTGGGAGAGGTTCACATACATCCCAAGGTCCCGGGTTCGTGTCCCAGACGGGGAATAACCAGGATGAACAACTAAATAAACAAGTGCTTCCTCCTCCTCCTCTCTGTTCCCACCTGCCTGCCTCTGGTCGCCTTCATTCCTACCTGTACCTTTCCTTAAAAAAGAAAAGAAGAAATGCAAGGAAATGATAAACTACAAATTCTGGGAGGCAATGACCTATGGAGGGAAGAGAAACGAAGTGCACTTGCTATGTTTTCTTTCCTGAACTGGATGATGTGTACATGGAAATTCATTCCATTATATCATTTACTATTTTGTTAGTTTGACCTATTTCATAATAAATTACAAATACATAAGGAAAATAATCAAATGTCTTGAATAAACCTAAATTGCACCTTGACTAGTATCACCTAATCCCAGGCACACTCCAGAGGCATCTACAGCTATCAGTTATTAGTTATTTTATTCTCAATACCTATCACATTTTAAATAAATGTGTGTTTCCTCTTTATATAAGTGATAATGTAATATGTATACTTCCATCATGTATCAGCCATATACACGTACCTCTCCTTCTTTAACAAAAATGCATTTTCATGGAATTTTAAGGTTTTTTTCCAGGGTAAAGAATACTAAGAAAATAGTATCTTTGGAGACATAGCTCCATTCTAGTTAATGCTTCATATTTACCTAGGGAAAGTTACTAAGGTTTTCTGTACTTCAGACTCTTTATCTCTAAAACAGAGCTAATTGCAAGTACCAATCTCTTAGGCTAGTTTGACGATTACATGAGGAAATTCATGTAAAACACTCAGAAAAGTGTCACATAGTGAGCCCCTGATTAATACTATAGGAAAAATGACTATAATTACAGTATTTATTACTATTTGTTGATCGTTCATTATTATTACTTAGAACTACGGTCTATGCTTTATAGGGAAGGGTCCTTTTAATGGCATCTTGACACCAAGCCCAATTCATGGTGACTCCTTAGATGAACCCTGATGCTCCTTTGCTCACCTCTGCTAACTCTGCGAGCTCTTATAAACCAGTCATCCTTCAAAATACTGTAGAACCCATAGGACTGGTCCCTGTGAACCAAGTTCTATTTGTCCAAATTCCTGGCATTCTTTTCTTATAGGAGAATTTCTTCAGTTCCCTCAAAGCTCTCAGTTCCTGCCAAGTTAATTTGGCAGTAAGAGAGATGCCCCTACTATTTATGTGTCACCATTCCTTTTTTAAATTAAGCCTATGGGCACAGCCAGCCCATATTCATTCTAATAATATTTTGTGTTGAGTTACACATTGAAAATACAACTCTCAGGGAATTTATTTTTCTCATCTTCTGAGTTTACTCCAAATTCATCACATCGTATATGTGGATTTAATACATGCACTTAGCAATTTAAAATAACTAAGCCTAGTCGTGCCTAAAATAAAATTTTGATTTTGCATAATTCCCTGGTATAAGCAAGATTTTTGAACTGAAGTTTTGACGTCAACCAAACCTGCATACAAATCTTAGCTGCAGCACGGGCTAGCCACGTCTCCCAAGGTAAATGTAATAGGACTCTACAGTTAGCTTATAAGTTACTTCAAACTTACTGGTTTCAAACAACACGACTCATTATCTCGCGGTGAAACAGGTGGGAAATTGAACATGAGTAACTGGGCTCTCTGCTCAGGATCTCACAGACTGAAAGCAAGATGTAGCCCGAGCTTGCTGCTTATCTCACCAGGGGCTCAAGTCCTTTTTCAGGCTCACCTGGTTGTTTGCAGAATTCACACACTTGTGGTTGAAGGACTGAGGCTCCCCTTCCTGGCTGTCAGCTGGGCCCACGCTCAGCAACCCATATTTCGTGCTGCATGGCTCTCTCTAGCTTCAAAGCCAGCAGGAATTCCCCTGCAATCAGATCCATGTCACACTTCTAGTGTCTGCCATGCCACCTCTTACCTCTAGGTTTGGATGAAAAGGCCTCATGCAAATGGGTCAGGTCTACGTGGACAAATCTCCCTACTTTAATTTAAGGTCAGCTGGTTTGGGAACTCAATTACATTTGCAAAATCCCTTCACAACAGATTACTATCAGGTTGAATAAGTAGAAGAGTGTGTATTCCAAGGAGCAGGAAATCTTGGTGAATATCTTAGAAATTCTGCCACTCAGCCAGCTGCTTTGGCTCTAACGAGCTTCAGCCATCATGTGGGAACAATGGTGCTTCACGCCCAGGAAAAGTTGATTGCATACAATAAAACAATAGAAGCTTCCAAGTACCAACTGTGCTCAAGGTTAGGTTCCCTCTTTTCATTATTTCATCTTCTGAGCACGCTTCTGACGTAAGCCTAGTACAGGAATTCCTTGAGTGACTGGCAGCGATTAGGTCTCTGATAATTATTCATTATATTAAAGAATGTAGTAAAGATTATCTTTTATAGTTGTAGAAACTGAGGCTAGAGTTACTATGTGTAAAGAGTTCTCAGAGGCTCTGGCACACAGTGGTACTCACAAATACTAGCTGCCACCATAATTCATCATCATCACCATCACCATCATCAACACCATCATCGTCATCATCATCATCGTCATCATCATCGTTGTCATCATCATCATCATCGTCATCATGGTAATCACCATTACTCTTATATTAGAAAGGAGAACCCCAAAGCTTACAACAGCACCTGTGACACACCCACTCCTCACTCTGGCCATGAAAAGACTGTGAAGATAAAAAGCACCCTGCAAGGCAATTCTGGGGACCTGCTGTTTTCTGGAAAGATCGTTTTTTACAGCTGCTTCTTTAATACCCCAGGAGAGCTGCTGGAACGGCACATACCAGGATCCAGAAGCTTTCAGTTCTTAACACCAACTGAATAGTGGAATTAGCATCATCTAATTCAAAAAGTACCCATTTTAACATTTACATTTGATCTTTGTTTTCTGGTTATACAATTTCCTTAATCTAATTTTACCTGTTATTTATTTTAAGGCTTTTCAACCCCATCTTTCCCAATTTTTAGTGAAGACAAGTAGTATGTGAAAACCCTCAAATCTTCTAACAGCATAGAAAACATGTGAGCCTATTACACTAACACTGTTCTTTTCAAATGTCAATCCATTGCCGACATAAAGAAGGTCAGCAAAGGGTGGTTCTCAAAGAGGCTTTAGATTTCGTCTGGTTCAAACTCTTCATTTTACCTGTGGAAAAGCTGAGGAAAGGATTGTCTCTGAGTCATGAGATAAGCAGTAGAGCTAAGATTAGATGGGCATCAAGAGTCTACTCATCTAGGGAGATGGCCTTGCCTTGTGGCTGACTCCACCCACATCCGGCTGATAGTCCCCACTGCTCTGCTTAGTGGCTTCTTTCACTCTCTGGATGGTGTATATATATATATGAATTCAAGCACATAAAGTGAAAATAGCTCATGGTAGCTTTCAAGTTCTCCTGAACAAGCAGAGCCTCTGACGACTGGACGGCCAGGCTGTTCTACGCAGCACTGCAAAACCCCATTCTGTTTGAGGGCACACATACTCCCAATTCAATCAACCTACTCTCTTACTCAGTCTTGGCTTCTGTCACGAGTGAGAGGTTATGCTTTCGGCCAATAAATTATGATCAGCTAAGGGTTGGGAATGACTTCCTCCAGAGCAACAGAATAGAAATTGCTAACATCATCCCTCCCTTCCCCCACCACCTCTCCCTTGAATGTGAATTTGATGTTTTCAGTAACAGCAGTAGATATAAGGGGCAATCAAATGGAAAGCTAGAAGGAGCATGGAGGCTTGACATCACTGACCTCCTTCACCGGCCCTGAACCACTTGCATATTTTATTCAGGACAGGAAACAATTCAGGAAGCAATGTGCTGGAGCTAAAAGGCACTGCCTGAGACAGAGCTAGGCTTGAGTTCTGGCCAACAGCCCAACATTGAGAATGACAGGTAACTTCTTTTGAGTGTCACTTCTCCCAACTGACATGATTGTTTTAAGACTGAAAAATAATGCATCCAATGGTGCCAGGTACACTGCAAGCCCTGAGCGTATGATAGCCTGGTTAAATCCAGAAATCTAACAACTCTGAAATTAATTTATTTTCCAATGATAACCAAGGACTCTATTCAGAACCAAGCTAATTGGTCAGCAAACAACATGCATTACACTCACAACTTTATGTGTACATTGATTGTAGAAGGCAAAATATGACCAAAACAAGGCTAATGAATATTCATCAGATTGCCACAGAATTGTAGGCTAAAGCTAGAAAGATTATTCAATATCTATCCAACCGATCATGGCTCAGTGCCGAATACATGTTCAGCCCATTCTAGTCGTTGTATAGATACATGAGTGAATGAGTGAAATCAGATCTCTGTTCTCATGTTCCCTGTGCTTAAGTTCTGATCAGGGCAGGCCTTACAGTGCATCTGGTATGACCATCTCATGTACACATGAGAAAACTGAGACCCAGAGAGAAGACACTTGGGACTTACCTAGATGACATTAACAGTTAGTGGCAGATGCTGTAGCAAAGCTCCCACGTGCTGATTCCCAGGGCATACCTCTTTTGTCTCTGTCCAGGATTCCTGGACTTACACTTTTTAATGCCTTGCTGTCTACCATGATGAATGAGAAAGAAAATCTGGTCCCTGTCCTCCCTTGCCTTCTTAACATGAACCCTCTTCCTGGCTATCATCTAGAAAGTAAGGTCTTAGTTGCATTTCCTCACACTTGTCAAACTTGTTTCTGTTCTAGGACTTTTATATTAACTGTACCCTCAATCTGGGTTTTCCTACTCCCTAGTTTTATTTGAATGGCATCCAAATAAAATTCTTACATCATTTTAGACTCAACCTGACTACCACCTTTTTTTGACTAGCCCCTAAAAGGCATTACTCCCTCTACCACCATTTTCTTTTTAGTTCATACCACCAACTGAAATTATTTTATTAATTTTTCCTTGCATTTTTGGGGTTGGTCTATATTGCATCAGGATAGAAATCAACTGCCTTTACTCACTGCTGCATTTCAGAAGCCATAACAATGCCCGGGACCAGAACTGGGAACCAATAGGCATTTGTTAAGTGAATACTAAATGATGCTGTCAGCTCTGGAATTCTAGGATTTTGAGGCAATTTTCATCTGATGATTAACTGTGAGCTATGCTTGGCAATGTACGTTGAATGTACAAATGAATGAATATTGAAGCCATTTCACATTTAACTCCATGGACTATAAGATGCAGAAGAGATCTTGGAACAAAACTGCTAGAATTCTTTCAAGTGAACAGGAGGAAAATGAAATCCTGGACTTGCCTCCAGATCCAACTGATTGGAGTCGACTGATGTATCTAGTGGGTATGGTCAAGGATTAATCTATCTGTCTACAAAGTGAGTTGAATGCTGGATGAGATGATAGATGCTCACTGACTAAAATACACCCTTCCTTCTCACCTCTTCAGTCCACGCTGCCCCTAATCCTCTGAAACCTCCTATGATAAATGACTGAAATTACATCAAAGATTTTCCCTTTCTTTAATCACAAACTGCAGAAGATTTCTGTTTGTTTCATTTCTAGTTTGGTCAGCAGTCTTTCTGAAACATGTATAGGTAAATGCCATTGGGTAAACTAACACTCTCTGGTTCCTCAAGACTTACACTGCTCCCTACAATATCACACCTGCCTATTCTGGAAATACTAAGTTACCTTCCTGGTCCCTGAAGACAACTGAGTTTGCCATCTTTATATGAGGCTAAAATATAATTTCCCCAGCTGTTAGCAATAGATTACACTTGACCATGATTGGGTGATCCATAGCTAATTGTGTGGCAGAGAGTAGGAGCTTCAAGATATTTATAGTTGCACAGGACATCAGAGGTAGAAGAAATTTAGAAATGGTCTGGTTCTAATTCTCTCATTGGAGAACTAAGACCTGGAAGCTCAATTAAAGCAGGTGATTTGTTCATGGTCACAGACCAAGGCAAGGGCATGGCATATCTGGGGTGGGAACTCAAAATGGTGGTGTCATCCTTAGTCTGGCTCAGGGCAAGGATGCTTAGAGGTACTAGGGGTGGGAGGGAGCTGGTTGGTGGGTGGCAGGATTTCAGAACATCATCAAGATTCTGCCTGGGCTGAGCCCACCTGCTTCAGGCTTTTCCTCTCTACAGAACTCTGAAAGGTGGGATGCTTGCTCCTCCCCCATAATGATACACTGTGCCTTCATCCTCCTTCACTAATTTGTATCTGTATCTTTACTGTCACTTTATATAACTAATTACTGTTTACTCTTTTCAAGCAGGTTGTGTGGGGATCCAAACTGTGGGAGAGAATGACGTTCCTTTAAGAAGACTTGGAAGATGCAAGACAGCTCAGAGCAGAGGGAAACTCAGGCTGCAGAATTCTCTTTTCTGGCCCATCCTCCCACCTGGGCTCCCAGGAAAGTCCCATCAAATGAGAGACAGGAGCTCAGACTCCACATCACTTAGACAGCTGAGCTGTGCCAGGAAGGCACCCATCTCACCCCCAGAACATGCCCTGGCCACAAATGTCTCTGCAGAGGATCCCAGGCCTCAGCTCTTTCTACCTCACTGTCTTCACTCCCAGCAACCCTTCTAACTGGATTTAGGGGCCTCTGAAGTTATTTTAACCATGAAGGGAAGCCAGGCAGTCAGGTAGAAGAAAGAAAAATACCCAAACTCATAAGACTCGAAAATAAGTCAGTTTCTACCACCAACCAGCACAGGGCTTCCCCTCCTAAACCACCCATCAGCTCCATGGGTATAGAACCAGCAGACTCTGCTCAGCATCTGTCTGATTTAGTCTCAGCACCACTTGCCATTGTTCAGCTCTTCTTCAAAAATGTGAAAGCGGTTTCTAATTCTGAGACATTTCAAATATTCCCAAAGGTAGTGAAAATGATCTATGAGTTGAGCAAGTAAGGATGGAATGACCAGATGACTAGCTTTACTCAAGGCTGACCAGAGGAAAGCTCTCAGGTCCCAGAGCAGGTGTGAGGATAGGGCTCTAGCGCAGTAGCTGAAGGTTACATTCTAGGAGGGGAAGGAATTTGATGATGGAAAGAAACCTGGAAAGAAATGATGTGTAGCTGTAACCTCCATTCCTTCACCTTTCTTCTCCAGACATCACTACTACATTAAAAGGTGGTTTATCTCATTCACCATAGCAAGTGATGTAGAGATTCTGTGAGACAGATACTGAGAAAAGTCTCTTGTTACATTTGTGTATAGGCAGAAACAAAATGTATAAGCTATTTTCTACATTTCTATGAATTATGGCATTCTATGAGAGTATCTTATTTCATTCAGCATCATGCTCTGGACACTTACCTGGAGTTTGTATACAGACTGAGTTCATTCATCTTAAATGACACTGCCATATGAAGACAGCGTCATCGATTAATTCATTCTCTTCTGAAGGACAGATTCTTCATTTTCACTGTTTTGCTATCAAAAACTGCTGCACATAGCTTCCTGCACTAGTTCAAAAGTTTTTCCAGAGCAGAAACTTGGAAAGGGAATTGCTACATTACTGGATATGTACTTCGTCATTCTACTGCTCTCCAAAATAGGTAAAACAAAGTTTTGCAAAATGCATAGATGAACACTTAGTCAAACAGCTCTTTAAAATAATTACACTTAATCTTGCATAAATAAGAATTCCTATTTCCCTACATTCTGTCAACACTTGATGTCTTTATTAATTTTTGCTTATATAACGAGTATCAACTGGTATCTCATCGTGGAATAGCATTTCCTTTCTTTTCCATGTGCATTTTGACTTCTCTTATTTATTGTTTATTCAGTTTTCTTCTTTGAAGGAATGCCTTGTTTCTCATCTCCTGTTTGGATTGTTTTTTTCTCTTATTGTTTTGTAAGGATTCTACTTATGTGGTTATTTGGCTTGCAAATAACTTCTCTAGTTTGCCTAATTTTTTTCCACTTTGTTTTTGGTATAGTTGCCATATAAAAGCTTTGATTTTAATCGCAGCAATCTCTTATGGTTGGATTTTTATTCTAGAGCTTCATTAAAGATGTTTTTCCTACTCTAATGCATTCTAGTTCTTTGTAATAGCTCTCTATTCTAAAATGCAATTTCCCCCAGGTTTTAAGTTCAACCTTGTTTTTATTACCCCTAATTATTATGTTTATATAAAGGAAAAGAATGCAGGCAAGAATGCAAGTGAGTCAGGTGACAGGCAGGAAGAGAGGAGGAAGAAGAATCTTATTTTATTTTTATGTAGTTGTTCATACTGGCTGTTTTCCCCTAAACCTGAGACTCCAACTCAGTGATATGTGGCCTACTCTCCTTCTGAGGTGACTGACCTAACCCACCTCTATGAGGTCATGCTAATTATTATTTTTATATTAATTCTCAGAAATGCAAACCAACTTGCTTAGGACATTCCACATGTTCATCAAATTCTTTACTTAATATTGCTTTTTCTGTATTATTTCTACTTTCTGGTTTCATTTCCTTCTTCCTAAATTTTACCCTTAACACATAAGTGAGGGACTGCTATATAACTGCTCTCAGTACTACTTAAAATGCATTTGTTTCAAAATTGATATGAAGAATTTTTTAATAGATAGATAAATATCTAAACTAATAATTATTTCCTTTTAACAGTTTCAAGAGTCCTGTATCTTCTGATTTCTATCACTTCTGAAAGCTTGCTACAGCTCTACAGACAAATTCAGTCTCCTCTGTTAGTTATTCCATATATTTTTGACACTGTGCAACTTCACTGAAATTATTTACAAATTAGTTTACTTTCATTTATTCTACTTAGGTCTTATTGCTCATCCTATATATTTTCTTTTCCAACAATTCTGAAAATAATTCAGTCATAAATTATTTGAACATAATCTGTCCCTCATTCATCTTATTTGCTCTGTTGAGTAAATGAATTTACTGAGTGTATATTCCATTTTCCCTCGTCATCTTTTAAATTTTCAAATAGTCTGTATATTTTTGCTACAACTATGCTAATGTCCTTGCTTTTATTTTTCAGTTCACTAAGTCTTCAGCTGTAGTTAAGTCACATTTAATCTTCTTTTGAAGAGTTTTAATTTAATTTACTCTATTTTTCTTTCTAGAGGTTGTTCTATTTGGCTAGATTGGCTTGTTATTTATCATAATGTCTCATGATTGTCTTATGGTTTTGACTCCTTTTTTAAAATTTTACTGATGTCAAATAATTATTTTGTAGTTCCTATCAAACTGGTCTACTATATGAAGTTCTCAATGACAAAAACTTTCCGATTTGGGGATCCTCTGATGTTCACTAAAAGTAATTTTTTCTCTCATATTTTCTGTAATTTTGGACTGTTAGTTCATCTTTGCCAGCATTTCAGCTGTGAGGATTCTACAAGACCCAGGTTCAGCATGTGTCTCCCTAGAAGAGTTTTGAAATTTTTCAGACAGGAAGTCTCCCAGATCCAATTTTCTGGGTTTACCAATTCCTAGACTCCAAGAAGGGTATCAATTTGAACCCCACTTCTACATCATAAAATAGGATTTTTTAAATTATTTGTCCCCAACTCTTTTCCTTCTGACTTGTTCTAGTCAACTAAGAAACACAGCATCATCCTTAATGCTTTTATCTCCTTACTCCCTCATCAAGTGTCTGACTCCTATTGTTTCTATTTCCTTACTTTCTAAAGTAAGATCTACTCCCCTCCCTCCATCTCTAAATGAACAAGTGTTGTTCTTTAATCTCATACCAAAAACAAGCATCCTAGTTACTATAAAACTTGACCTCTTCTAATTCATAGTCTACACCACAGTAGTCTGCTGTTTCTAAAATTAAAATCAACTCTTCTGCATAAAAATCTTTATAATACCTCCATTGACTTAAAAATAAAGGCCAAAATTAGAGATAAAGTCAAATCCATTGACAATCTGATGTCTTAGACATTTATCTCTCATCAATTTCCTCTTAGTGACTCCAAATGACCAATTCCTCAACCATACTAAAATTTCAATTACTTCAATTACCCAGAATAGATTTTAAATATGCTAGAAAAATCAATGAGCAGATTCATAATGTCCAGGAGCAAGTTTCTCAGCATGAATCAATATTACATCTTACCTGACGATGAAACTGTTATTCTTCAGTATGTTTAGTAGTAAGAGATATTAAATTGTTGTCAACAACAATTATCTACTATGTACTAGTGGAATTGCTTTGTCAATTTCAGCCACAGTATATATATATATGTATATATATATATATATTCCTAATAATAATATTTTATATCCTACAAGTATATTAATGACAAGTACAATAGCAGAATCCTCATAAACAATTAAAAATGCTTATTTTAAGAAAGTGAGCTCTTAAAGAGGAACTGATTTGTTAGAAAATATGATCACTAAACTATAAGAACAAAACACTGAGCTAAGAAAAGGTTTTTTCCAGTTCCAAATTCGATACTCTATGTTGTGTGTGCTTTTGATGTAATAGGGAATATTCACTGGGAAAAGTAATAAACTCAGAAATATTATGGTTGAAAGCAAGCTTAGAGATAATTTAGCTCCATGGTACCTTAGATTAGTTAGTAACTAGGAAACTGGCTTTAAAAAAAAAAAAACTCTTTGAAATCCAACATGCAAGACAGACACATATGAATCTGCTCTGGTTTAATTTACGACACGAGATGCTGTAGCTTTAGGCACATGCAATCCCTCTCTCCCTCACCAGAAGCACCGAGGCTACACAGAGCCAGGCTTAAAAGTCACTGATCTACTCCAACCCAGTCACTGTGCAAATGAAAGAACAAAAGTCGAAAGAGGGAATAATGCCCTCCAAGTTATACAATGAAATGCTATGGTGAGCTCTGACTCTTACTTTTTATAGTAATTTTAATCCAATCTCCAAAAGACAATAGGAGGTATCATTTCTCATGTGCCTCCAAGGTATTGAGCCCTTATAAACTTTGACCTAAGAATTAGTCGCTTATTATAGAAAATTGCACATATAACAAAGCAAATACATAAGAGATTTAAATGTCCAGAAATTCCACCCGGCAGAAAGTAAACATGGTCACATTATTTTTCTACGCAAACATCATTTCTTGTAACCAAATGTGATTAAATAGGGGGTGGTAGTCACCACTTCCAGCTGCACATAGCATCTTCTTCGGCTAATTGAGAGGAGGCATTCACTAGGAATATTCATGAGGAAGTTCCAGAATCTCTAGGAAGGTCAAATAGTTACAGTGGGAGGTAACTCAACAGAAAAACACTCAAGCGACATGATGGAACTAATCCAGAGGAAAACTGGCATCACTACCATCAAAGGGCACAGGTTAGATGCTGGACTCTGAGTTAAGCACGAGAGTCAATACTGCCTCCACAACCTGCCAAAGCCAGATGCTGGATCTCCCATGTCATCTGCATTATCACATTCCTCTCTTCTAAATACGCCATAGGGTTAATATGACTGAGAAAGCCTCCAATGCAGGAAAAGTGCTCAAAGATCTTACCGCGAAGTGACATACAATTTGTAGCAGGATAAATCCTCACTTGTTTTTATTCCTTTTATTTATACTGACATCATTACATGATTAGCCTGGTAAAAATGACACATCAACCATTTGATATGAATCACCTTGCTGAAAGCAAAAATGCCAATTCCAAATATAACAAACAACTAAATTTGTCCTTTCCAATCCCTTCCTGTGAAACATGAGACATAATTTCTCAATTTTCTATGTCCTCTCCATATCAAGCATATTCAAAACAGTTTTAAATCTTTGCCATTTTAAATGATATATTCTAAAAAGGATGAAACCCATTTATAGGGATGAAAAAGCCATAAAGCTGTGGGCTGTGTGAAGAGTTTGCGGAGTGACATGCTTATTTATTGTCATGACTAATGATCACTGCAGCATCGTGTTTTTATCTCTGCAAGTTAGTTAAAGATATAATACAGATCAGCTGCCTCAGACACCAATCAGCAGCCCACAGACTTCCGATCAAAGTCTGTGGCTGCAAATCAATAGCAGCATATGGTACGTCCCCTTCTGTTACAACCCAGAGCAGCAGCTGAGGACACAGTAATTAAACCAAAACTAACAGCTCAAGAATGTATGGATTGGAGCTTTTGACACCCATTTTAAGTGACAAGTACAATCTATGTAAAAATGTACATGCACAAGCCTTAAAATGTGATGATAATGCCCTACAACTACTCTCTAAATGGGTCCCAGAAATGCTTTTTTAAAATAGTAAAATTGCCACTAAATCATGAACAAGTGGCCCCGACTCATTTACTAAGGCAAACATCAAATTTAGTCACCGTGCAACTTCAGCTCTTGATTGGTTCTCATGATGTACTGTTTAAAATCCAATTCTTTCCAGGGCATCCAAAGCTTGCTATTAAAAGTTGTTAGAGGTAGAGGAAGCGTCAGATGATCTTACTTAAGAATTCATCAAGTTTGAGTCCAGTAGACTCTAAGATTCCAAAATCAAAAGGAAACAGTAGAAAAGTATAGGTGGGACAGTAAGTCAAAAAGAATAAGGAGTTAGAGAAGAATAGATGGGGTTAGGGTGAGAGGGATGGATGAAGACACCAGACTGGAAGATGATGCTCAGAGAACCAGGAGTTGAGAACAGAATAAATGAAATGAGTGAAGGTCAGTGGTTAGTTAGATCACCAAGCCATGTGAAGCATATGAAGAAGGACCTTGGCGCACAGTCAGTATTAAAGAAACATCTGTTGAAGAGATTATGACCAAATCACCTTCTATTTGAAATAAACCTCTTCAGCAGTGACAGACTTTGAAGGGATTGCCTGCCTTGTAGCCTTACGTCTGGGAATAGAATTCATGCTGAATGGTAGATTGGTACACAGACCAGTGGGTCATGTAATACTGTAGTTTTAAGACACAGACTTGAAAATAACTGTAATTAAAATGCTCAGTAAGATAGATATGACATGCAGAATTTCACAAGGAAATTTTAAATATTCTTAAAACTTAAATGGAAATTCTATAACATTAAAATTCAATGACTGAAATTAAGAATGTAATTAGATGGATTTAAGAACATACTGGGTATAAAGAGAGAGCTAAAAACCAGGGAGATAAGTAAGTAGAAAACATGCTCTGTGACAGGATAATGAGGATAAAAACAACAGAAAACAACAAACAAAATTCCTGCACTAGATAGATAAGACACATTGAAAAGGTGTAGTGTAAATATAATCAATATTCAAAAGAGATTAAGAACAACTGCAGTAGTTGAAGACATTCCTAAAATTGCTATAATACATCAAACTTCAGATGAAAGAAATTCTATCAACTCAATCAAGATACAGTCAAAGTATATCTATTCGCAAAATAAAGAATAAGAATTGCTTAAAATGAAAACAACTGAAACAGCCAAAAAGAAAACAGACACATTACTTTGAAAGAACAGCAAGTCCTATAGTTGACCTTCCAAAAGTAATATGGAAATCAAAATACGATAAAGTGATATTTTTTCAGTGCTGGGAGAAAAAGAATTAGTAACTTAGATATTGTACATGCAGCAAAAATATCCTTCAAAAGTGAAAATACTAAAAGATACTTTCAGGCAAATAAAATGAAGAGAATTTGTCATCATTAAGAGTAATAAAGGTAATCTTACAGTTCTTATGAAGAAAATAACCACTGAGAAAAACATGGGACTACAGATAGGAATGAAGAAAAAGAAGGTAACAATGGAGAAAATCTATAATATGTTTAACTGCATAAATGGTATGTAATGTAAGTAAGCAGACTTACTTGTATGCAGACTTAATATGCAAAACTAAAGAAGAAAATGATCATAAATAGAGACAGTTGTTTAAAGACAGAATAGGCTGAGAAGTGGTAAAAGAACAAGTTAATTTTAATCTCTAATAACAAAGGAATGCATATTATCATTTTTAGGGTAACAACTAAAAGAATATGCAACTAACAAGCTAACAAAGGAGAATAGGTAATAAAAAATTAATTATTAGTCAAAAATACAACAGGAAA
The DNA here is from genome assembly GCA_004363575.1 of Solenodon paradoxus. NCBI lineage: Eukaryota > Metazoa > Chordata > Mammalia > Eulipotyphla > Solenodontidae > Solenodon > Solenodon paradoxus. The sequence goes on from RJWH01001571.1 coordinate 42,119, forward strand.
GCATAGAAAAAAATCACAAAACAGGTGGTAGAACAAGAAAGTAAAATATAGTAGTCATAAACCCAAATATATTGAAATGTGAATCATTTTAACATATCAGTAAAATTAAAAAATTGTCACCAGATAAATAAATATAAGGCAATAATAATTTAGTTTCAGTATAAGGACACAAGTAAAATATAAACATAAGTATTTATATATTATGATCTATATCATGTGATCACTAAAAGAAAGCTGGTATAGTTAAAGAGGTAAAATTAGAACAATTTTAAACATAAAAAAGAAATATTTCAAAACAGCAAAGTGTCAATTCATCAGAAAGTTATATTTATTTAAGATTTTTATTAATTAAAATTACAGTTTCAAAATAGGAAAAGTGGAGAAAACTATAAGGAAAAATGGATATATGTACAATAAGAGTGGGAGGCATTAATGTACCATCTCAGGAACTGTTAGAAAAAGCAAACCAAAAAAATCAATAAGGATAGAGAATCTGGATTAACAGACGTGGCCTAATAAACACATAGAACACTGTACTCAATAATGATAGACTAGACTTTTTTAAAAAGTACAAATGGAAATTTACCAAACTTGATCATATGGTGACCAAAAGCATATCTCAAAAAATGTTACATAAATTAGTATTTTGAATTAAGTTATTTAGAGTAATTTACTGACCACAGGGAATTAAACCAGAAGTCAGGAACAAAATAACTAGAAAATTTTTAAATATTTGGAAATCAAGAAAAGTACTTCTGAATGAACCATGGTTCATAAAAGGAATAAAAATGGGAATTAAAAGGATTTTAAACAATGATAATTAACAGATGAGGCACTAATGCTTCTGTGATGTAAATAAGCAGCACTGGAGGGAAAATTACAACTTAAAATGCATTCTGTAAAAGAACATTTGCTAGAAATAAAATGAAAAATAAAAATTTTTTAAATAATACAAATATACACTAAAGTCAGGAAAACAAGAAGTGAATCCCAAAGAAAGTAGAATAAACAGAAAGGAAAAGAGCAGAAATTAACTAATTTGAAACAAATGATGCAGAAAACTAACAACTCAAAACTATCTTCTTTGAGAAAAGATGAATAAAATTGACCTGAGGTAGACTTACTAGTATCAAAAAACAAACCAACCAGTAAATAACAATGGTAAGAGAGGGTGTGGAGAAATGGGAACTTTCATACATTTCTGGCAGAAATAGAAACTGCTGCAGTCGCTATGGAAAACAGTATGGAGATTTCTCAAAAAATTAAGAAGAGACCTATCATTGATTCTGCTATTCCACATCTGGGTATTTAGCTAAAGAAAATGAAAACACCAATTTGAAAAGATATGTGCATCCTTATTTTCAGTGCAGAATCATTTTCAATAGCCAAGATAATCAAATTGTTCACTGATGAATGAATAAATGTGATCTATCTATCTATCTATCTATATCTATATATATATATATATAGATATATATATATATCTATATATATACTCAATGGAATATTACTCAGTCAGAAAAAATGAAATCTTGTCCTTTGTGAAAAAACAACTTTTTAAAGATAAGGCATGAGTTACTAGTATCAGAAATGACAAATGCAACATATTGGAGATTGTACTAATGTTACAAAGGTAATAACTACAATATGAACAACTTAATACCAATAAAATGAAAATGCAGATAAAATTAGCAAATTCCTAGAAAAATCATAATTTACCAATGTAATCGAATATGAATACTTTAAAATCTCAATAACCTTATATATAATAAAAAAATTGTATCTATAAATTAAAACAAAAAAATCCCAGGCCCAGACTACTTCACTGATGAGTTTTTCCAAGCATTTAGCAAATGACTCACACTCATCTTATCAACAACTTTTAGAGTAAAAAGGCCAGAATGACTTTGTTACCAAATCTGAAAGAACAGTTATAAAAGGATAATCATGGGCCAATTTATCTGATAAACAGAGATTAAAAAACTCTAAACAAAATATTAACAAGTTGAACGCAACAATAACCCACATGAGAGTTATTCTAGGAGTGTGAGGTTAATGTTCAAACAAAAATCAATGAAATTTTCCACATTAATGAAAGATATTTTTCATACTATTAAGCATTGAGAAGAGTTGACACTAATTGATAAGCTGAAAAAAATAAACTCCTATCAAACTAGGCACAGAGGGAAACTTTTCTTGACTTAAAAGAATGCCTTATAAAGAAACTGCACATCAAACATACTTATTACAGGGAGATAGTACAAGTTTTTTCATAAGATCAAGAAAAGATGAATAATCCACTTTTACCACTTGTGGTAAGTGTGCTTGAGGTCCTAGCTAGTTTAATAAGACAAGAAAATACAACGCAAAGACTGGAAAGAGGTGAAACTGTCATTATTTTCAAAGAACTCACATTACATATAGAGAACATCCAAAAAAATTCAAAAACAAATTATTAAAATTAATTTTAAAAATTGAGAAAATTTGCTGGTTACAGCTTAATTTAAAAATAAATTTTAGTCACACTCTGGTGGCTCAGGTATTAAGTCTGTAGCTCCAGCAGAATTCACATAAAGCCCCAGACCCAGGATGAGGGAACAACCAAAGTAAACTAAAGAAAGAAATGAAAGCTTCTCCCTCCTCTCTCTTCTTTCCTATCTCTCTGCCTGCTTGCCTTCATTCCTGTTTGCTTCCTTCCTCTTAAAAAAAATTTTACCTAATAGCAACAAAATAGTATATAAAATTTCAAATGATGCTACTCATAGAAGCATAGCAATATATCAACTATCTTGAACTACAGTAATTAAGACAGCCTGGTATTGACATAGGAGTAGACCAACAAACCAGAGTCCAGAAACAGACCCTTACATAATCATCACTGACTTAAGATACTGATAGAAGTGGAGAAAAATGGCCTTTTCAACAAATCGTGCTGGGTCAATACTGAATATTAAGACAGCTATGCTGAAAACAATTTATCTTAACTTTTACCATATACTATGTGAAAATCCAACCCAAAAAGGAGGTTACAAATCTAAATATAAAATATTAAGTAATAAAATGTGAAGAAAATTTAGGAGTATATCTAGAGTTTGAGGTAATTGAAGATTTCTTAATTTGAATACAATGAAAGTCACCAATCATAAAATAAACCATTGATAAACTTGATTATAATTTTTAAAAATTCTGTACATCAAAAGTCACCTTGAAGAGAATGGGAAAAGATATTAGCAAATACTTACTGGGGGGAAAAAGAACTTAAATGCAGTCAGTTCAAGTATAAAATGAGCAAAACACTGGAACAAAAGCGTCACTTAAAAAAGGTGTCAAAGCATGCCCAGGTGGCACTAAACCCGCAGCTGGGGTGCAGAACACATAGAGTCCGAGGATTGCGGTTCACAACCCAGGGCCAGAGGGAGCAACTGAAAAATGAACAAACAAATAAAAACGCTTCTTCCTGCTATCCTTCCTGCCTGCCTGCCTTCCTCTAAAAAATTTTAAAAAGGAAAAAGTCAAAATTCCTGAACACTAACATCAGTAAGGATGTGGAGCAATAAGAACTCTCACGTCCTTCTGATATAAAACTGATCGTATCATTGAAAGTTGAACTGACCTAAGCAATCTCACTACGAACTCAATGCTCAGGGAAAATGGGCAGACATAGCGAAAAAAAAAAAAAAATCTGTAAAGCACTCATAATAATAGCATGAAACAAGAGATTGAATAGTCCAAGAGCAAAATCATTCATTCATGATGTACAAGGAATACTTAACAGTCATGATAATGAACTAACTACTCCTACAAAGAAATGGATACATCTCAAAGATATAATGATGAGTAAGAGGACAGACACCAAAAACACAATGTAGGATTTTATTAATATTCAATTCAAAATTAACCTATGAAGAAAGAGATATGGGGATAATGGCTACTTTTGCAGAAGAGGGTTAAGGACTGGGTCTGAGTAGTACTTTTTTTATCTAGGTGTTAATCACACAGATCTTCTCACTTTGAGAAAATTTGTTGAAGTGAATTCTTATCTGAGCACATTCCTAGATTTTATATCTTGATAAAAAGTTTACTTTAAAATAATTATCCACACTTGCTGTCCTCACCAGATTCTTCCTCCAATCTGTTTTTTCTTATGTTAGTCATTTCCTGTCTTCCTGATATTTTCCTTTGAATCCAGAATCTAATTTTCATGTGCAGGGATTCTAAAAACACCTTTATCAAAGCTGACATCTTAACAAGATAATAATGCCACTTATATAATATAGAATGTTACAAATACAGAACACTTCATCCCCCATAATGCTATAACTATCGTAAAAATAGTGAAATCACAGGCACAGCTGTTCCCAGAATAACACTTATTCTACTACTTCCCTGGGTAGGACCATGGCAAAGATGGATGATTGCCTCATGTATTAAATGAGATGATGAAGAAAGTCATTTTGCAAATTGTCAATCACTGTGCAAAGTAAGATCTCACTGTACCCATGTTGCTTTATTCTTCAGGCAGGTACTGCAGAAACTCACTGAAATATTTCATAGAATCACAATAAAGGGTATTGGCTCAAGTCTGTTGGGACCTAGGCCAAGATGCAATTCTGTATGTCCTCTTGTTTTTCTTCATGTGTTTCAGTTTTTCTCTTCTACTGTAAATTAAAGGTCCCTACATGGGGAAGACAAGTCTCTGACAGCCCCTGATCTTAAGAGTTCATGTCAGCACTATGAAGAGGAACATTCAAGTCTGTGTGTAAGGATGGTTCAAAGTCAGTTTTGAGTAACTGCAGACTCTATACAAATTTGTTTATGTGATGCTGTAATTTAAATCCACGAAAAAAATCTGTTAATAGAAGATGGAATTTTTTTAATTCAGTCTATAATTCGGCTGTCACTTCCATGAATTAGCCTCATATATATATATATATATATATATATATATATATATAAGAATATATTGGGAGTCTGAAACAGTTGATGGAAGGATGTGAGTACTTTGCTATGAAGCCGACAGCACTACTTCAAATCACTGTAGATTACAAATCCTAATTGGTACCACTATGGTCTTCTAATTTAAGAAATGTTATGATGAAACACTTCTGAAGAACAAAGCCAATACTTTTTCTCAGTAAAGCCTTTTTCATCAAGGGGAAGTAAAAGGTATTGTAGGGAAATCAATGGCTTTGACTGTGGCTTGATTCAGAATGGAATGAATTCTATAATCCTTCCCCTTTGCCTTCAAAGAAGTCACTTCACCTCTTAGATATCCAATTCTTCATTTGTAAACTGAGACTAAAATACCTATGTTCTAAGGAACAGATGAAACAAAACCAGCTCTTGAACATTTATAACAGAACTGAGGTGACCAAAAGGGAATGGGGCGGGCGAGGATACATGGTGGGGGAGCGCACTGGACAATGGGGAAGAACACTTGGTGATGTGATGGAGAGCAGGGTGTACTGAAGCAGATCTAAGAAATGGGGAACCTATACACAGGAAATTATTTTAATGTGTAGAATAATTACAATACACTTATATATTAAAATAAAATAAAATAAAATAAAATACGTATTCCATGTTCTTATCACAGTGCCTAGGAACATGATGTGTTTGCAGGCTCTCAGATCATTAACGAAAGACTGTGAAGAAATCAGAGGGCACAGACTAGATCCAACACGGTTAGACACTTTACAGGTTCCCATGTTGACCTGCCCTGTCCAATCCCCTGCCACTGGCAGCGATAATGAAAACATTCAGGGGCTATGAATTGATTGAAGATAGCTGAAATAAATAAAGTTAGTCCTCTTTGTTATTTTTTTATGCCTCCCCCATACTTTTCCCATTCTTCTCCTAATAGGGCCCTACAGCATCTTTGCTGGGTCTTTACCGGGACACTCACAGTACACGCAGCCCACCGTGAAGAGCATCTCTGGCTGCCAGAGAGGGCCCATGTGACCTAGGCCTGGCCAATCAGAGAACCGAATTTCTCTGACCACTATGATTGGTTCATTACCTCATCGTTGTGCCGGCGATCCCAGCCGATCTAAGCATAAGGAGAAGATTCTCTTTTCTGCTGGGTTTAAACAGAACTTAAAACCTAATTTAAGGTAAAATCCCCATGCATTAAGTTCCACTTTACTCAATGGCTGGAGTTTTTAGGTGAGCTAATGTGGAAATGGAGAAACGATGGAAATTATCTAGACTGTCAACGTTAACTTGGAAAAATTCTATACTGCCGGGCTCTGCTCCCTGGTGAATTCCAATCAGAAAACTGCAATGTGCCAGCTAAAGATGAAGAATTCTCCACAAGTCTAGACTCTTACTCTAGCTGCAATAGGAAATTTAAGTGTTTGATGATAACATTTCTACCAGTTCCTCAGTGTGACCAAAGTTACTGCTACAATAACTCAGGGGAAGGCCTGATAGTATTCTGAACCAACAACTTATCAGAGAGATACAAAAGGACTTTAGAGAGATTAAGGAAGTAGAAGCAGCAGGATTTAATATTTTATTGGTTCTTGAACATAGTTAATCAAGATGGTAAACTGACGTACTCTGGTTAATAAGTCAATCACTTCTTAAGGATGCAGGCCACATACCCATGGCTTCAAGTCCCAGATCCAGGGGGAAGAAAACCAGTATAAACAACTAAAATGGAAATAAAATGCTTCTTCCTCCTCTCTCTTCCTGCCTGTTTGCCTGCTCACTTTCATTTCCACCTATATCATTCCTTAAAAAAAAAAAAAAGGTATAATAGGGATGTTAATAGAGAAGGCCTCTTATGTCAAGTAAAGATCCCCTGAGTGACTAAAAATTGGTATGAAATAAAAATAAAGAATTACTTACAACAAAGTACATTGTACACCCATTTAAACAGCTCTGGGAGAAACAGAGGGGCCATTTGAATATTGCAGGAAATTCTACTCGTGTTCCACATGCTTATGCTCCACATGATCCCAAATAAGCATGAGATGGGAAACAAGAATCTGTTACTTCTTCAGTGAATTAGCTCCCACAGTTACTCATTGGGTACAAACCCTGCCAGTCTACCTATAACACTAGTGCTCAGTCAATTCAAAGGTATGTAATTTTGAATTTTCAAGCATGCCTCCTCCCCCAAACATAAAGGTAGCTACTTCATTCAATTCTTGAGAGAAGAAACAGTGATCTGTTCCAACATTAGAAAAAATGGTTATTGAGAGAGGGCATATTCATTCCCACTTAGGTAGACTGTGCTTTAAGGAAAAGTTTAAGGGTGATTGTTTTACTATGTGAACATACACCTTAAGTATTCATCTTTGAGACCCTTGAGTGAGATTTGACTCCAGGAAAAAGATGATTCATAGAAGTCACTACCCCAGAGGTTACAGAACCTAAAATTGAAAATTGCATAAGATTCAGGGGAAGATAATAAGGGAAAGTAGAGGAATTTCAGAATAATGCTAATACAAGGCTGCCATTCCAACAAACTGTCACTCACCACCACCACCCAATAGAAAGGTGACGGGCGTGGTTTCTTCAGCTCTAGCGGTCTTGTGGATGGGAGGGTCCTGAAGGAGCAACTACAACTACATTCCTAGAAACTCCTTTCATCAGACTGCTCAGGTAAAATGCTCATTTGGGACTTTCATTTGTCAATCAATTCCTCCTGTGGGACCAAAAACATTTTTGAAAAATGTTCCCTTGCCTAAACTTTGAGTCAGATGATGCTATCGTTTAATTTGCAACTGGAAGATCTAGATATTCTTCCACTTTGTTTTCCAGTCTTTTTCTCGACTTCCCCTCCTATTCTTTTTTAATATAAAGAATGAGACTTTATAGTGAATAAGAAGCACGCACGGAAACTCCACTAATGTTGCTAGGCAACAAGGACCATGTATGGGCTGAAGGAATGGATTCTGAGCATGTGCACAGACGAGACACAGAAGGAGCCAGTGAGTGAGCTATTATGCAAACCACAGGGGTTAGTACTCTTTGACACATAAGAAAAGGCACACTTATTTTAAAACCTTTCTGATTGCTTATTTTTTTCCAAAATGTGTTTAAAATTCTCCTGGATGGAAAGTGGACACACCATGTTATAATGATGATCAGATTAAGATGGGAAAATCGGTTAATAATGACCTGTATTTCTATTTCCCTAGCACAGGGCTGCATTACCTGTAGAGTGGGTTATTTCAACAGCCTCCAGCCTCATCTCTGCTCATCTCACCCCATTGATTAATTACAAGGGTACTTTATATCTCCTAGTCAGCAATTTCCATCCCCTATGATCAGCGCTCACCCTCTTATTGCTTGAAAAATGTAACATTGTTGACTATAATTAAGTCTGTTTTATCTTGTTCTTATTGCAAAGTCATGTGACATCATTAACCAAAAAAATACAGACACACAAACAAACGTAAACATTCAGATCCTGTTAAGGAGAGACAAGCAAGGTAAATATCTTGGTATATATCTTTCTAGATTATTTTCTGGGCATACACAGATTTTCTTCTTATAAAGTTATATTACCCATATATATGAAGTCATAATTTGCCTTATAAGCTCAGCAATAATCAACGCAGTCTATCATGGCTTCTACACTCTGTCATAATTACTTAATCATTTCCATGACACTTGGAATAACTAACAGAATAAATGCCCAGTGACCAGATAAATTTACTTAATTGTGTTTTCCTGTTCACCCGCTGGACCTCATCATGGTTAGCTTTTATTAATTCCCCAGTCTGACATCATTTTTTTTTTCAATTCTTCTAGTACTACCCTAGTTCAAGTCTTTTATCTTGCCTCTTAAGAGTCAAGAATTAACCAGGAAAATTTTGGCTTTAAATGTAAGAAACAACTTGAAATGACTTAAGCAAAACAATGAGCATGGCTGAAAGTTAAGTAGCAGGGCCTAACGGAGGGCCCGGTGGGACCCACGGAACAAACAAGGCCAGTGGGATTTATCCTCACTCACCCCCACCTCCCAGCAACTCCCTCTTCGAAAATGATTTTATTCTTGGCCAGGATCTCCCTTAAAGGTAACCAGATAGCTGTCAGCATCTCCAGACGTCTATAGTCTCAGAAACTCCAAGGAAAATAGCTCTTCTCTGAGTTAGTCCTGAGAGTTACTGATTATACCCACCGGAATCAATCATTATAGCCAGAGACCAGGCACTCTAAGTGGAATTGGGTCTAGAAAATATCCCTAGTGTGAATGAAGTCTTTGCACACAGTTTACCCCTCTCCAAACACAAGAAAGCAAGAGTCTGGGAGGGGTCATTCCTTACCACAAAATCAGTGTTGTTACCAGGACGAAGGGGGTTAGACAGTGGGCAGCCAAAAGGAACAGTCATGTACCACCATGAGCCTCTGCACTTCACCTGTTCCATCAAATCTACAGCCCATCCTTCTCATCTGCGCTTTGTCCCAGGAGCATATCAATAAGCCACCTTTCCCTCTGACTTCTGGTTGGGTTTTGTCAACAGGAGCCATCCACTGAAGAGTGAGGTCAGAGAATTTCTCCCTGCTGGCTCACCAGGGAGCAGTAGCTGTGTTCCCCTGCTGAAGACCACAGCTCGTGTTGGGTGAACTGCTACAGCCAGCCTCAGACCCTGCTGGGTTTCTGGAAAGAACTCTCTCCCCGCCCCACTTTAGGCACAGAGGTGACAACATTTCTCTGCTGTTGCGAGCTCCAAGGTGCGCCACCGTTCTTTAACCTTCACTTCCATTTGTATGTGCCTTTCTTTCCTGGGGGGCCTTAACTGGTGCAGCTTCTTGGTTGTTCAGCTTTTCATTGCGTCTTTGTATCAAAAATAAATCTGGACAACCATTGTCATTCAAAAAAAAGATGTGACACTGAAAGTTCAAGGCCAGAACTCCTGTCGCTTTTCATATAAATTACCAGTTGCTATTATTTAGGTTTTGGTGACACCGAAGATCTCACACTAGTGTACTAGTGATTCCAACTATCTTGATATGTCCTTGATTTCACATGGTGTATCTCGAATATGCTCTGTGAGGGTTCTACTCTAATGCAGTTGATTCAGCTTCCCTAATAGGAACTGAAAGGAAAATAAAAGGGAAGAAAATAGGTGTGAAGGGAGGGAAGGGTGGGGGAGAACGTAATGTAAAAGACTTTTGATTGTAGAACCAGAAAACCTGGAAACTCAGTCCAGCTTTGCCTATGACTCATCGTAGGTAGCGTTAGGACCCCTGGGTCTTGTCATTGGATCTGTCAAACACTGGGATTGGACCAGAAGCTCTGTAAAGGCCTTCCAATTTAAGTAATCCATGGATTTTCAGTGAACTACAATGAATGATGCCTGTTCATACAAATGAACTTACAAACACTGCCAGTTCAAAAATATATAGTTTACTCCACTGGATAAAAATATCTCTCCTGCCCAAGAAAGCAAATTATTTTTGAAAACTAGGCAATTGTTTAAGTTAACAATGAAATAGAATCCTAAGGCACTGACCTCAATTCAAAACAAAATTGTTTCTGTTCAGATTCTTGCTACAGACCACATTTTAGGTACACAACAGGAGGTTCTCAATAGGATATGCAATGAGGCCCCAGAAAGCACCAATGAAGGCAGCAGGAGCCCACACACCATCAAGATTAGAAATGCAGCTGAAAATCATAGAGGAGGGAGTCCCCGTACTCCTTTGTGCGGTTTCCCAGGTCCAGTCAAGACTGTGGGAAGAAGATCCAGAACAGGTCAAAGCAGGAAATGAGCTGTAATTTGACAAAGTCACCAAAAAAAAAAAAAAAAAGAAACAGAAAATCATGAAACAGCAGGTCCAAAGGAAGAGCTTGAAAAATGCAGCCTGTTCATTCTGAAATTAAGCCATTAATAAAAAAGGACACAAGAAAAATGCAAAGCTCTGAGATTTTGCCTGCTAAAAATATCCATTATGAAGAGAGAGGAAAGAGAAGAGGTAATAGACAAATGGAGTTTGGAAAACTAACTTGGTATGTTGGGGGCTGGCGGGGAGAGAGGTAAAGTGAAGGGGAAACTTTGTTCTGGGGGTTCAGTTTCTCAGAACAAGATTAAAAATGTATTTGATTTTATGCAGAAATAATATTTTGGATATGTTGAAATAAAGTATTATAATTAACTTCACTTTTCTCTTTTGACTTATTTTTAGCGTCATTATTAAAGGCAACCCACTGAATTCAAGAAAATATTCACACAACATACATCAGAGAAGAGCTTAACCTCCAAAATATAAAAGAGCTCATACATCTCAACAAAAAAAGGAAACGGCCCACTCAAAAAGTGGACAGCAGGACTGAACAGACACGTCTCCAAAGAAGACACACAAATGGCCTAGAGACACATGAAAAAATGCTCTATACCAGCCATCATCAGAGAAATGCAATTAAAACCACAAGGAGATACCGTCTCATATCATCGAGAGAATGGCCTGTTTCCCGTAGTCTAGAAATAAAAAGTGTTGGAGCAGGTGCCGAGAAAGAGGAATCCTCCTTCACTGCCGGTGGGAATGTAAATGAGTGCAACCTCTCTGGAAAACAGTATGGAGACTCCTCACAAAAATAGAGATGGATCTACCATTTGATCCATCAGTCCCACTCTGAGGTAAATACCCAGAGAATATAAAATCTCTAATTAGGAAAAATATCTGCCTCCCTGTGTTCATAGCAGCAAGGTTCACACTAGCCAAGATATGGAAACAAACCAACTGCCCATCAACAGATGCCTGGAGAAAAAAGCTGCGTTATATATACTCAATGGAAGTCTATATAGCTACTAAAAAAATGAAAATGTGCCCTTTGTAACAATCTGGATGGAACTGGAGGAGATCATGTTAAGCAAAGTAAGACAGAAATAAAAAGACAAGCACAGGATGGTTTCACTTGTATGTAGTAAAATGAAACTAAGAGTCACACCTCGGCAAAAACCCACAGGACACAGAGTGATGGCTGCCAGGCGGGTGGAGGGGGAGGAAAAGAGAGAAGGAACAAGGCAGTGGCTGTGGTGTGTAACAACAAAAGACTGAGAAATGAGTCTAATATCTTAAAATGAGGATGGCTTTGTAAATGAAAGCAATACTAATAAAATTATTATATTGTAGAAGCAAAACGTAGATCACGTATGTGGTTCACATCCGTGTTACATATATATTTATACTGGACAGAGTTGTTTAAAGTTCCTTCCTCTTTCCAGGCATCTGTAATATTATATTAGGAAGACCTGAGTTAGTTCTCACCCTCTTATCCATCCCCAGTAGAACCTAAGTTCAGATGAAGTGAAAGAAAACCACACTGAAACTTAACAGCTGCGCTGACCACATAGCAACTCACACCCACTGCAGAATATACACTTACTTAGAAGCTCAGTCATCACCACCTCCTCACACGCACAACCAACTACCATATGTAAACACCAGCATATTTGTATGTGTCCAAATAATAGCCATCAACAGGAAAGGGATATTAGCAGACTCTTTAGTTACAGCATGATTTACAGTTCCACTGTCAACTGTAATCATTTGCTTGAACCAGGGCAGGCCTCAGTGCTTCGTAAGAAGAATGGGTTCTTTGAAATTCAGAAGTGTTTGAGCTTATGTCTTCCATTTCCGAACACGAAACTAGTTCGCGGAGAGATGATTCCCACATTAGTCTGCTACTAAAATCAACAGGTTCAGGGATGCCTCTTCATAACAGAGTGAAAAGCAAGCTTTTGCCTCGAGATGAAATCCTCTCGTGTGATCTGCTCACCAGCACCACTGGTTCCCCACTGTCTTCTATGGACATCGGCCCTTGCCAAGCCCTAAGAGCCATATGATTCTTCTAGTCTTTTCAATTCCACAACAACCTCCCACCGGGCACACACCTCTCTTAGTACCAGCGAATTGCAACAAATGTCTGGTCCGATCCAGGGTGACACAAATTCACATCATGATACAACACAGATCTTACTCAAGTGAACAAAGGATTTCCTTCAAAACTGAACTTCAAAAGAACTCTGGAACTTTTGAGGTTACCCTCCCCTGTATGGATTTCAGCCCCTGTATTAGATATTTGCATGTTTAATGTCAAGCATTCTTCCTCCCTTCATTGGGTAAAGAACTCCACCTTCCTCGGGAAAATGGTAGCCCCCATGGTTTGGGTGGAGCTGAGCCCCTTCTGCGTCTCATCACGAGAGGAAGCCCATCATCCAGGCCTGGCCAATTACTAGATTTAGTGCCACCTGGAAATTCCAATGGACACATACGGCAAACCACAATGGTTCAGAGACACAAACTGGTCCAAAGGACTTCATTCTGGGACATCGATGGAACAACTGGGAAGGAAGATCTTTACTGTGCCTGCATTAGAAGCTGATAGGATGTAAACCTGGCACTTTGAGGCACTGCTGCATGGAGAGGACCTCTTCGGACGGCAGGGTGTAGAAAGGCCAATGGCAAGGGTCTTGCCAGAGGTACTGGTGCAGCAAGCTGTGCGCCTCAACTTCTCAGTGTCATGAGCTCACAGATTCTCACTGTTGTTGAAGCTACTTCTGAATTTGCTTGAAAATGGAAGAATCTGACTAACAGCACTCTTCAAATATTTAGTCATTATACAGATAACCTTCATTTTTCTAACACTTCAAGAGGAAGCTTTCACGAAGTCTCCCTGCTGATACAGGGTCATCCTGAATGTTCCTTTTAGTTTTCCTTTTTCAATAAATGATCTCTGGGCACAACATAGTTATTAGAACTTGCCTGGGAAATCTGATCCATCCATAATTAAGGGAATGTAAATGTCATTTCAACATTTCATGCTGAATGAGTGGCAATACTTGACATCAAGTCATCTTTGCTGCTATTTTCAAATACATATCATCTCTGAATCCTTGATTTCTGCATGGATCCTGAGACTTCCATACCCAGTGACCACCACAGCCCCACCCTAGCAAATGACCAGGCAAAAGCTCCCCTCAAAAATAAAGCCACAGTGCTAAATACACCCCAAATCAAAACACATATGGTTCAAAGAGAGGAAGGCAAGAGGAACCTTCCCCCAGTTCCACCAGAGAATTCTATTGACACTGATTAGGACGATCTAACAGAGAAAAACAATGAAAATAATAGTTACAAAAAAAGATGGATGATAAGCAGGAGGTACAATAACTACCCAAAGGCAAATTCAAGATCTCAAAAAATAAGTGACAGATTAAAAGGACCACTTCACCAAGGATACTGTGATTATATATAGCTCTAAGAGAAATGTTAGATATAAAAATTACAGCCCATAAATTGAAAATAAATATGGAAATCTCCCTAAATAGACTCAATCATGCATTGGAATTAATCTCAGAAATTGAAGACAAGAACAAAGAGGTGGTGACCCTCATGGAAGAGGAGAGAGAAATAAGATTGAGAAAAACAAAGAAACGCTGCAAAAAATATCAGATACTATGAGAAGAACAAACAGATGGATAATAGGTATCCCAGAAGGTGAGAAAGGGAGAGAAAGGAGAAGAGAATTTATTTAAAGAAATAATAGCAGAGAACTTTCCCCTAAGATCTGGAACAAGGAAAGGAGTCTACTTTCACCATTACTATTCAACATAGGTCTGGAAGTCCTGGCCAGAGCAATAAGGAAGAAAAGAACATTAAAGGAATCCAAATCAAAGAAGAAGAAATTAATTTTATTTATATATTATGATAGTTTTCATTATTTGCAGATGACAAAATATTATACCTCAAAAATCCAAAAGACTCCACCAAAAATTGCTAGAAAAAAAAATATTACAAAGAAACAGGATATATGGGCAGTTAATCTACAATACAGGAGAAGGAAAGTCTATTCAAAAACTGGTGCTAAGAAAATTGGACAGCTACCGGAAAAAAAAAAAAAGCAACAAGATTACTCATTATCACCATACATGAAAATTAACTCGAAATGGATCAAAGACATAAACATATAAACTTACACGGAAGAAAACGTAGGATAAACACTCCATGTCATGAACCTCAATAATATCTTTCGGGAAGTGAACACCTATGGCAAAAGAAACTAAAATAAAACTAAACAACTAGGACTACATCAAACTAAAATGTATCAGAACAGAAAAAAACAAAACAAAACAAAACAAAAACTAAAAAAAACACTAAAACGAAGTCAGTCCACTGAATGGGAAAAGATATTTGCACACGTACATCAAGATATACAAAGAGTTGACATGTCTCAGCAGAGAAAGCAAACAGCCCACTCAAAAAATGGACATGAGAACTGAACCGACACCTTTGCAGAGGAGACACACAGATGGCCTGCAGACACAGGATAATGTTCCACATCAGAAAAACGCAAATAAAAACCACAATCATTACACCAGTGAATATGATCTATATAAATAAGATTAGAAACAGCAAGTCTTGGAGAGGGTGTGGAGAAAAGGAGCCTTCCCACACTGTTGGTGGGAATGTAAATTAGTGCAACCTTTCTGTAAAACAATATGGAGAGTCCTAAAAAAAGAAAGAAAGAAAGATGAAGGTACTATTTGATCCAGCAATCCTACTTCTTGACATATACCCAGAGAATGCAAGAATACTAATTAGGAAAAAATATCTGCACCCCTGTGTTCACAGCAGCATAATTCACAATAGCCAAGATGTAGAAACAACTTAATGCCCATGAACAGATGACTAGATGAAGATGCTGTAGTACATATACTCAATGGAATTCTCTGCAGCATTAAGGAAGATGAAATATGTCCTCTGCAACAACACAGATGAAACTGGAGGGACTCACACTCAGCGAAATAAGTCAGAAAGAAAAAGAGACACACAGGATGGTTTTGCTCGTATGTGGCATCTAAAGAAACAATACTGGTGAGTTGTGTATGAAATGCACACAGACTGGGATGCAAGGTCAATATGCTAAAATGCATACAGCACTGTAAACAAAAGCAATAATAAAGCAATTATTTTTTTCACTATCTATAAGAGGTTTATAATATTTGTCCTGTCTTGATGGATGTTCTGAGAATTAAATTACTATGCAGGTAGGTGAAAGCACATCATAAACTTCGAAGTTCTAGGAAAACAAATGATTGATCTGAGGTCTTCTCATAGTAGAACTGGTTTTTAAAAAAATGTCATCCTTCTTTTTAACCACACACAGCCATACATCCTAGGGCTACTGAAATGCAAAATGACATGCTAGTACCACAATGTTGGGAGAGAAAAATGGAGAAAAGACAGCAGAGAAGAAAATGTGTCAGACAAGGCACCAGTCATTCTTAAACCAGAGTTTTCTGCTTGGCAAACATCCAGGGAGTGAGATGAAAATAAGCTCCTTGCTTTCCAACGGCTTTCAATTAGGTAGGAAACAAAAACAAAACTAGAAGTTGTCTTAAGGAAACCCTGCATGCAGGCAGTGGCCAAACCTCTCCCAGATGCAAAGTCTACTCTGCGGGACAAGATGGAGATGGCAACGGGACAGGATGTTGAATGACAGCACAGAAGATGATAAAGGAGCCAGTGGAAATTACAGCCTATGCAATAAAATCTGTAGTCAGACCTATGAAAACATTACGTAATTTAACACAATCTTACTGTGCTTTCTTTTTTCCTCACTAAAATACATGGGAATCTGTATTGAACTGATTGCTAAATCAAATTTGATTAATTGCCTGAACATATATAAAAAAGGGCTGGAATTTGCAAACAGAGTGGGTGTCTACTCTTAGGACACAGCAGTAGGAATTCTGACATGCAGGAGAGGCTTCCCCTCTCTTCAAGCCTCTGAAAGACCATAAAACATTCTGGGTCCCTAACTGATGTCAGTCACCTTCGAAGAGGGAAAAAGGGGACCAGAGAATGCAGCAAAGGGATTTCTGATTAGAGATGAGGGAGAATTCCTAGAGAATGAGGCAGTCAAAGAGAAACAAAAAATCTACTGACTTTCTGCCTAACCTCCCTTTAGGGAGGCCCTGAATCAGAGTCCCTGGCTTCCTCTCTCTGGAATAACATAGACTTTCCTTCTCAGAGGTGATTATCTGCATTGCTGCCCTGTCATAAAGTCCTTAGCATAGTATTTGGAACAAAGAACACATAGTTGTGGTGGAAGAGACGTAGAATGAACAGAATTAGTTGAGGAAGCAGCAGAAGTTGCAGAAATAAGAGGAGTAACAGTGGTCTTAGGACTCTGTAACAATACCAGCATTTCTAAATAGAGAAAAGGTACAGAGGACGCTGCAGTATACTAATCGGGAGTCTGAGCTCAAGGCCACTCCTCGCAGGCTTGGTTCCTCTTACTACCTTTCAAGTTTCCACCTGTAAGATGCAGATGCTAACAGCAGCCACTTCAGACAACTGTTTCATGGGGTAAATGAGAAAATATTTAAAAAGGGTTTAGCACAGCACCTGTACTCTTGAGTTCAATACCTGTTAGCTAGAAATAGAGGGGATGGTGGTGGAGATGGGAGCACCATACTGCAAAGGAATTCCTCCTAGATGGAGCTACAAAATAAAGGGAGCATGACCCTGTCACCAGGGACTCCTTATCGTGAAATCTGTAAACAGCCCCATAGGAAAGGCCTTTCCAACTTGAAATAAAGACCTTGTGTTCCTTCCATCCATCACTCTCGTATCCGAATCCCAATTCTCAGAATCCCTAGTTGTAAGTGAATCAATGTGTGTGTGTGCATGGTGGGGGCTGGGGCGGGTGGGTGGTAAAGTGATGGCTGTTACTATCCACTGGGTACAAATCTGTCTATGGCAGCTCCTCACTGATGACAGATCTTGCCTAAAGAGTTTCAAATGAAATAGAAAGGCTTTTGCAATTTTAATTAAATTCCTCCAATACTATACTATTCGAATGTGCTTTACAAGGGCACATAAAATCAAGCAGACGAGTGGACCTATTTTAAAAATACTTACACACAACTCTGACATCTGCAAAAACTTGATAACCACAGCTTGTAGGCTCCCTCTCTGGGAGCTGAGAGGGGAGTGAGGGAAGGCTTGGTCGTGGTCTGTACATCACTGAGTTTGGGACTGAAGTATGAGTAGGAGCTTGACAAAAGATGGATGGGCTTGGCTAGACTCAAGCTACAGAAAGATGACCAGTCACTAGGCTGCTAAAGGAGCTGCGGGTGGGATAGCCACAGCCCAAAGGGGTTTGATGACGGTAGCAACACAAAGGAAAAGAGATGGTGAGATCTAATGACAGCGGTGACAAAAAGGGTAGGGAGAAGGTGGCAGAGTCAAGATTATATAATTCTAAATGAAACAGTGCTAAAATTAAGCTGGTAAAAAAAGATTACTAGTTATTTTTCCCCCCACAGAGTAAAATCTCATCAGTTCAACAAAATTGGATAGAAGCATGTTATAATACAGCATTATAAATTACAGATTTAAATATACCGACTATCTGCTTAGACTTTCCCGACTAGGTAAGATACTTTGCATACCTTTTGATGTCCCTGCTCTAAATCAACGGCATCAATATTCCTACAAATAATTGGAAGAACAACGTAAGACAGTGTCTTAAAAGTATTTTTTTTTTTTTCTGAAGTGAATTGAAACTTTCTTCTGATTGTATTCCCTCGAATGTGCTTCCTGGATCCCATGACTGATCTTTACCTATGCTCAGTTCCTCTCTCCCTCACTAGCATAGGCAGTCATACCCCTGACCTCAGGCATGCCGAGGAGTCATCTGAGAAGCCTATAACATCTCTTAGTGTAGAAAACGGTTAACTGGTATGCTTCTGCATCAATTAGGGGTGTCAGACTGGGTGATGCCACATAACACAACTGTTGAAAATAGCACCTTTGAATTTAGAAAAATCAGCCACAGTTTTCCTGATTCTAAGAATTCTTGGGGGAGACTCAATTTGTTTTTAAAACTTCTGTCCACGACACAACCATACGATTCAGTTCACTACTAAGACAAGTTCATCAAAACATTCCCTTTCAGAGAGGGGGTTTGAATCGTATCCTCAACGATAGTACTAAATTCACAGTAAACCTTAATTACTATAACTTGTCGAAAACACTAAATCGTTGCATTTCATTTTCTAAATGTATGTCCATTTCTCACGAATCACAAAGAATAAGTTACTGTGAAAAAGATTAGATTTGCTTCTCACAATTACACTGATGGCAATAAGTAGAAAGAATATCATTCAGTAATTCCAAATTACCTAGAGATGTTATAGCATAAGTCGCTCCAAAAAAGGTTCAAATGGACTTTTCCCAAGATGTCCAAAAAAGGCTTTTCCCACCACATGTCAATCTCAGTACACGGAGCTAAATGTTAACTGAAGCCCTTGTAGGTCCCTAGAGAAACTGTCACCACCACCTAGAGAATAAAGATGTGCTAGACAGAGCATCATCTCCGGAAACGACCAGGTTTTCTCTTCAGAGAAACCTGTCTTAAGGCAGGGCAAACATAAAGTGACAAGGTTTTGTCCTAGGAAGTCTTCCCCTCATTGGAAGAGGCCCCTCCTCTCCCCTTCACTCCCCTCTCCCATTCCTTAACACAGGTCCTCAGTCTGTCCCATTTACCATTAGCTTTACAGCCATGTACATTCTCCACACATTTGTAATTACACTTAACCTTTTCTACTAATCTATCCGATAACTCAGGTTTTTCTCCACCAGCCTGAAAGATCCTCGGCAGGGTGGGAGAATTTTCCATGCCACTCCAATGTTCAACAGGTGGCTTGCTCCCATAAGGTTCTGAGTTTAGAAGAGCAGAAGGGTCAAGGTTATAGAATTGATATACCTCCTAATTATACAAAACTAACTCTGTATTTTTAAGTTAGAGGCTGAAAGTATCCCTGAAGTCTTGAGAAGGAAGATGTGTATACATTTTTTTGTATACAACCTTTCTATACCTTTGTATACAGGTGGTCTTCTTGATTTTAATATTTAGAGCATTGCATTCATCTTTCCCCTGTCTAAATGACCGGCATTTTGGGGAGTCCATTGCTATTCAGTTCAACTCATCCTGCAGCAGATGGGATCGGAGTCTTCCTAAAACACTTCTCCACTAAGCTTTACCCCAATTTAGCCAACTCTATCAGCACTCTCTTCCCATAAGTTAGGAGACAAACAGTGTATGCTTTCACACATGTGGTGCATGAAAGAACAAAAGTGTCAATTAAATAAAACAAAAATAAACATTTAGACAGTAAGACCAAATTAGGAAGGAGGGTGGGCAAATCTGGTAACAGGTTAGTTACATTGGGAAGGATGGAACTAGACTTTCAGTGGTGAACATAATCTCATAGATGCAGATGCTGTTTATGATGACGCACACCTGAAATCTACACAATATTCTAAACCAACGTTATTTCAACAAATAAGATATTTTTTTATGTTTTTCCTCAAAATGTCTGACAGATTTCTCCATCTCAACCAGATGCAAACTAAGCTCTATTCCTCCCATGCACTCATTCCTTGTTCAAGATCACCTTCAAAATGCCCTCTTCTTTCTTCTCATGCAATTGGCCACCTTCTACTTCCTGCCTTTCTCTTCCATCTCTGCCTTCTTCTCTCTCCATTCCTCCAATCTTAGTTCTGTCCCTTATCCCACTTCTCTTCAACAAATGCAACAGTTTTCTAACTGACTCCCTAGACCCCTCACTCCTATGACCCACATAACTGAGCCTCAACTCAAAATCTTAGATCCAAGATATCTGACATGATTTTTTCCTCTTCTGCACAGCCTGATCATATTTCTGAACTTTCCATATCAGTCTTCTAGGCTTACTATTACCAACATTTTTCAATTGCTAAGAAGGTCTCTTTTCACACTGAAAACATGACTTTTGAGATTTATTTATCTACACACACACAATTTTCCTGGAATTCAACTCTGAAGGTTTGAGATGGTAATAACTATAAATAATGAAAATGGTGACATTTGAGATAAGGTGAGGCTAAAAATGTCATTTATACTGTTGATAGTGAGACCTTATAATAAATAGGCATCTATATCTGATATGCATAAAAGCATGATAGTATTAAATAGTCAAAGATGAGTACTTTGTATAACATCTTTTGCAAGCACTGAAATTAATAAAGCCATTATAAGTTAAGGAGCAAGTGAGTGGGCAGAGGAGAAAAAAAAAGATTATTCTTCCAGTTCTTTAGAAATGCAAATAAGAACAGCGCCTGAACATCATTACCTGACTGATAAAATGGTAATCACTTAGCAGGTATTTATTTAGAAACCTGTTCCAGCTCCTTAATTGAAGAAAGGTCTTAAATTCAACATAGCCTTATTTGCTAAATGGTAATAAAACAAATTTCCAGGGAGAAAGTAGCAGGTACTAAATGTCATAATATGGTCCATGAAATTAAAGATAATTCTTACCACTGTTTTCAAATTTTACATGACCAAATCATACCCTTCAGGAGCTAGGCAGGCAGATGGACTTCCTGACCAACGGGACGCCATGGTTACAGGAGATAATGTTCAAAATGGTTTATTTTCAGACAGTAGGAATCACTGTTACTCTGGTAAGTCGGAGAGTGTGCCAACCTCCCTAAAGGCATTTTATTCGATTTTTGAAAACCTGGACAGACCAAAAAAACATATCTGTCAGGCCTTCTGTTTGGGACTCCAACTCTAAAAATGTCTAATGACAGACCCTCTACAGCATAGAAATCTTAGCACAAAAATACTAAGAAACTCAGAAAATAGCCTCTGACATCAAAAAAACATGGATGAAAACAGTGGTTTCACCCTGACCAGAAAGGTAATTTTGGACAAAAAATATAATCTCTCTATGATTCAGTTACCTCCTATGTAATAAAAAGGTTAGTAATGATAAGTGTCTTAGTCCATTCAGCTGACAAGTTATCACAGAAAATGGGTGACTTATAAACAACAAATATTTTATTTCTCCTAGTTCTGGAGGTTGGGAAATTTAAGATGAAGGGGCCAGCAGACCGGTGTCTGGTGGGAGCCCAGTGCCTGGTGGGCACATGGCTGCTTTCTCATTGTGAGAGTGGCAAACTCTCAAACTCTCTGAGGTCTCTTTCAAAAGGGCACTAATCCCATTCATGAGGAACTCACCCTCATGACCCAATTACTTCACAAAGGACCCATCTCCTAAAAACATCCTATCAGGGGTAGGACTTCAATATAGGAATAAGGGGAGAGGGTCACAAATATTCAGCCCACAATGGTAAGGAAATCACAGGGCTGTCAGGATTAAATGAAATCCCACAGCTGACATACTTAGAGGAGCATCTAAACCTTAGGAAAACATTCCTGGCAGTGAATAACAAGTGATTTAACATTTTCCTCCTATTGCCTAAGTCTCTCTTTCAGATTTAGATAGGATTAATCAAATAACATTGAATTCCAAATGATATACCCTTTAGAAAAAGTTTTCTATCTTTGTATAGTTGGAAAATTATTGGAAAACAAAGCAGAGCGGTATTGAAAGCAATGACTTAAGTTTGAGTCTCACTTGTTAGCTGGGTGGGATTAGGAAATACCACTTAACTTCTCTAAAACCCTTTTTACTTCTTGTGTGCACTGAGCTTTGTGGGACTACAAGGCACTACGAGCCCTAAGCAAGACTCCAGATTATGCAAAGGAACTTGGGAAGAGTTTCAAATAACCATATAACTACATGCTTGTTGAATCCCATAATTCTAATACCCAGGGACAAAAAGATCCATCTTTTTGGAATCCAGATGACTCCACACTATACATCTGCTCTAGTCCTATTAAGTATAGAGAAAATTTCTGACTGGTTGGAAAATGAAAGAGAGCTGTAAAACATACTGTAAAAACAGGCAATACCACAAATCTCCACCTAGGTCTTTGCATCCACTAGTTTAAACAGGTCTTGAAACCCTCGAAAAATCTTGAAATCTGAGATCTGAGAAAGACTGGTGATGGCTGGTAGGACTCCAAAAGAACCAAGATGCAGTGAGGGATAACAAGGTGGCATAAGAAAAGGGACTACACACACTAGCATTAACTAATCAATGACAGATGATTCATGTGTGCGGTAGTGCCAAGCACGGGTGACAGTGACACCAGCTTCAGTAAGACCCAACCCTTTTGTGCCCCAACAAGGTCAGGCCTGAGAATTGGAGATGCAGCACTGCGAGTTTCTAAAACAGCTCTGTTGCACACAATTTTAGTAAGGGGTCCATTCTGACTCAGTATTACACAGAATGCTTATTCTTCTCACTTTGGTTGTGTGATGCTGTGGGTTTTTCAAGAAGCTTCGGTTTTACTAGAGACAAGGTGCAACCTCTGAGTCCTGGGGACTGCTGGTCAAGCAGGCGACAACTCTGTGAGGTGGTCAGAGCTATAGCTGCCAGAGCTCTGCCTGGGACGCAGAATACGTTCAAGGCTACTTTAAGGCCTTCATTTCTGATCATCTTCAAATTCCCAAAAAACATTTAGACTTGGTGAACAGAACACAAAACAGCTTCCTCCAGTCAAGGAGACACAGATTCAGAGACACTGAGATTTAAAGGTGTCTGTTACTTTGGTCACCTGTGAGCTTGCTGGCTTGTGAAGGTCAATGAGTTCCAGACTCTCCATTCCCGAAGGAACCAGGGTTATAGAGAAGAAGTTGTACCTATTATCTGCCTCTCTTTTCAGGCTCTCATCTCAATCAGAGGACAAGAAGCCTGAAAATGACATGTTTCCATACTTTCTTATCAGCTACCTTCGAGTTACGTTTTCCAAATGAGAAGTATTCAGAATGGGAATCTGGACTGCGAGAGAAGAACAAAACACATTGTCTCCGGAATCTGCAGGTACCTTCAGCGTTGGTAACAGTAGCAAACAGATTCTTAAGAACATGAAGCAGTCCTTCCCGCAGATCCAGGCCAGGGCTGGGCTCACGAAGCTTCCTGACCACTGATTAGCACCCCTTTCTCACTGCCCTTCCAAGGAGCTTTGTGACCACTTCCCTGCATTAAATATCCCTGTGCTTGAGATATATACAATAGTCCCCCTTTTCCCAGACAGCGACAGATACAGAAGCAGAAAGATACAAGTCAGAGTTGTTTCCTCTCAATAGAGACCATCAATCAAGAGATTCGTTGCATATAAAAGAGAGCTGGCTGTACTGAATAGAGAATAAGGCTAAGACTCAGGAGCCTCCATTTTCCAAACAGGAATGTGTCCAAGTTCATAGACCATGAAGAGTAAAGAGAAAGCAGTGCTGAAAAGGATATCAAAGAGCAGTAGTCTCATCCCAGCGATGCCATTTATTAGTCCCAACACTGAGGGTCTTCTGCTACTTTGAGGAGCCTTGGTTTTCTCATCAGAGAATGGACACAATCAGAGACAAAGAGTCAAAAAAATAACAACAATGGATACTGAATTTAAGCAATCAAGAAATTTTTATAGTCGAGCAATTGATTATCATTCCCAGGTGTAGCAGAGGCCTATATCTCACGATTCTTGTGATGACTAAAGACAGTATTTACTATTTGTTCAATTTGTGTTCTACATGAGATCATATGTTAAGATGTTTACCAATATTATTTATAAATCCTCACACACACAAAAAAAATTCCACTTTCTGACGCCGAAACTAGTCAGAGAAATTAAATAATTAGCTCAAGGTCATACAGATAGTAGGTGGGGAAGCCAAGACCTGAACTCATTCAGAAGTACCCAGAGATGCTGCTAAGTGAAATCACTGTGGTGTAAATACTTTGGAAATTCCTTAGTGAGTACATTATGTGCAGGATTGGTACGCTTATTTCCATAAACAGCAAATTTCACATATTGGAAGATTCCATCACTTTAGAAATGTAAATATAACATTATCCCTCTGCTAATTTCTGAGGTCTCTAGCCTGTGGGACCCCACGAGGAACAGGGGAATGATTCCACCACAGGGTGAGTCCCAGTTTACATTCACAGTACTCCTGATCTAGTCAAATGACGAGGCACACCCTGGTGGACAGTGGTCAGGTCAACCACCTCCAAAGCAGCAAGCCACAGACCCCTGGGTTCAAGTGCTGGGCCTAGGGGAAAATAACCAGTGTGAACAACTTAACTTAATAAAAATCAAATAAAAGATGCTTCTACCTCCTCTCTTCCTGCCTGCATGCCTACTTGCCATCATTGCTGACTGTACCTTTCCTTTAAAAACAATTTTTTTTTATAAAAGACTAATCACCATTTTATCAGTCAAGCAATAAAGTTGAGTATTATTCTCATTTACATTTCTAAAGCAACACAAAAGTAACAATATTTAAATGGTACCCACTCATTTTCTCCTTAAATGCTAATGCAGGTCACAATTTCAAAGTCTGAAGCGAGATTTCCTGCAAAACAGCTCACTGCCTTAATGCTGTCCATGCTCACAGTTCTCATCGCCATGTTAAAAGCATGAATCACCTCTGGTTCCAAATCAATTACTTATTGACAGGTCTTCATGATGGGAAATGTGTACACATTGATTTCTAACTCTGAATTAATTCAAGCTTTTAGGACATTCAGCATTAAAAATTCCAACTTCATGCTCAGATTTTAGAAAGTATATGTATTGTCATCGGTATTAATAATCAAACCAAAAATATCAACTCTCTTATTTGAAAAAAAAAATTGTTCTTTTCTCTTTACTAAAAGCAAGCAGATCATTAAAATTAATTCTTGTTGTCACACCGGTTTCCAATTAATTTAATTTCTTGATTGGAAGTAATTAATTTCAACTTAGTGCTAGCAGAATTAGAGCAACTGGGTAATTATTTCTAAAACAGCTACTCATACTTTTCTGTGGTTTTTGATGAATGGTGTCACATGTCAACAGCAGATGACTACACTTACATTGAGCATGTATTTTATATTTCAAGTTTTCGACATGGGTATTTATTTAGATTTTCTATTTTATACAAGAGATTTCTCATTGTTCTTCTGCTTTGGGGGGTTTTGTTTGTTGATCTTTGTTTTGTTTTATTTTTATTGTAGGGCCTCCCAGCATACAGACAAAGCGAATCAAAAGAAGGATTCATTCCCTGGAAAAAAATGATTTCTTTTTGAATTCCTTTCCCCTTTCTTACTTCTTCTATCCTTTTATCTTTAAAGTGGCTTACAAAAATGAACAATAAAAGGTAGCATGAAGAAAACAAAGGAAACCAGATGAAGTCACAAAAAGGGATGGGAAAATAAAATAAAGGTGCATTAAAGCCATCATTGGTGCCTGGAGAGCTTCTGTACTTGCTAGTGGCAATTACAAACTTGGCTCTGAATTTCCTGGAAACACAAGCCAAGGGAGGAAGATGTGACCATTTATGAGATTCGTCATTCCTCTAAGATGCTTTTTACGGGTGCTCATGAGAAACATAAATGAGAAAGACACTTATTTTGTTGAGGAGACACAAAATCATAAGCCAGGGTGTTCCCCAAAACAGGAGGTGCCCACAGGAGAGTGTGAGAGCCACAGGGAAAGGAGGTGAATCAGGGTAAGAGGAAATCACTGTTAAAAAGAATAGAGAAAGAAATGAACTTCTTCTCCCATCGAGAGAAATCTCAAAGAGCAAGTTAGCATACATTTGGACCCTCCTCCTCCATGTATTCATCTCCTACCTGAACCTTGTACTTTCTGGAACAAAAATGTGATAGAAAAAAAAAAATCGTAGAAAGCAAAAACTTTTCAACTGTAAATGGACATAGATCAAAAAAGAACAGAGACTTGGATTGCCTTTGGGGATCACACTTGGTTGAGGAAAACCACACGTTAATGGAAGGATGTGGTAGTTGAAACAAACAAAACAGAAAGTGTGTCCTATCTCTGAAGTGATTCAGGATGGCATTAAGCAGTCTCGTTGGTTCAGGAATAGTGCTTCGATAAGGCACAACCAGGCTTCTGACCCAAAGGCAGGCCTGGGCTGTTTGGGAAGTACCTGACTGAAATCACCAAAGCCGCTGTCTTCATTTTCCTTTCTCCAACCCTCCGAAGAGAATGCAGCTGTCTCCTCAGAGTCTCAACAGGGAGCAAAAGGCCTAAAACTGTATTGCCTGGGTTTCCATCTGTAAAGAGCAGACGGTTAAGTCTGTGAGGCACTATTTACCAAAGGAGAGGACACCTCAGGAACGTGTCTCTCCAGCCAGGGCCTGCTTCCCTGCTGGCTTTTCTTCAGCAATCAATCCACCCCACATCGAATGCTCTCTGCAACAGAGGTCCTTCAGAGAAAAACTGCTAGTAATGCTTCTCATAGTTCTAAAATCAAGACTTAGTACCCTTTTCTTTCCCGTCTTACCTGACAGCTCAGTGCATCTTACTATTCGGTTCTTTTATCATTGCACCAGAGTCTCTATTTGTGTGATTGTTTTCTGGCTAGATCATGAGGTTCTTAAGAAAAGACACATGTTCACTGACACATAATTTAGGTGCTTAACTAATGTCTAGTAATCAAATGAAGGAATCCCTACTTCCCTTCTGGTAACTACTAATTTGGTCTTATAGACGGAAAGTCTATTTTTGTTTATTTGGTTCATTTTCGTTTGATTTCTCTATATGCCACATATGGGTGTTTGTCTTCCTCCACTGACTTATTCACTGAGCACAATTCCCTCTAGGTCCATCCATCTTGCTGCAAATGGCAGGATTTCATCCTTTTGACAGCTGAGTAGAATTCCATTATGTACATATACCACATCTTTATCTACTCATCTGCCCAAGGGCACTTAGGTTGTTTCCAGCGCTTGCCTTTGTAAATAATACTGCAATAAAAATGGGGAGTGGTGGTGAATAAATCTCTTCAAATTACTGGTTTTATACTTTCAGGTAGATACCTAGAAGTAGAATAATTGTGTCATATGTAATTTCTATTTTTAGTCTTTTTGAGGAACTGAAGCAACATTATTTAAATACCATAGTTAAATCCAATTGCTACTAAACAAGGGAGTAGATATTGGTCATACTTTGGCTAACCAGCTTCCATTCCCTCTTCCTAAAAAGCACAGACTCATTCACAGGACTTAATTTTCAACCACTGCATGTCATCTTCCTGAGTGGCACTTAACGCCAGCAAGTGGTCACATGACTAAGTTTGGCCAATCACATGTCATCTACCAAGAGCCTGCTCCTTTTTTTTTTTTTTTAAGGAAAGGTGCAGACAAGAATGAAGGTGAGTAGACAGGCAGGAAGAGAGAGGTGGAAGAAGCATTTATTTTATTTAGTTGTTCATTTTGGTTGTCCCCCCGGGGGCCCCAGATCTCGAACCTGGGTCCTTAAAATTTATGTGGACTATGTCCAGTAGTCCTATTGACTAGGCCACCAGGCCAGGCCAGGACTCTGACTGTTGAGTAGTGCACAGAAAGAAGAAATGACTGGCTATCCATAAAGAAAATGTGCTGACCACCTATTGTTGTGATTGGCTAGTGCTCAACTTCCTAACTCTTTGTAACTCCCAAAGTTCTTGTTTCCCTCCTGGCCCTCCAGCATGTTTCACCTGAATTCTTTGAGCTCATACATTGTAGCTTCCCCCAAAATTTCCTCTGAACATTGCTAGCACATGAGTTTCTGATGCATGTAGCCAAGAATGCTGATAAATACATAATATTGAGGATCAATCTAAATTAGCAAACCCAATTAAATAAAACCAAACAAACAAAATATGTAGTAGACAAAATACTTAAATGTATGACATTTTCTTTAGAGATCCAAGAGTCAACTAAGACCTCTCTGTCCTTTGATAATCTAGAATAAATGGTCTGGAACGTCTCAATGATACAGCCCATAAAAAATCGGAATCTTTCTCTTCAATTTCTGCCCTTTCCCTGGGTATTTATACTCCTCTGCCATCTTGTGCCTTTTGGGTCTCCATTTTTGCACATGCATTTTCTCTTCAAACCACATTTACCCAGTCATCTAGCCACCTCACACACACCTACACACTCACTCACATACAATATTTGTAGTATAGTAGGGAGCAGCGTTGTTACATGACCATCAGCAGGTGACTTAACTCTTTGTGCCTTAGCTACCACACATTGTAAAATCCTCACAGGATTATTTTAAAAATTAAAAGGGGTAACACCTGTTAAGTTTATAGCTCATGATGAGCATACACAGTACACAGCCAAGATTCGATTCCTAGCCGCTCTAGGACATTTTACTGAAGTGATGGGTCTGGAAGAAGTGAGCGCACACCTCAGATATTTTTAAAACCTAACTACTCTCACTGCTATTATAACTCTAGCGGCTTCACTGCTTCCAAGCAGAGTCCAAACTTTCCTTCTTCTCTGAGTCTTCTCTCTTCTCCAAACTTCTTCCTTCTCTGTTTACTCATTTTCCTGTCTTCAGAGCAAACAAATAAACAAAAAGTCCTCCTCTTCTGTGCCAGGGACCTAGGACTGTTGGCTCTCAGCTTAGATAGACACTAGACCAAATGAAGATATTTCCTTACTGAAAAAAGAAGTTCTGATTCCTGTTCTTAAAATGGCAATATTTGGCTTGATCTAGTTAATATCCCAAACATCGGTTTCTAGACCCTAATCATTTGCATAGTACCCTTGTGACTTTTTTCATACTTATTTACAGGTGAATATTTTACATTGCATGATGTTTTTCTTTAAATACACTTCCTCTGATAAAATAGGATTTTCTGGAGGAAACATTGGTTTATAACAATATATATTTCTGGTGTATAGCATAGTAATTCCACATCGGTAAACACTCCAATATTATCAACACCACACAGGATCATCGCTGAGAATTTCCATCAACACCAAACATTTCACCTAACCCCCCAACTCCCTTCTCCTCTGGTTAAATAATTTACTTCTACATTTTTAATAAATGCAGTTTTTAAAGAAAAACTTTATTCCATTACTATAAAAGGCAAAATAGTATTACTCAGGATGATAAGGTCGCCTGAAAATAAATACTGATTTGAAACCAAAAAGGATGCTCATATACCACCTAAAATCAGTCTGTGTTACTAGCAATCCATGGATCACAATTTGGTAAATCTAAAAGTACCCTTCATTAGAGACACCCAGAGGCTGTACCAAGGAGGAAAGGGGTGGAAAGTTCATGGCATTTACATATCACTGATATTGGAGGTCTAGAGGGAGTGGGTGACGGATGAGCCTGTTTATGGGATCTGGTTAGAAATTCAGCAGAGAGGATGGTCTAGAAACAAGATTCTGTAGAGTGGTATCATCTCGTATCTGCACTGTTGTTCCAAGCACCCGGGCAATGGCTAATGCTTATTTAATTGAATTGTGCCCTGCCATTAGAATCCAAGGCTGCTATAAATAAATGTTGAAAAGCTAGAAATGTTAGAGATCATAATACCTGAAGTTTCCAAAAAGAAGTACATTTTTAACCCACTGATCCAGCTGGATACAATGTCTAAAATATAAAACAATTTCATAACTTACCACCATTGATATGGCTCACTTTGGCCTTTTAATTAAAAAAAAATGAGAGTAACATAATTAACAAAAATAACTGAGACCCTCTAGATTTCATTATGTTTTCTTGGTACAAATAATGTCACAAACTTTTAGAGAAAAATGAAACACATGGCACCAGCTTAAAAACATGTTGTAAAGTCCCAAGACTCTGCACCAAATCAGTGTGTTGGGTAAATAACAAAGTCCACGAGCTTCCATTAAGAATGTAATATGCTGTATTACTGTACAGTCTCTGTGCAGAGCGGGTGTACCAGAACACAACTCAATTTGAAATATACGGAGGACAGCGATGATGGGCTCATCCGCAGCTCTTTATTAATTCACCACCATGTGCCAGGGTTTATGCATGAGACACAGTCCACATTTAAGGAATTCCCAGGTTGGGATGACAGTACATCCTTGAAACTAGATTCATCTTACAATGGAGCTTCTGTCAAGATATGTGACAGCTCCCTTTTGTCACAAGCATTCTGCTACCTCAAACACAGAGGAACCGTGTCCCTGAGCTATACCTGAAATGTGCTTTCCTACAAGTGGCAAATGCAAGAAAAAAAATGCCTCTGTGGTTACCCCAGGAATGTATTATTTTAGGATGTCTTCCAGCTATTGAGATCTACTCCTCAGTTTCAGATGCCAAGTCATAACACTGAAGTCTTACTGAATACCATTATTTTTGCACTATTCAGTTATGCCAAATAAAATGCAGCAAGTCTTTAAAGCAAAAGCTTCTCTAGCAGTTACCCTACTATGTCATCTCTAAAGGTTATAAGAAATTACAGAAAAACAAAACAAAAAACATTTGTCTTTACATAACTGTACTACGCAATCATCATGTCATATAATCTAATGATATGGTTGAAAAAAGAGTGAGCAAATTAGAATTTGTTGGGAAAATCTATTTGAATGTATATCTAAAATTGAGATGCACAAATAGATAGCCTTAGGTTATGTAAACTCCACTGAAATATATCTTTCTTCCTACTATAAAGAAAAATATTTATTTTCATATAGCAGCATCTCCCACAATGCAGATTTTCAGTATAGGCATTTGCAAGCATGTATAGTCATATTAATCATTTGTGCAGAAATTTCTTTAAGACCTGATAATTGAACAGTATGCCACACTCAGGATTATATATATGTTGAAAATTTACATCTGTTATTTGTGACTCTTCTAAAAACCAATTTTTCAGAGGTCTTAGCACATATGACTACAATTCACAAGACAATACATACAAAAATGTCCCAGACCTCACATTAGCGTCAAGTTCGTCCATTACAGGAAATCAGCATGGGTGAGTCAGATTTCAGTGCCCACAGGGTCCTAATATGAAGGAATTAAAAAGAAAAAAAAAAAAAGGTTAGACAAGAAAGTAATAAAGGAAAATAAAAGTCATCGCTATAGGAAAAAATCATGGCTTCCTATTTATTAAGACTTTTGCACAGTATTGAAAAACTATTTGAACAAACAATATTACAGCAAAAAAAAAAAAATACATCAGATTAAGTTAGATAGCACAGCTGAGTGCTATAAAGTTTCTTTGCATTTTATTTATCTCCTGGGGATTAAAACATATAAGGACTTCTTTTCACTCCATGCTAACAGGTTGATTTGTTATTTTTACTTTTTTCAGAAACATAGTTTATTTATGTCTTCTACTTTAGGAGACACTAGCTAGTGAAAATAGTTAACTACATGTTATGATTAAAGTAGTAGATTGTTCGAAATGGTCAATCACCTTGTTGCCTATGAGAATTTGGGGAGAACTCATTTCAAACCTCTTTTGAGGGTAAGCAATCACATAATCATTTGAAAATCTAGTAAACCCCTGAGAATTCTCTATCCACCAAAAAATAAATGTGTATACACATGTTTGTACACTTTCTGGGGAGCCCACGAATCCTGAGGCCCCCACACTTCACGGATTCCACACTAAGAACTCCCAATAAAAGGGAACTTAATTTTCAAACTACCAGAAGTTTCTCTAGCATAGACTCTCAGAAGAGTTTACACTCTTTATGGATGGGTTCTCCACCACACTGACTTTGAGCCAACTGTGCAGTTTCATTTTTTGAAAAGAATTTTCATGGTTTCACTAAATTTACTCCACAACATGGTACATCAAAATGTGTAGGGGGCAGTTTCTTCTGGGACCGCCCTAAGCAAGTCTCTTTTCCTTCTGAGCTTTACTATCCACTTCTCAAGAAGCCAGAAGGGGTTAGAAGAGATGATCTCTGGGTTCGCCTCCAATTCTGATACTCTACAATTCCATCTGCTGATTTTTTAATCAAATCTTAAGAAGAAACTATCAATCTGGTATCTATATAACAGAACACAGAACTTAAGGCTGGGCCCTTGAATGCCTGGTCAGGATGGACCAAACACCTATGCATGGCAGCCAAGAAGAGAATGGTAGATGACCAGAGCTGGAAAGGTTCACTTTGTGATATTTTTCAGGGTTTTTTCTTTAGAATATCTAAGATTAACATGGACAATGGCAGGCAGCTGTGGTCTGAAGCAGACAAGGAGAAGATTCAGCCTACCCTCAACTTTGACTTCAAGACAAGTGACTCTATTTTCATCTCTTAAATATTTTGAATCTGGAATAATCTCCTATTGGAAAAACTTTAGCAGAAAGCTTTAAGTATTCAAGTGACATGGATCCTTCCTCTTCCTTCAGCTACTTGAAAGATTCCAGAAGTGATCATCTCCATTCTATGGTTTAAATGAGAACGTATTTGCCACAGACGAACTCACTCCAAGTCTTCACCCAAAGTTGTAGCTCTAGTTGGGCTTTGCCCAAACTTGTATGTCCTACCTGACACCTCAACTTGAATGACTTAAAAGCATTTCAAGCAGAGCTCTAGAATCCCCACTCCCAACTCAAAAACCTGTTTCTCTTTAGGGTTCTCCATCTCAGCATTCGGCTCCATTCACCCAAGTACTCAGATAGGACACCTTTTTCTCACATGCTCCAAACAGCCAGTAAAACCGTCTTCTCTATTTTGAAAGTGATTCCTTAATCTGAATTTTTCTCTTTAGCTCCAGAACCAGTGCCCGGATGCAAGGCACCCTCTCCTTCCCCAGGTCTACCTCCATACCTTCCTAACTTCCTTCCTGCTTCTCCACTCTCCTCTCTTCTTCTCACAATTGCCAGAATAATATGTTTTAAATGTAAGTCAGATCATCTCTTGCCTGTTTAGAATTCTAGTGGTTTCTTGTCACATTTAGAATCAAATCCAAATTCCTTATCAGGAGAAACCAGACTGTGATCAGGCCCCAGCTCCCTTCTAACCTCAGCTTTAGCCAAGCCCCCAGCCCTCCCCTTTAGCTCACTGGTTTTGCTCCTTTCCTGGACCATGAAAAAAAGCTCTTGCCTCAGGAGCTGTTTATAGGCTCCCTCTCTCTGGAGCAGTGCTACCCTTTCATTCACAAGGGCACCATCACTTCCTCCTCCCTGAAGCAAAATTTCAGGCCTTGTTCTCTAAAAGTTTCTTTCTTCGTTATCCACTCTAGCTTTCCTTCCTAATAGAAATCTGAAGAGGATTTCGCTTTTACCACAAAAGGGCGACAATTTCAGTACACATTTGTGAAAGTGGCCCCCCAAACTCCTTCCTGGGAGCTGCTTCCTGCAGGCCTGTATTTATCACAGTATCCCTGTTTTTACAATATGTCAGCATTGTTTTAGATTTCATATGTTGTTTGATATAACTTTATCATTTTGGGGGGGAAAAATATTTTCCATGTAAATTAATGGTAATTGCTTCATTACACCATTTTGGCTTTTGAAAGATTTCATAGGAACTGTCTACTACAGAAATCACTAAACACATTATATATATGCTCAACTGATGCTTTATTTGTTATCTGTCTCCTCGCTACAATATCAGTCTCAAAAGGCATAGTTTTCTCTTGATCACTATTTTATCCTCAGAGTCTAAAAGAATGTCTGGCCTATTATTTCCTCTTCCTAGGTGTTTCTTGAGTCAACTAAGTGGTTAGTTTGGTTTGAGAATTTGCGACTTCCTGTTCAGAGGTAATACATGCAGCATCCCAGAGTACAATGCTGCAATTTTTTTAAAGTAGCAAAAACTATTCATCTTATTTGGTTACCCTTTACTAAGCACTAACAAGTGACAAATGCTGTCCTATTTCTCCTCTTCCAATCTCGACATCTTCATCTCATTGTTCGATGAAGGTCAAAGAAGTTAATCAGCTTGCCACCGCCACACAGCTAGCTCTCTGAGATTTTTTTGCTAGGGACTCTCTCTGGGATGCTAACTAATAGAAGACTACACTGAAGCTGCTCTAAGCCATCAGGGCCACTTGAGGCTAATACCTGTCTGAGAAGGACGCTTACCCACAGGAATGCGACAAAGAGATCCAATGTCCTGATGATACTTGGAGGTTTAAGATCCAGCAGTCTCTTAAGACAGTTTTATCCTTAAACTTCCCAACTCTGTAAGCCAACAAATTCTTGTTTTCCTCCTTCAGCCAGTTTGAATTGGGTTCCAGCAATTATTTACAACCAAAAGACTCTTGAGTAATATACAAGAAAATCAATGCTGTATGAGTACAGATTCAAAGGAAGAAAAACTGGAACTAAAAAAAAAAAACAAATAAAAGCTAGCTACAGTTCATTTCACTGAAACCACGTTTGAAAATTTTACAACAGGAAAAACCTTATATATTCATAGCACACGAATACTGTTATTTTTTTTCTCATTTGAAACCCAGTGAGCAAATTTAAAATGATTACCATTTAACAAGCAATGAGACAGCATGCATTCTGTCAGCAAGGGAGCAGTAACAAAAGAGAAGTTGGTGATTAGTACCTATCCTGATTTGATTAATCAATTACAGATCATTATTTTCTGCTGTGCTCACCAGGGATAAGTAATCAGAGCTGTGATTATAGGAACACCTCTAGTTGGGAAGACAGCAGAAAGTGAAAAGGGCATGCAAGGAACCAATGTTTTTATCTTGAATACTTATATGTCTAGCTCCTTTATAGAATGCCGCCTAGTTAATTAAAAACGCAATTATCTAAGAGTGTCTCCTAAGCTCAGGTACAAACCGTGTTACTTCTAAAACTTCTAACAATTTGAAATTCCGTTACATTGTGTGTATGTGTGTGTGTGTGTGTGTGTGTGTGTGTGTGTGTGTGCGTTTATGTGTGTTAATGGCAGTTGTCCTGTACCCTATCACCTGGTCTAAGGAACAAGGAGTGACATGCTCCATATTGGTCTTCTTTAGAGAAACAGTCCTAGACCTTTATAACTATGGCAAGTCCTGGGAAAAAGAGAGAGGATGGAGTCAAACAAATCCTCCACAAGGTACATATGATGGGGTCAGTATTCTGTCAGGACTAATTCAGGTCGAGCCCCTGGAATTATTCAAAACACTGTATCTGTGTCAAAAGTAAAGTTACAATAACATGAAACTCTTATCAGATTTCTTGGGGCTTCTTTTCCTTGATGGATGGATACAATGACACTGATCTTTCCATAAAAGGGGAGGAGATCTCTGCATTTATGCTCCCCCATGCTGGTTCCAATCCTCAGTTTTCAGACTCACACATTTTAAATATACAAAGGGAAAACCCAAGAGACTAGTGCACCCCATCTTTACCCTTGTTCTTCGATTCCAAACACTTGGCACAGTTGCTGTGGAACAGTTGTTAATGTTAACAGAAGGTGTGTTGTTGCACCTCTATTATGAGAAGTGTGAGCACAGAGCTCACCTGTAAATAGTTCCCACCTACTGGAATGAAATATCCATGGAGTTTGGTACAGTGCCAATGCCTGCCAACCTGGAGCTGTGTCATAACCTCAGCAGGTCTGCTGCACTGTTGTTTCCCCCCGCTTTGGCTGCATGAGCAGATACTCATGGACAACGGTGCATGGAGTAACCTCATTTCTTTAGACAGCATGCCTACATGGGTTACATCTCTTCACCAGAGGGCACATTCCAACATCTTTGCTTATGAAAAGTGTCAGGAATCAGTAAAACATTACTTATCTGCATTGTCAGATTGAGAGAGGGAGCCCGACAGAATGGACAGAGCACTGGAGTCCCTGGGCCTGGTTCTCAGCCTCGTCCTGCAACTAACCTGCTGTCCCTTCTCAAGCAAGTCTGTTCACCCACCTGAGTCTTAAGTTCCCCACCTGTAGAATGGCCGGGCCAGAGAGTGTTGGGCAGCATAAGCAAAGGGAGAAATTTCAAGGATTTTGAGCTCAAAGTTAAGGCAAAATTTGAAGAGGTGAGCTGCTTGTCACTGGAGGCAGTTTAGCCGCACGTGGACCGTTAAAAAGAGTGTTGAGAGGAGAACAGTGATTTGGGTGATGGATAAGGTTTCTTCCAATGCTAACATTTTAGGACAGTGTCAGGTCATGTCAGCACCGCCGCTCACATCCCCAGCAAAAAACCCAATTTTAAATAAACATGTACCCTCCATATACTCAATGGAATTCTATGCCACTATTAAAAAAGATGAACATTGTGCCCTTTTCCACCAATCTTGGTGAAACTGGAGGAGAGCAGTTTAGGCAAAATAAGTCAGAACAAAAAAGAGAAATACAGGATGGTTTCACTCCTATGTGGAACAAAATGAAATGAAACCAATGAAAATACAAAACCCAACAAAATGAGCAGAACACAGGAATGTGGTTATGGGGGCAAGAAGGAGAAAGGGTGGGAGCAAAGGCCCCTGGAACTCCGGTGGCAGCTGTGGTGTGAGGCACAGACTGAGAGGCGCCTTGAGCATCCTAAAATGAGGAGAGCAGGATGAACACAAAGAAATGATAAATATTACTGTGCTTTAAAAGAAAGGTGTACACTCAATTCACAGGTACCATTTGAAACCGACTCCATCCTCTAAGGGGCTCATCACACATTTCGGACCAGGTGGGACAAAAAGAACAATGCAAATCTGTAAGCACATACGGGTAGATATTTGATAAAAGTTGGCCGCTCAAACACTTGTTTTTGACCTCATCACCTCAGTCTCCTAATGAACTGCCAGGTACATGCACCCAAACGCACAGTCTCACCAGGAGCAAACACAGAAGCATCCCTGAAGGTTTTCCCACAGTGATCCTGATTTCCTAGGAGACGTCACTGTGCAAATATGTCTTGGATAATCATCTGAAAAACTGCAAATATGCCCATTTTCACTAAATGGAAGAACGAATCTCCCTCTCCGCGACTATTTACTTGAACTTGGTTTCCTTGAAAATATTTCGATTTATAGGATGCTGTCTCAGAATATTTCTACCTGAGTCAGCTGATAATACTCAGTAAACGTCTCGCTCTATAAACAGTCCTGAAAAAATAACCATATCATTTTATCCAAACATCTAGCTGGTTGTGTACAAGGGGAAATGTATAAGTCATTAAAAAAAAAAGTCTGTGTTCCCAAGAGGTATCCCTTCACAAGCGTCTCTTTCCAGGGCTGGTGGTCAACAGGCCGCTTCTGCTAAATCACCTAGAAAGATTCAGTCCTAAATAAAAGGCTTCAAGCCATTTCATTTCCGTAACTGAAAATCCATAGACACCGAGCCAGCTGCACTTAAGGGGGCACCATGCAGACACGCAAAATGACTTTGAACTTTTACCAAAACAACTAAGAAACTAATATTCCTGGGTACGAACACATTTCTCAGCTGGGAACTTTGGTGTTATGTCAAAAAAAAAAAAATAAAAACTAACCAAAAACAACCGGATATTGAAAATAGTCCTTAAGCAATGAAGACATATTAGGAGGTATATCTCAGCTACCCTTTGGGGAAAAGAATGAATTGTAGGGGAAAGAAGGGAGCGTGAACTTTCACTGCATGCAGCACTGAATGGGGTACATCAGTGCATTCCTTCATTAGCTGAAGGAAAAAGAAAATTCAGATTTCCACAAAGGTTTGTTTCTTTCTAAGCAAAAGTGTTAGGCTGTTCCAGGGACAAAAGCAGTAGCGGCCATGCCCGGGAAAACGGCAGGCAAGCCCGGGAAAAAGGTGGATGACATCAGAATAAGGGATGCGACCCCCACACCTGGATTCACAGGGCCAATCCCCAATCGCGATTTAGGAAGCCCGCGAAATTCCTCTGCTTAAAGAGCCCGCTCCCCTTTGTTCAAGCGCGACTTCCCAGGCCCTCTGTGGACTTGAGAATTTCGCCCGGGTGTGCAAAACCCCAATAAAGCCCTGGCTATTCGACTTTTTGATCTAATTGACTTTTTCTCCTCGCGGAGCCCAGAAAAACCTTACAAAACGTATTTACACACTTTCTTTCCTGATCTCTTGATCAGCATCTTACTCTGAATCTGGTCACAAGTTCTGTGAGGAAACACACAGTACACAATCAGTAGGTGTTGGAAAAATGTCCCACCAAAATACGAAAAGTTCTATTGTCTTTAGAGAAGGAATTGCCTGGCCTTTGTGGCTCCACAGAGGAGGTGGGTATCAGTCGCAAGAGGACTTTGAGAATCACTATAAACCAGATTACCCATCTCAGGGCTGCCCAGTTACTGACCTGTGTGCCTTGGCAAGAGACATTGTCCATCAGTGGGAGATTCAAACAGCCGCCAGAAATGATGTCAGGCATGTTTGAGGGGAGGGAGCAAGTGTTGGATGATTCTGAATTCTGACAAAATCCAGGAATGCAAGGAGAGCGGCACAAAATAAGCAGCTGTTTACTGGAGAGCTGAGGTTCTTTTAAGAATCACCTGGAGGCTTGTTAAAACACAAATGCTGGGCCCTCCCCCACAACCCTCCAGTTTCTGATTCAGTAGGTTTAGAGTGACACATCTGCATTTCTCACAAGTTCCTAGGTATTGCTGATGCTGCTGGTCCTGACACTACTCTTGAAGGTAAAACCCCGATTCCCAATTCCCAGTGTGATTCTCCTGCCACTGAAAAAAGCACATGATATTAGGCAGTAGGTGGCTGGAGCATTAAGTACTATCAGATCATATGGTGAAAAATGTGTTCTCTTTTCATTTTCTATTTTAATCACTGTTATTTACATTGAAGACAGGGATTCAAATAAGTGTTAGCTTATCTTTTAAAACCTCCTGATTTGGTAATCATCCCTCTTACAATAAAGAACAGGTTTTGGTCTCATGACCCTTTGCAAGAAACACTAATGTCTTACTGGGTTCCTCCACCCCACTCCAGGAGCGAACTCTGAAGTGAGGATTAAATACATGCACATGGTTTATTTGTCAGGTACAAATGCATGGGCAGGGGGAGAGGATACAAGAAAGAGAACAAAGAGCAGCCAGTAGAGAATGTATTGTAAAGTCACTGAAGGCAGACCCCACTGGGAAGTGCTGGGAACTTGTACAAAACAAAGGCCTAAGACTTACCCTGAACACAAGAGGAGGGAACTGGAGTACTGATACTCCCACACTCATTATTTATGGGGCCTGGGCTGTGCACAGGGGGACATGGATTCCCAGGCACCTCCTCCAGCCTGCTGTTCTTGTGAGTAAAGTTGATTCCAGCTGACTTGAGAGCAAAAATAACCTGCCAATGTCATGCAGGTTTATCATTGGTTGTACACAGGAATGATGAGGAAATCTGCAGAAACACAGAACAGTGATAGTACCTGCTCTAACAATTCAGCTGAAATTTGATAGACTGTTTTGTGTGTGTTACCTCTGTTTTGATAGTTACCGTCAATTTCTTACAATTGGTATTGGTTTCCAATCACATATTTTGCTTCTTTATAAAATGAGCTTATTTAAGGAAAACTAATTGAGCTAAAGTGCTATGCTGATAACGCTCCAGATGGCAGGAGAAGGTGGCAAGAATCGCAAAGGTCGTGCTCAAGTGACTGCAGTGTGGGAAACACTGGATCGTGACCCAAAGCAGGAGCTGGCCCCGGTTTTTCTTTTAAGGGCCACTTAGCAAAACAGGCTTTTCCTGAGCACAAGGTCACTATCACCACTGCACAACTGCAGTTACAATGCAAAAATGGCCACAGACGATACAGAAATGAACGCATATGGCTGTCGTCCAATAAAATGTATTTCACGTAATTGCCACTTGTCACGAAATAGTATTCTTCTGTGACTTTTTGTCAACAATTAAGAAATGCAAAACCCATTCTTGACTTACAGGTCATACAAAAATAGGCAACTGGTCAGATAATGTGCCAACCCCTGACTAAAAGCACAGCCTGGGAATTTGTCCTAGTTTTATCAATTACCAGGACTTCTTTGGACAAATTACTCTTCTTAGTCTCAGTGGCCTCATCTGTATAACATGGATAAATGTAATATTAACCTCATGTGGCTATACAAAAAAAAAAAAAATCAATGAGTGGATTCATAATAGGTTGTCAGCTATTAGACAAGATGATTTCCAGTGGGCAGTGTCCGGGCCACTAGAGGCTGGATGATTCTTACTCCTACCTGGCTTCGCCCAGGGGGGCTCATCTTCCCTGTTCTGGGAAGTAGTTTTGTTATGGCAGAGCCTCCAGATGGTGAGAAGACTGGCAGCTGAGCACTCAAAGTAGAGAAAAGCACTTTATTGTACCAGCACTGACTCAGGGGTATTGTTACCCAAAGCTGAGCAATGGGGGTCTAGGGGCGCTCCTTTTACACTGTGAGGTAAAGATTCAGCTCCTTGGCTATATGTGGTTTCTACTGGCAACTCTTATCACTGTGCACAGCTGCACAGTAGGGAGGATGCTCACGTGTCCTTGGACAAAGGAGAATTCCTGGCACTTACTTTTGCATTAGGGTCAGGAAAAGGTCTACCACAGTTTCAGAAATTAAGTTTCTTCTTTATAGGATAGGAACCTGAAGGCTGAGCCTGGAAGAGCATCTACTCATCTAGTCACTACTGATTTCTGAGGCCTGGAACTGGGAGCAGGTCAAACCAAAATCTGCATTCCACCTTAACTAAGTCTTCCAAATTACTATTTTGGACCCTGCAGAATTATGCTGCCGTAGTTTTCAAACGTCAGAATATCTATAAATCTCTGGCAAAACTGCAGATTTGAGTGCCTCCTTCGGCGTACTTCTGATTCAGTAAGTTCCAGAATTTGCATTTTAACAAACATCCCAGAGAGTTTGGTGCAGATGATTCATGGAGAGCAGTTTGGGAAACACTTTAAGGATTAAGAACAAATCAGCCAGGTGAGCACATCCATCTAAAATCCTCTTTAACAGCTTCCACACCGATTTAAATTCTTCCTCAGCTGAAAGACCTAGATCATAGTATTTGCTGGGGATGCCAAGAGAAAGGTCTCTGAAAGGAGGTAACATCTGTCCTCACTCTTGTCTATTTCTTCTCTACCTCCTGGATGAGAAACTAGTTGATGAAGATATCATGTGCTCATAGTCGTATCCAATTAAGCATGTCAGCACAATTTTGAAGGACATGGGTTATTGACAGCTTAGATGGAAATTCGGAGAAGAATCTGAATTTTCACTAGAATTAGATGTCACCTCTCAACAGGTTGTTACTCACAATCTCCTTCCCATCAACCCCTTGGGAAAAAGGTGAAACTATACCATAGATTTTAGAGACTCCCATTTAACCCGGGAGAAAGCTCCTGGTGAGGAAACAGAAGAGGAGTAAAGACCCAGTTCTACAAATAGTTGTTGAAACTGATCTAAGGACCAAACCTTTCACATGTGTTGCCTCATTTAATCTGCAGCTGAATTTTATCAGCACTGCAGTTATCCCCATTCCACAGATGAAAAAACTGAGGCATAGAAAAGAGCAGCTGTTCAAAGTTTCACCCGGCATTGGTGTCCAAGCCCAGACCTTTAATCACTAACTCATCCCATAAAAGACTCAGATCTCAATGGACTGCTTCAACCCCATCTCTGCTTTTCTAGCTTGACATTCTTACCTAGATCATTAGATCCTGCCTCAAAACCTACAAAATATCTACAAGCATCTGAAAGGGTAAGTTTTTAACGAAGGCCCAACTTTTAGTTCCCATTTTGCTCCTCTAAGCTACAGGTCTCCAGTTGTTCAATGTGGCTAAGAGAGTCAGCTCATCTGTCTCACAGGCCTGCTACTACTTGTAAAGTTCAAGTAAGATATCATTTGTGAGCATCCTCAGAACATCATAAATCTACCAGCTAATATGGTAATTTTCCAACCTGCTATTTCCATAAATTACTTAAAAGATGTTGAGAAGGAAGAAAAGATATGTTTTGTAAAATCACCTATGTCAAAAACCAGATTTCCCAGAGTTCTAGAGTAGGTAATTAAGTCACAGACCTGCAGATTTTTGAAGAGCAGAGGACAAACAGTACTTTTACTTGAAAAGCAAACTATTTATTATGGTTCAATGTTATGGACACTTCAGGAGCTTGAGAATCAGATGACCTGGTCAGTGCCCTGCCACTAACTGACCTTAAGTGAGTCTTTCCTCCCCCTTCCAGGACACAGAATGCTGCTTGGGGGTTAAGAGAGTGATTTTGAGAGTCAGACAGCTAGTGTTGAAACCTAGATCCAGCCCCTCCTCTGGAGTGATCCTGGGCAAGTCACACCCACTGTTTTGGTCTCCATTTCTGAATTATAAAAATGAGAATACGAAATGGCAGCTTACTTTGACATCATTCCAAAAATGGACGGATGAATGAAAAGAGGAGTAGATAGACAGGAATATGATAAAGCAAAATAGTAAAATGTTATAGAAACTAGAGTGTGGGTGTTCATTGTGCAATTTCTTCAACTTTTCTCTTAGACATGTTACAAGCTTCCTCACCTGGAGCTTTCTCTTCCATTAATATTGGGAAATTTAAAAACAAAAAAGGGTAACAACACACTTGCTAGAAGGGTTAGAAGAGTCGGATGAGTGCTA
This sequence comes from Solenodon paradoxus, assembly GCA_004363575.1. Classification (NCBI taxonomy): domain Eukaryota; kingdom Metazoa; phylum Chordata; class Mammalia; order Eulipotyphla; family Solenodontidae; genus Solenodon; species Solenodon paradoxus. The sequence goes on from RJWH01001571.1 coordinate 85,320, forward strand.
GAGCTCCCAGCAATGCTCAGGGTAAATTTTTGGCATACTTTAGCGATGACTATTTATTGTACAGGTGGTTGATGGGACAAGATGATGGATCCCTTCAGCTCTTACAATCTGTGAGTCAGAGCTATGCTAGGTGAGCCAGAAACATGACATGCATGAGCATGATGTAGAAACCAGATGGACAGAGAAGAGTCAAGATTCAGCCACAGAAGTAGCAGGTGATAAGAAGATATACATGCATGGAAGATTGGGACACAATACAGGGAATATCTAACATAGTGGGCTTGTCTTTATTTCATGCCAAATCAATCTATTTCTCTATCAAACATCCCTATGGTAGAAGAAAAGCACTGGATCTGGAGACAAACCTGAGATCAAATCCTTTCTCTGTCATACTAGGTGTGTGATAACAAGAGACATTCATTCAAGTGTGTCCGATAGCTCACTTGTTCTAAGAATATCCACCACCACCACAAGAGTGAGTGAGGCAATTGGGGATCTGCTTTGACTTCTTGGCCATAAATAATTGAGCAACAAGATTCTCTCTCTTGAGAATTTGAGTGGTGAGACACACTCTTAGGAATGTGTCAGTAAAGGCAGAGCAATGGGGAAAAGATCCAGGACTCCTAGAGCAGAGTTCTCTGAGATGAGTATGGTTCCCATACTCCCTGGGGACTAGTTCTGGGATTCATGAGAAAAGCCCTATTATCTTTACAACAGATTCCATCTTTTTGCTTCAGCCAACCAGTATTGGCTTTTACTATGTGTAAATGTGTAAGCCAAAACACATTTACCAATACAATCAGCCTTCTAACTACTGCATGAGTTTTGGTGGGATTTTTGTTTTGTTTTGTTTTGTTTTTATTTCTAGATCTTGGTTTTCTCATCTGTAAAAAGAAAAGACCACTTGCCTCAGGACTTGAAATAAAAAACAAAGAAGACAAAGTGCATGCAACTCAAATAACACTAGTCAATAGTCATAAGTACTCAAATTGCATCAGAATTTCAGACTCTAGATGTTTCTGAGCTAGTACTTGGATTCCTCTTGTTTCTGTGGAATATGTGTGACCAGGCAAAGAAACAGATGCTGACTGTCAAGGAGAAGGAAGGGTGGCTTTGATTGAGTTTGAAGTTCAGTTTCAAAAGAAACTTTTTTGACTGAGATTTTTACCATTTCGCGTGTCACGATAAAGTTCTGACAAGCTTCCGCTGGTTTCTTCACTGCACTACTGTTGATTCGAAAGAGAACAAGCACAATGCACTGTACAGGAAACGAAAGCTTGATACACAGATAACGTAACGTTTTTTAACCTCAAAGGGACTAGTCAGAATTTATCTGGTATTAGACAAGATATTAAAGGGTTTTTTTTTCCTTGGATTATTATCCTGTGCGCAATAAGGGATTTGATCATGGAAACTGGGGTCGCGGTAGGGTGGACAGAGGTTGGAACATGAAAAGATCTAAAGTCAGAATTAAGCCAAACTAGAATAAATACCACAGCTGCGAAAAAAAAAAAAAAAAAAAAAAAAAAAAAAAAAAAAAAAAAAAAAAAAAGGATGATCTGAAATTCAAAATGAGAGAGCAAAGCTGAGAAATGTACTTAGTAAGAAATGTCAATCAGTCCCTCGCCATTACTGTTCTTCCAATCTCACTGTGTCCACTGTGTCCACTGATGCGACGGAAACCCACATGCGTGGTTATCTTCAAATAAGATAGCTACTTATCAAAAAAGCTCAGGTGGGAGCATCATGAGCTTTATTTCACTGTCTAAGTTCTGATCATGGGCTTCTCAAACTGTGGTCCACAACAGTAACATCAGCACTACCTGGGAACCTGGTAGAAACACAAATTCCAAACGCAGCACAAAAGAATCAGAAACTCGGGTGGGAAACCATAATCTATGTTTGCAGAGATCCCAGAGATCATTCTGATGCCCACCCAAGCTGGCGAACCACTGCCAAAACTGAGCTATGAGGATGACATTCTAAGACGCTACAATGAATTCACAGGACCCTACCAGACGTGTGGGCTTGTCGATGCAGAGTCAAAGAAAGAAAAGTCAGCTTCCTTAGGGCTTGTCTTAGTGATTGGAGCTTCACGGCAATGGGTCAGGTAGTCACTGTTACTCCGATGTATTTCAAGTTTGCTTCTCAATAAGTCTGTCTGACAGCCACTTACATTGCACTTGTCTTGCCCTCTGTCCCAATGTCACTTTCCACTGCTTCAACAACACATTAACAGCATGCAGTCTAGAAGAACGGAAGGGGAAGCAGAGAAGAATACACAAGGAGGGAGCTGATAAAGCAAAGACAACTTCAATTTTGGCGACAGAAGCAGTATCTAAAGTTTGGATGCTGGTGAGGACTTCATGGAAAGAGAAAAACCTTATTCACGTGTACTCCTTTTCACCAATCTTTCTTTTCTCTGAGCCCCTCTTCCCCAATTGACCCAAGCCTGCTCTTCCCCTGAAGAGGCTTTGGAGTGATTTCTGAATAATCCTGATAACAGAGCAAACAAAGAGAGGGGGAGAGAAACTGCCATCTCAGAAAACATTACTCTAACTGAAGATAGCCACCAGCCTCACATCTCTAGTCTCCCTAGAATTGGACTTGGTTCTAGAATTGAACTAGGTGGTGATTAAGATCATTTCTGCCCGGTCGCAGCAAGCTCCCATTCCTGGCAGGCAGTTCAGTGTGGCAGTTCAGACCTGCACACACTCCAGCCCTGGTCTTGTACTTCACAGCCACAGGGAACGCGAACTCCTCATTTCACCTAAATCAGAGTTACCTCATCTCTACAGTGCCGGGGATAAAAGTATCTCCACTATAGGATCCTTAATGAAGATTAAATGAGATCATCTAAGTAAAGCATTCAGAACTATGCCTGGTACATCTCAAGGGCTGGATTAATGGGAGCTATTAAGATTATTATTATACGGCCTCTGAAATGCTTCTCAGCCGTCAGCAACACCTTGAGTATTCGTAGGCAACAAGGAGAAAGGGACAGAGGTAAATGTGTGAGAGGACCTAAATGGGAAGAAGGTGGTGGAAAAGCAGTTAGATATGCAGCAATTCATCTATTTATTAAAATATTTTGTTATAAGGTAAGTCTGCATCAGACCACGTGACTTTGGTGGTTCTCAACAGGAATTGGGTGGAGTGACTTGAACCCAAGAAGACATCTGGTAGGATCTGGACAAGTTTTTGCTTGTCACACTGAGAGCTGCTGTGTTGGCATCTCCTGGGTGCCAGACAGACAGATGAACATGTACGATATATGATGCACAGGGCAGTCCCTCACCACAAAAATTAACTCCTTCCAAAGGTGGATAGTATGGAGGTTTTAGAAATCCTGAATTACAATGGCGTGTGAAGTTATTTTAATAAGACTTGACAGTTTTCAATTTTCAAACACCCAGGTTCTAGCACTCGGTGGGAGGTGTGTCCTCTAACGTTCCTTCAACTCTAAGGCCTGATGGATGCAGTTGACCCCAGACCACAAACTCAGGCCAATAGTACATTGTCTCCTTTTCCCCCTTTGCCTATTTCATTTCCCTAAAGACAAACTGAATTTTTTTGAAAGGATGGTCAGCTATGGGAAGGTAGCCATTAAGACAGAAGGTAAAATTATTCCCGGCTAAAACAAAGAACATTGATGACAGAGAATTGTAGACCTAGAAGAATCCTTAGAAATGATCTAGAAACTAGGTTCTAGTTGAAACCTTTCATCACATTCTACAGATGAAGAAACTGAGACTCAGAAATGCCAAGACTCTTGATCAAGGTCACTAATGCTGCACCCATCAGACTCTTCCAAAGAACTCATTATACTTATTAGTCAGACGGTGTTAAAGCAAAGATCTCCTTGTAGGTTTGCCTCGCATTTTTTTCAATGTCACCTGCTACCTCTGTTCCTAGCTCTGAAAATCCCTATGCATTTGTCTCACCTGACAAGGTGGAAGCAGCAGGAATAAGAAAGAAAACAAATTAGATTCAAGAGATATTGAGGGAAAACATCCAAAACCTGCTTCATGGTGGCAGCTCCTGAAGGAGGAAGAATAAAAAGGTGACTCCAGTCGCCTGTCTGGGTGATTTGGGAGAAGGTAGCAGTTCAATAACAAGCGGGAAAACCTGGAAGTATTTTGGGGCAGCAGCTCGCTCCTACTGTTGGGTTTTGGGGGCTGTTAGTGTGGAGTTAGGAAGGGTATGAGGGGGTGCGCAATGCAGGGAGGTCCTGGGAAACAGTGGAAGAAAGTGTATTCCATCTGTTCCTTAGGAGCCCACCGTGGCCCCTAAAAGGAGCAGCTTCAGGACTGAAATCACTCCAAGGAACCAAGAGCATCACTTTTCTCTAGGCCCTGGGACCTGAAGTTTAAATGAGCACTCACTCCACTGCATAAGAACAATTATAATAAAGATATTTCCCATGGGGAAGGGAATCATGCAAACACAAGAGAGTTTTAAGTAAGAATGCCTAGGGGGAAATAAACATATGATTTAAAAAAGTGCCTCAAGAGTGCTACAAAGCCTCTTTATGAATTCCCCCTCTCATTTCCTGGATGATCGCCATTCTGCAGAACTTCCTCAAGTCTTGTCCACCTCCTGACTTGTCCTGCCCTAGAGCAACACACCATCCCAGTGTCCTTGGCTTTCACCACCAGCACTCACGGACAGCACTACCAACCTCTCCTCCCTGTCGCTGGCACTGAAACGCCACTCATGGGACCAGGCAAACACCATCCACTGCTCCCAGATTACCAACAGCGTTAGGACAGGAAGGGACAATCTCAGGAGGGCAATCTGCCTCAGTGTCTTTCCATCCAAAGCCACCCTGGGTTCCTGCCAAACCTGGAGGCTAAAAAAATATCTTTTTGTTCATTTTAATGAACCAAATGGGAAATGAAGCCAAGGTTTTCTCTTAACATTGAACTCTAGGAAGATGAGTGCATGATTTCTTCACCTAGACCTGCCACCACTTCCCGGCACCAACAGCCACTTCCTCCAGAGGTGAGTGACAGCACCGCACCAGCCCTGGTTAGCACTGGAGTGGAAATGCACCTCCAATGGGATGGGGATTCTATGAAAGGCGACTGCAGGATGCCACTGCTAGCGGTGAGCAGCAAGCTTCATGCAGCACAGCCTGCTCACACAGGCACAGCCACTCACACACACATTACACACTGGCGACACGCAGATGGTGCCACACACACAGTTAAAGCACACTCTCCCGGTTACACATCCAGGACCACAGTTACCATCCACACGTTCCTGGTGACACACGCTCACGGTTAAAGAGACTGTGTGTTCTCTCTCTGTCTCTGTCTCTCTCTCTGTCTCTGTCTCTCTGTCTCTCTGTCTGTCTGTCTGTCTGTCTCTGTCTCTCTCTCTCTCTCTCCCCTCTCTCTCTCTCCCTCCTTCCCTCCCACACACACCCTCCACACACCCAGCCTCATCTAGTCACTGAACACACGAGCACTTTCACAAGTACTCACGCACCAGCGCAGGCACTAGCCCCACACCTACGGTGGTCCCACGCGGGAGACCAGCCCTGCACAACCCACCAGCCCACCTACACCCGGAGCGGCCACCAGTCGATCCCTGCGGCAAAACCGTGTCTCTGGATCCAGAGCCCCGAAGCCCCCGCCCCACGCGCCGCCCCGCCCCGCCGCGCCCCCGCGGACCCCGCGGGCTCCCCCGGTGCTGACCCCCGCGCGCTCGCCCTACCTACCTGCTGCCCGCAGCGCGGAGCCAGGTGCCCAGGATCGCAGCGGCCACCCCAGCCGCCGAGCCGAGCTTCTGCCGCCGCCGCTGCCGCCGCGCTCCCCGCGGCTGCCGGCGCCCTCCCCGCCGCCCCCTCGGGTGCCGCTTCAGCCCCCGCGTGCGGGGCTGGGGGCCGGCGGGCGCGGGGCGCGGGGCGTGGGGCGCGGGCCCAGAACCCCAGCTCGGCTCACCTGGGCGCGCCCTGCATCGTCTCCCGCCCGCCGGCCGAGCCGGTTCCCGGGCTCCACGGCCCCTGCCCGGCGGCCGGGAAATGCGGGGGCGCGGCCGGCGCTCCGGGGAGTGGGCGCCCCGCGGGCTGCAGCCGCCTCCCCGCTTCGGGGCTGGCCGGTGCGCGCGGCCCCCGGAGGCGCGCTGCCCAGCCCATGGAGCGGGGAGCCAGCCGTGGGCTCCTGCAGGCTTCTGGGTGACCTTGGCCAAGTTGGTTAACCTCTCTGAGCGTCCACGTCCTCTATGGAGAGATAATACACAGAAAAACTGAAAGTGCTTGTGTTGTGACCCCCTCCCCCGCCGAGGATAATCCCCGCCCTATGCAGCTTACTTCCTTCTGCTCTGACTACCGGGCAGTTAGGGGGCAATTAGTGACTTGCAGGGTTCCCGGTGGGCTGCTGGGACCTTAGACAGGAGTTTTCTAGAGGCACTGTTTTATCTGCCTAAGTCTTCCCAAGTGGCCCTGCTCATAAGTGTCAGTCCACTATTTGCCTCCTTGGTCCGGGGGCAGCCTCTTCTCCTAGCTCTGTCCACTTGCGACCTTGGGCACGTGATGAGACTGGAGCCAAATGTCTGTGCTCCCAGCTGTAAGTGGGGAACACAACTGGCAGATGGTGTTGACTTACCAAAGCTCTTGCCTGGGTGTCACTTAATGCCTGCTAATATCTGTGAGGAACTGTGACAGGATGAAAAACATTTTTCCTCAACATACTCCAAATTCCCGGGACAAAAAAATTGGAGAGTGAAGGCATGCTGGGGAGGGAAGGGGAAAGGAGAGTCTTGCTTTGTGGGACCATGGGTGGGGGTGGGGGTAAAAAGACACCCCTGGAGGACCGACTGCCTGGGCTGTGTGGAAGCTTAACCAAACAGAAGCTGTGGGCAGTAACCCACCTCTGAAGGCAAAGAAATCTTCCAAGACAAGCTTAAAAATGATTAACTTAAAAATGTGAGCAAAACTCAGGTGAACTGGAAACTTACATGGACCAGCCTACTCATGACAGAAAGCTCTGAGCCAGTCCTTTCTCAGCCCCCCTCTGTTAATATTCCTTCCCCCTATCCTCCTCTTCTTTTTCCCTTCATTTGCCAGCTCCTGTCTTCTTTGTGGTCTCTTTTTCTTTCCCATCTTCTCAGACACATTTTCTCGCATCTTCCCACCTCACTTCTCCCTTCCTGTCTTTCTCTACCTCCTTGACCCCTGTTTCTGTGTGGGTACCTCACTTCTCTCCCTGGCCTGCAGGTGTCTTGAATTCATCTTCTACCCCACAATTCAGAACTAAAAAAGTGATGCAGTGGCTAAGTATTGTTTATTCCTGAAGCGGGGAAGGCTTCCTTCACTTCCCTCTCAAGTTTGTTTTTACAGAAGTGGCTGAGCTGAACATTGAAGCAACGAACTGGAACTACTTGGTTTGAAAGCCCCACTGGTTGGAAAGGAGACTGGACAGTCATTCATAAGCCGATTTCCAGAACACAGGTGTTGATGGCAGCACCTTGTTCTCCAATGACCCCAAAGATCACGCCTGGCAAAATCTGACAAAAAGTGGCAGGTGCCCTAGATCTCTGCAGCCTGCTCCTAATAAAAACCTCAAACCTCTCTCAGTCAGATCAGCCAAACGCCAGATGCCCCGCCCCTACTTCCTCATCCCAAACCTCTTAAAAGCTCACTCTGAGCTCTCAGGCCAAGAGAGGTAGATTTCAGAAGTTTGGTCTTCCATCACCTAACCATCTGAACTCACAAAAATTAAACCTTTTCTTTTCCTCAAAACCTGGCGACATAATATTGGCTTTATGTCCATGAGGTAGCAGACCCTTGTCCAGGAAATAATAAGACCCAAACTTAAATGAATTCACTGAGTCACTTCCCTAACCAAATACTCCTGATAAATGACACTGGGATCCTCACCCTGATGGGAGCTCAATGCGTGAATCTCTTTGACAATCTCCTACTCTCCCCTTCTCCCCCCTCTCCATTCAACACCTGCCAGTTCCCAGGGAGTCCATACCCACAGCTTTTGGCCACTGGCTTCTGTCTTTTTCTTCCTGCGCCCACTGGACTGAATCAGATCTTTTTGGGAATCACCGAATGACCGAAGGAGTCTGACTGGTCTCAGCCTCTTCCTCCAGCCTCCTTGCTGACATCAGCACCCTCTTCCTTGGGCAGACCCCTAGAAGCCTCACTCTCTTGCCCTAAAACCCTAATGCTCACAGAAAGCAGAAAATATCACCCCTCCCGCCCCAGATAACCACATATAGATCCTAAGAACCTGTGAATATATTACCTCACAAGCCAAAGGGCACTTTGCAGGTGTGATTAAGGAGAGTGTCCTGTGTCCTGGATTGTATAGGTGGGTCCTTAGAAGGATCCTTCAGAGAAGAAGACTGAGGCATGGAGGAGATCAGAGTGACATGATGTGAGCAGGACTTGACCAGCTATTGTTGGCCTTGTAGATGGAAGCAGGGATGCCAAGCCAAGGCATGCAGATAGATTTCTCCAAAAGCAGCAAAAGGTGAGATTCTCCTCTAAATCTCCATAAAAGAAGGCAGCCCTGCAGCTATGTAGCTTGTACAGTAAGACTCGCATCAGCCTACTGATCTAGAAAACTGTACTATAATCAATTTGTGTTGTTTTTAGTCGCTCAGTGTAATTTGTTGTCACCACAATAGAAAACTAATATGACACCTCACCTTTACTTGTGGAGCTGTGCACGAATGCCTTCTCGTTCATACCAATCCCTGGTAGCCCCTGCCATCTCGTTATACTCACTCTGTGATGCCTGGACACCTTATTTTCTTATCTCGTGTGTTCCAGTGCTGTCTCCAGAATTCCGCCTACAGACGCTGCCACTTCTGCGTCTCTTTGAGGCTCATGAATTCTATGCAGCTGTTCCTGGTCTCTCGCTTCTTTGATTCTTCAGAACTCTTTGTGTTTCTCAAGATATATCCCGCGTGAAATGGTGCTTTCTAGCAGGAGAAAAGGGAACAAGAGAGAAGAGAGGATTTTTAAATATACAAGTTGAAATTGCTCCCACTGTCTGCTCCCAAAACGATGCCTGTATTCTCTACTGTAATAGACACCACTGTGCTGTTTGTGAGTTATTCCTGGGTCTGTATAGGCCCCTGGATTGTTAGGGCCTCATAGGTAGAGACCACCTCTAACCTCCCTTTGTATGTTCCCAGTCCTTAGAACCATGCCAAGCACACAGTAGGTACTCAATGGATGCTTTTTTGAATGCATGGAGAGAGAGAGTAAATGCATTGTCTGGTTGTGTTAAACAGACAGGGCGATTAATAAAATTTTCGTAAACCTTCTGTATTTAGATGGGTTGGTCAACTGAAGCACCTTAGTTAATAATGATGTGGTTTTAAATGGGGCTGCTTTGATGCATAGACTAAGACATAGACTTTTCTTTATGTTGAGATGAGTCACCCAGTAAAAGGGCTGTTCTCTTTTATCAGCTATATTTTAAAGGGTCATTATTGTAAGTAAAGTCATAAACAATGCAAACCCTTTGATCTAGCAATTCTGTTTCTTAAAATGTATCCTAAGGGTAATCAGTCTATGCGCACAAAGTCTTACCTAATAAAGTATTCACTACAGGATCTTTCAGTAAGCTTGATTAACTGGAAAGAGTTCAAATATCTAAATCTAAGTTATTAACTGAATATATTATTCTTACCATGAGATAGCATCAGGTGTGAAACATGATTTTGTCAGATGATATTATAGAAAATCTTTGCATAGTATTTTATGTTACTCTGCATTTTTCTACCTACCATACAATAAGCAAATACTTAAAAGTTAGTTTCAATTTTTTTTTTTTAAACCACCTCCAGAAGCTGAGTTGTATAAAAATATCTACATTTTTCCAAATCCCAATAAAACCCATCTATAGATAAGATTCGATTCTCTGATCATGGCAAAAGGGAAAAGTCATGAAAGATTTGAAACACAATTCTGTTCTCTCTTTATTCCACTAATTCATTCACTCTAGGAACATGCATTATACCATCTCAGTTAATAAGGCTTTTGCTTTCAAGCAATAAAAAAGGATTCTAGCTCACTGATGCAAAAGTGGAATTTTGAGAATGAACTTGGGGGTTCACAGAATTGGAGGGATGTCAGAAGCCAGGATCGGAGAAGCAGGAACCCGAAGCTCCAGAAAACCCCAAAGCGGGCAGACAACCGCTGGTTCACGAGAAACTCCATGACATCACGAATGGCTCTCCATCCCTGGGTACCTCTCCCAAGTTCAAAGTCTCTGGAAAACACACCAGCCTGCCTTCACTTTGTATCTCCTTCCCCAGTTCTAAACTGTAGAGTGAGAAAAATAGGATCTGATCCTTTCCCTCTGACTCTGCATGATGTGGAAGCTCTTATTTCCCCAGTAAATTTGGGGTGCTGCTGGAAGATAAAATGGAAACTGGTAGTCTAAAAATAGTAAGTGCCCACTCTGAGCCCAGGGCTTCCAGGACCAGTTTCTCTGCCAAGAACCCCCCAGTACCACTAGCTCAGCCGAGCTGCCAGGCCAGAAACACCACTCAGAGAAGATTAAGAAATCTTTGATTTTATTACTTCATTTGTAGACTTGAAACATGGTGAGATTTCTATTGCTAACTTCTTTTCGTCTGCAGAAACAAGCACTATTTTTCTCTTCTGGTTGTCTACACTTTGCTCGACAGGTACAAATGTCCTCTTATGTGCTTAATGCATAATAGCCTGCCAGACTGAAGCACCACACCATGGGGATTATCTTGAAAGCCTCGGAGCTTGTTTTAAGCTTATTTTACTTTGGGTGCTTCAGCTACAGAATGGAGCTGTGTGTGTGTGTGTGTGTGTGCGAGCGTGCATGCATGCCTGTTTGATAGAGGGAGAGAGAGAGTAGACAGGCAACAAAGGAAGGAACAAAGATGATGGAAATTAAATTCCCAATCCAAATCACTAAAATAAATCAGTGCTTCCCTTGAACTCACAAACTTGAAGGTGCATACCTTCCATCCACTTAAAACCTGCTAAAAATTTAAACAGTTGGACAAAGAGTTCTAGTGCAGCTGCAAAGGAACAGAAACCAAGCTGTGAATACCTTTCCTAGAATGAAGCCGGGGTGGGCTGATTTCATTTTAATGAACAGAAGAAGTAAAATCCTTAAGCAAGATTCAGTGGCATCCGGGGACACATGGGTCGTGACACAGAGGCCTCAGTTTACCTTCACTTTCTGAGTCAGGAAACGTCTAGCCAAGCCTTCTGTAAGTGAAGCTGCCAATGGAGACACTGGCAGTTTCTAAGAATTGAATCTCCCAGCAAGGCACATGTCAATGCTGATTTTGTACGTGTCCTGGAGCATATGATTATCACCCTGTCCCCCAAACCCAAATCAGACCCAAGGATTTGAGTCCAGGGATTGGATTCCTCGCCTCGGCCTCCAGAAACTTGTCCTGGACTCTGCTTCCTCCTCTCGTGTCGCTCACAGGGCTCCACCAGCCACACGGGGCTGCAGGCTTCTGCTCATGCTCCTTCTGACCTCAGGACATGAGCATTCACTGTTTTATAGTGTGAAATTCCTTCTCTTCTGGTTCAACCTAAATATCTCTTTTACAGAGAGCTTTCCCTTTGAGCACTGACCCTCCTCCCATTATTTTCTGTCCCAGCACTATTTGTCATTGCTGGCCCTCCTCTTACTCTGTAACTAATCCGTCGATGTCTTTTTCCTCACTCACTCTGCCTCCTCCATGAAAACAGAAGCTGAAGAGACTGCACTTCACAAGCAGCCTGGCTGAGAGCAGACTCTCCCCTGTAAGTGTTGTATACATGGAAATATGAACAACCTGACAACTGGATTTGCATTCTGCGTTTCTGTGCCCTCAGGGAGCAGAGCTCAGAGTTGCCCAAGAAGCAAGGACCCTGGAGGTCAATGGAGCCCACACGTGAGTGAAAGAATGATCACTGACTTCTGTGACAGGATCTGGCTTCTGGAGACATAAAGTCATGCACAGGAGAGACTGACATGGAACAGGTCATTCCGACCCAGCATCTGTCTGCAGTTGAAAAGAGGGTGAGGACCCAGAGAAGGAGAGACACCAGGCTGCCTCTAGGAAGGAGTTGATCGGAAGTCACTCGCTTCCAAAGGGAATGAACAGGATTGAGCAAGAATATATGAGACCACATGCATCCCAGATAGGGTGTTCTTACTAATTACTGTGTGGCAACGTCTGTATGAACCCGTTGTTTGAACACTGAAAGGCCTGAAGCAGTGGAGAATAGAGGCAGATAAAAAGCAGCCAAGCAGAGTTATCGCCCCAGATAAGAGGCCCTGGCCCTGCTCTATGCTTCGCTGTTCTTTGTCCTCTAGTCTTCCTGGTATTATTTGGTTTAAACTATTTACGTTTAAAAAGGCCGTTAATTTATGTTTTATTGTCAATAAAAATCAAATACCTGAGTATTTAGTCTGTTGGGAAGGAAAATTAGGAAATTAAGTCTTCCCAGAACAGCCAGATCAATGAGACAAACATTAATGTGATGCGACAGACAAAACCCTGGCATATTTGAAACTTTACATAGTGTCTCTGTCTCTCTGTCTCTGTCTCTCTCTCTGTTTCTCTCTGCTTCTCTCTCTGTCTGTCTCTTTCTGTCTCTCTCTCTATACAGATAGATAGATATAGATAGATATCTAATCTTTATAATAGACATATCGATATCTATATTAAAATTCATTTGTTTTGTTTGGAATACAATCCTGTGAGTTTTGATTTTGACTTTATGGGGCTGTAAAATCACCATCTCATGTAGGTACGGCCACACTGACTTTGGGCTTGATGAGGGTACTTGAGGATACATTTGAAAACGCTCTATTGTTGGGGCATTTTGATGAGCGTGGACTCATGTAAACAAGTCTCTTCCTCCTCCACACTGCTCAGCCTCCCCTACCTTATATCAGTTTGTCCTGTTCATAAACCTGGAAGGTCTTATCCTGAAACCCGGAGCTAAAGCTCCGAGGAGAGGTGTAAAAAGAGAATGGCCGCTGGCCCTACCAGGTCCCCTGCGCTGGTTTGAGAGGCAGAGAGAAGATGTTAGAAGCACAAACTAATAAGTTTGTTCAAGAAGGATCTGTGAAGGCTGGGCACAAGCCAAGACTCTGTGCTCAGGACTCCACTGATGGAGTAAGTCATGACCACGAATCTGACAAGCATTCAGAGCCATATTTGTACTGTGGGTATATGGGGGTTCTTAGGCTTAGATAATAAGGGGCATTTATAATAAGGTAGTTAGTAGATTAGGTGAATTATCATTTCATGTTTAAAGAAAGACACCTCGAGTAGTTAGGGTCAAATATTTATCTGTCACTCAAATGTTTTACTAGTTTTCTGTGTGTCAGGCCTTGTGCTCAGGGCTGTGATGAAGAAGAAGGTGGGTCCCTCTTATCAAAGCACTTAGAACCAACTAGAGGGGAGATACACAGATAATTTCAAGACATTATGAAAGTGAATAAGGTAAGCACAAATTGCAAAAGGAGCTTATGGCGTTTATTGTTGTTGTTATCATTCTTTCATTGCTACACAACAAATATTTATTGAGCACATGCCACATGCCCATCACTGTGTTAAGAAAGGTGAAGGAACTTGGTAGAGAGATGACATGATGCGACTAGAGAGGGCTGGAGCCAAGCTTAGAAGTCAGGCTGTCTGTCTAGCATTAAACCTTTGCTGTGACCAACCATGAAATAAACATAATAACAATCATGAATCAACAGCATTAGTGGTTGATGACATTATATGTATGGGGCACTTAACTCTCTCATAAGATTTCGAGCGCTATTATGCCGAGGAGACAATGAGATCAAGCTTAGATTTCTGACATATGAAAAAGAACGGGGGCTAGGACATTATAGAGACAGAATGCAGCTCAGTGTAAGGCTTTCTCAGCATTCGGAGCCGTCTAGCACTGCAGGTACCGAAGTACAGGCTGGGTTCCATCTGCCGGAATGCTGAAGCAAGAGCCTCTATTCCAGGTGCAAGGCTCCACATCGCCTCTGCTGCTCCCTCTGCTCCCTGGTGCTCTGATGCTAAGATTTGAAAAGCTCAGTCGCTTGCCAACTTCTTCTCTGCTAGCATTTAAATGTCAAAGCCCTTCCCCTTCTCCTTCCACTCTTGCAGGCCACCTACTTTTTCATTGACAATGCTTGCTTTAATTATCATTTGTATACCAACAAGTCCCAAGTTTTGTCCTCCAGCCCAGAATTCCTTTTGGAGCTCCCTATCTCTCTCTTAGATGTAAAATATCCACACCGCTGGTCTCGGGAGTACATGGTCTAATTTGGCTTGGTTGAGCACAGAAGAGAGGTCTCTACAGAAAAAAAAAAAAAAGTAATTAAGTAATCAGTGTAAATAAGTCTTAGAAAGCTTACAGAAATAGAAATATTTCATATGTCAGAAAAGTGCACTTGAAAACAGAAGTATTTGAACTCGAATGCCATAGACTTGTTTCTTTGACCGCCTGGAAAGGCAATATAATGTAACATACTGCCTGGGCCCTCAGGGACAATATTTATAATGATTATAATTGATTAAAATATTTTCTCTTTTAATATCAGCCTATGAATTTTTAAAAAGACTTAACTAGGCTAGTCAGAATATCTCTCTACCTCAACATTATATAAAGGTACAGTTAACAAAGTTGAGAGGTAAAACTGGAAAGTGTGTTGGACAAAGGAACTTTAATGTCTTCATCACATAAAATAATAGTCAAGAGATGTTCACCTCATCATTAGTGGAAAAGCAAGAAAGGTTTAATTGTGCTGTTTAAAGCTGCAAAGGTGACCCAGAGAAGGAACTGGGAATATGAGATCGGGAGGTCAGTGAACAACTAAATAACAAGTTAAAAAAATAGCTATGTAGGCAAGTACATTGGAAAAGGGAGGCAATTCTCTGAGAGCTGTAGTAAACACTGGTTCCTCTATGTAACTTCACCTGATTTCATGAACAGTAATTATATCTCCTCATTTGGGCAAACTATTTTAGGGAAGCTAAACCCATTGACAGTTCTAGAAATGACCCTGATTGACCTAAACCAATCAGCACAAATCATCCACCCTGTCACAATAATGGATTCAGTCACAAAGAAGTGACCCAATGTGGGCCAATGATACGCAAAGAAAATTTGCTGGGAATCTGTGAAGACGCTGTCTTTGCTTTCCTATGAGAGGTCTCAGAATGAAGGTCTCCCTTCTTCCTGGACAGTGAGATGAAGGGGTATCAAATAATGAAGTGCTGTTGCTAGCTCTGCCATCCTAGGGATGTCAAAAACAATATATGAAGAGGATGAGACAGGAAATCTCTGAGACATGGGACAAAAGTCCTAATGATGTTGTCATCAACTGGATCAAACAGTACCTGAAGCCACAGAAAACTCTTGAACTGTTCAGTTTGGGGAAGCGATATATTTTTTCATTGTCTCCCAGTATTCTTCATCTACTTCTATGGATAAGAAAACTCCAATTTTATTGAATAGTGCACTGATCCCAAATAAATGACAGTGTCCCCAGTCTCCCAGCACATGGCAGGGCTCTGGCTAATGAAATTTAAACAGATGTGCTCTGTAGAACTTCCGGGATGTTTCCTTCAAGGTTCTTGATCTGACTACAGCATGCTGTGTTTGTTTTCTCCCTCACTCCTTCCTCTATGAGCACTGAAGTGCCCGCATAGCTGGGCTTGTGAAGCCTTAAAAATGGAATCCATAATGGAAGGAGAAAGTTAAACACCAGATGATCTCGCTCATGTGTGGAATATAAAGAAACAAAGTGAACAAACAGACAAAACACAATAAAAACAGCCTTTAGACTCTGCCAGTGAAATGGAGGTTACTGGTGGGGAGAAGTTTGGCGGGAGTGGGAGCAAAGGGCAGAGGGATCCACTGGACGCTGATGGAGAATTATTCCAAATATGGAGATGGGAATGGTGTGGTGTCACTCATTTGATGAAGAGTGAACCTGCACACTTATAAATGTATACGGTGTTAAAAAAAAAAAAAAACAACAACAACAACACAGTGTTGCCTCATAGAAAAACAAGTGTTACAAAACTGGAAGCCATGAGGGACCACGAAAATATCAGAGCCTGACTCCTGAATAAAGGTGAAGCTTATATGGCAGAGATGGACTCTGCATATTAAGGCTTCTTTTACCTGAGAAAATAAATAATAAAGTATTTATTAAAAGTCATTGATATTTTCCATTATATGCAGAAATCTATTCCTAACCAATACAGCTGGATTTTTTCCCCTGTAATTTGCAAAAGTAATCAGTCCTGAGAGATAAAGTCAAACAAAAAGTTCTCTTCTCAAAATCTGTTCCAGGATCCACTGATTCTTGGGTGGTAAAAAGATAGATGACAATCACTTTTCCCGTAAGCATCCTACTACTTGAGATTTTTAATTTTGCTGCAAAAAATAAATATAAAGACTAATCAATTAGCCATGCATAAATACCTAATTAAGGGATAAAACATTAAAATATATAATTTATGGGCGCTCAAGAGCCATCACAAATAGACGATTAATATTACATAGGTGCCCTGGATAGTTTTCTAAGGGAGGTTTTAAGTGATGGGAGAAAGTACTAGAAAGCATTGTGTATATGTGTCTACCCACACACAAACACATGCAAGCATGGTCTTATACCATTAAATGATGTGGAAAATAGTCACAAAATATTACTAAGAGAAAGAAGAGAGGTGCCCAACAGCATATTTAATAGCATCCCAATTGTGAGAATGTGTGTGGTACAAGATTCAAACTCTATAATAATGTCACAATGTTAGCAGTGGTTGTTTCTGGCTGCAGAATCATAATTCATTCTTGTTTTCTTTATTATGCTTTTTAGTCTTTGTCCAATTTTCTATATTGAGTATGTTTTACTTAATAATCAGACAAACACCAAACCATATACTTTCAAATGACTGTAAAATATTTGGAATTAAAAAAACAAGTCAGAGCATTGGTAAGATGTTGGGAACACCAGCTGTGTTGAGGGTAACTATAGGAGAAGAGGTGACCACACCTGGGCCCAGAGCAATGGGAAATGGAGTAGCCTGGCTCTGAACACAAGATGGCAGACCTCACAGTCATGCCAAGGACCATCTTCTCAAGGCTTAGAGCAGCCAGTGTGGCCTGCAACAGTTCGACTGTAGAAAGTGTGTTCCCCACACCCTAAACAGACATACCCATAGGAATACAGCAACTCACCTCCATGTATAGGTAGGTAGGCCCAAGGAGCCAGGTTTCACTCTGGTTTCTTCCATCCTAGATCCAGAAATGGACTCAAGAAAGTGAAGAAAATAAAGTAGCATGTGATAAGGGCACAGGGTAGCACGCACTCTGGGCTAATGTTCTTTAGACATGTGATAACAAAGCCTGGCTTTGTGTGTTTTACAACTTCCAGTATCTTTCTGATCCAGAAGGCAGCCTGGGTCGTAAAGTACCTGGAAGAGAGAAAACGGAAGAAGGTACAAAGTTGACGTGATAGAGGTTTTTCATGTCAGCACCAGTAAATATAATAAATTCCAAATTAAGAATGCAAAGTCAAAGAAGCACCTACCTTTGAAATGAGTTAGCCAGCAAGTTTTGACAAACAAAGCAAAAAACTCGTGATCTTGGGTGGAAATTAAGCCATATTTAAAAAACTAAAAGATCAACTTGTATTGGCGAATTAACCCAAAATGGATTTCTTTTCTCTAAGTTTCATTTTACAGCCTCATCAATGAGCTAGTTGGGCAAGACCCGTATTTTTAAAATACTGTTTTTGGAAAGTTGCACAGTGAAATTGCCAAAAGAATCAGATTCCCATATAAGAGTCATACCAGTACATTGATAAAGTAGTTATCTTGTCGACATTCATCCCAGGCAGCTTAAAGAGAAATGCTCTAAAAGGCAAAAAGCAACAAATTTGTCACTCGAGTCTCCCTAACTCATTTCCACTCATATTCACAATATCTGTAATGCTTTCTTCAAAGCTCAAACATCTTTCTACTCTCCTGGACTGTCTCCTGCCATAGGTGTCACCAGGTGCCTGAAGCACTTTTCAACATTCCTTTCCTCCCTAGCATCTGCCATCTTCTTCTAATAATAATCATAAAGATAATAATCACACGATAAGATGTCAACTTCTCTCACCTCATAGGGACAAAACTCATACTGCTCCTGAGCATCGACTTTTAAACATGTTTAAACATTTTAAAATTTCTGAGTGGTTTAAGCATAGGAATGGTGTCTCAAGTCATCTTTGACTCCTCAGCACCAGGGACAGCAGCTGGCAAGTGGCGGACACTCAGTTGTCTAAGAAGAATGAATGAACTCATGAATTCTTCAAGCCCACCAAAGATAAATACTTCACACACTGCTATCACACATTCCCCTCTCTGAGTACCTTCATGAATGATAGATCTGTAAGTTAATAATATTATGTACCAAAGGGGCTGGGGAGTAAATATACATGTTTATTTAACTTGTGCAAATTCAATTTTATATGCTTGTTTAAAAAAATTACACACAGAAAAACAAAAATTTAAAGTCATGGGGCAAAAGTGCCCTCCATCCCACTGACTGCATGTCCTAGGGTTTAGCATGAGACAGGAGCAGTGAATTTTTATTTCCCCATTACTCTCAGTTTTGCTCCTGAAATTGTATTTCCCCATTTACTCTTAATTTTCTTCCTGAAAAAAGCATCTCACTGTGCTGTTTGATTTTAGTGTCAGATGTGGTGCACTTTTGCTATAACACGTCCCCAAAATACAAACAAGAAACATCATCTGATGTTCAACTAACAAGGAAATAATCCATTCAAAGCTGGAAGAGAAATGGGCTGAGTTGGGTTTATTCTAAGATGGTTTGCTGGTTTCCAGCATTGTCTTTTATGAAGAAATGCATTGACACTATAATTTGTGTCCATATGCTATTTTTCAACTTTCAGCTAACCCTGAAGACCAAGTCATATGCAACTGCCTTGTAAATATCTACAGAATTGGAAAATGACTTGCTGTGCGTGTGTGTGTGAGTGTGTGTGCAACATTGGGCTGCATGGAAACTCACCTGTCATCAAAGAACTTCACATTCAGACACTTCCCTCTGCCTTTGGTAGTTAAGAAAATAGATTTTCCTATAATTATAGAAGTTCCCAAGGCAAGGGAATGATTTTGGGCTTTAAATTAGACATACATTCTTCTCAAAGAGAAAATGAGATCAGAAGTGCGGACAGAGAGATTTGAAGAATATGTCCATGGGACAGTGGCTATGTCTATCTAATAGAAGGTAGATTCTGTGAAGGAATCACACACCAGGCATCTAGCCCTTCACTTGCAAAAACTAAAGTTCTGCAGGACATATGCCTTTCCAGTTACTTAACTCTGAAAAAGCTGCTTCCCTCCATTGACCTCATCTCTAAGATGAGCATAACTATGCTGGCTTCTGCATGGACTGGACTATGTGCTGTACAGTAATAAAGATTAATAATATAACACATGGAAGAATGAAGGCACATTATTAGGTGTGCACAACTTAGCCAATAACTAGTTATGCCCTATCACCATTCACGAAATGAGGGATGGGATTTGCAGTCACCTCTAGTCTAGCATTCTGGCACAGCATTGTCCCATAAAAATATACAAGCCACAGGTATAATATAATCTTTCTTTGTGACAGTTTAAATAGCAAAAAGAAAAAGGTGAAACTTACTTAATAATACTTTAATCGTCTGTACCAACATTATTTTCATATATAAGCAGTAAAAATCATAAAGGAGATATTTTGTACTTTTTTGCACTCAGTCTTTTGATTTGAATCATACACTTACAGCACAGTTCTGTGGGACTAAATGAATTTTATGTGCTCAATAACCACAGGTGACTGATAGCCACCAAACTGAATAACACCATTCTACAATAACAGTGAATTAGGTGTTAAATGTACTCGAATGTTTTGGTTGGAGGACATCTAAAAGGTAGTGTCTCAAAGGTACTTGAAAGAAAAGCATTATCCCTCAGGTGGGAGACCTCAGCTAGAATGAATGAAGGAGCTCTCTGTGTCTGGATATTCTGAGCACAGATGACTAGAGGCCGACCACCAAGCCTGAAACCCTCCCACTGGCACCAGTCCCTGGGTTAAGGCGCAGCATCTACAGAGGAGTTAGCGGAGAGTGCATTACCTTAAATGAATGGCTGCTGCCATCATCTGGATTTCTCCATGGACCTGAGAGAGAGAGAGCAAGAGCATTGACATTAAGCTCATGTTCCTGATTAAGTTCCAGTTACTTAATTGACCCTATCTATTTATAACAATAGTTAAAAGTTAGTGGACAAGCAGAGTTGTAATAATCATGGCATAAATGTAAACATAGTTTTATGTCAGTGCTTGAACCAAAAGATACAATGAATTGACTCCAAAGAGGCAAATCATGGTGTGTGTGTGTGTGTGTGTGTGTGTGTGTGTGTGTGTCCTCTAGCATTAGAAAAATAGAGGAGGAGGAGAGAGGAGGGAGGGAGAAAGGGATGGAGGGAAGAAGGAGAGAGAGAAAGAAAAAGAGACACACATCCGGGAGGAAAGGAAGGAACTTGCAGATCAGATAGGACTGCAGCATAAAATTGATAAGATATTGAAACTGTCTCTGGTGACACGTTAGTTGATTTACACAGCCATGCTGCCTAATGAGCCTCTCACTGCCCATAGAGAGGATTCCAGTGGAATTAAATCTCTTTTCAGGGTTCTACACACAGCAGAAACTTCTCCTTTTGTATCCATCTATGACACCTAGACTGGAAATGAGGGTGTAAAATGACTACACCTTTGAATCAATTTATCTTCCCTTTGACGGATATAATGGAGAGATCAAGAACTCAGACTTTACTTCTACCATTCATGGGCTTGAACTCTGCTCCATCATTTTCCAGCTGACCTGGAGCCCAGCCTCTCTCAATTGCCACTTCCCTGTGAACCAAGAACATCGAGGTACTTCAGTCCCACGAGTGCTATGAGGCTTGAGGGGGTGACTGCATGACTGGACTATGTGCTGGGCAGCTCACTGTTGTTATGATCATGTGTTCTAAACTCTCCTCCACAGATTTAACTTTGTTGAAAGTAGATTTTTAATTTGGCAGACCATTACCAGGAAAAGAAAGCATTTGGGATGATTCTAAGTATTTTGCCCCATACTAGGCATTTAAATATTTTGGGTAGTTGGAGAAAGAAATCAATAAAAATGCCAACAAGAAAGGCAATTAAAAAAATGTTATTACTATATTCAAACATAAAAACAGAGGGGAAAATTGTATTTTGCCTTCATGAACACACTGTGATCACAATAGAATCTTCTAGGGACAGGAATTAAATAGAAGGATATTTAGTTCCAAGTCTCATTCAAGAGAGCTTAGCTATTAAAATATGAAGACGCTGTTTCATTTATCAGATGCTCGTGGCCCTGAGAAGCAGCTCTGGCCCCCTATGTACCTCAGGGTTTTTGTAAAGTAAGAGTCCTGAACCAAGATTTCCAATTTCCTTCTGTTTCTCTCATTTTAAGATTCTATGTCTACAGTAGAATCTAGTTCTGCAGAGTCTATTAACGAACTGGGACAAAAGGGATTAGCTGTAGAGGGTCCTCTCCCACGCTGGAATTATAAGAGAGCCCCTATCATTCTGGGGATTTTAAGACACAGGGTCAAGAGAGGAGGAGATGCAATGAGGGTAAGGAAAAGAACCTGAGGATTTGGGGGAGAAAGGGGACAGAGAAATTGAAAGGGAGCCTCTTTAACTGGAGGAGTAGGTGAGAAAGTGGGAAAAGAGGAAGTTGGAAGATCACGGAGATTGTTTCCCTTTCACATAGATGAGATACAATGATTAAGGATTTGGTTAGTATTTAGATGACTGCAGATAGCTGGATGTGCTTTGATTAGATACCACTCCTAGACAAGCCACATGGCCTGTGGTGTTATCTGAATTCTTAGTCATTGTGGGGCGCACAGTAGTCACATGGGTAAGTCTGCTCCTTTTCAGATTGCTCTTTCTTTCCCCAGCCACACACATGCTTTAAGGTAGTTTCCTACCCGAGATTACTGAATGCATGTCAAAGATGTCTGCTTGACCCCTTTTATCTGGGAAAATCCAAGATGACAAACGTCTAGGAATTTGCTTTTTAGACATAGCTCATAATTTTCTTTACCTAGACCCAAACCCATCCTTTACACACAGACTTGAAGCAATGGACAGGCTGTATTTTTCCTTTTCTAAAGTTTAATTCCCCTCTCATTTCTTCCCTTTTGTGTTCCAACTCTTTTTAATGCCTTCAAATTGAACCAGGAATATAATTGACAACTGAAGAGCGATTTCTTCCCACTCTTCTTTCCTTTCCCTTTCCCAGCTACCTGCAAGACAGTTTTTCAAACACAATTTAGTCATCATCTCCAAAAGCTTTACCGACCTCTCTCTTTAACACATAGCTCCTTATGCAGAGCCCTGGTCACATCGCTCAGCACATGGTGTGGAAATGGCTCCTTCAGGGGCCCCCTCTCCTTCCTGGTAAGCACACAGTCTCCTTTACCCTCTTTTCCACAATGCTAGGCATAGCGTCTGGCACAGAGTGAGTCCCAGTGAGTGTTCATTGCCCTCAACCTCCATTGTTCATCAGAACAATGAATTTTGGAGAAGCTCTTGAAGATTCCCTTATGGTCCATTTTCCTTTGTGGAAACCCCAAACAGGTGGAGATAGAGGGAAAGTACCCTCTCCAGGTTCCCATGGGAACTGGAATAAATGTGACAACAATTAGCAGAAATATGAATACACTAAAAATACCATTTTACAAAGTGAAAAAGTCACTTCTTTAAGTATTCACTTATGCCTGCTGTTCTTTCTTGCTTTTAGAAGAATGCTAAAATCAGCTTACAAAACAACATCTCTCTGTTTCTTAAAAAGCCTATTTCCTCAACATTAATAATAAAATTCATATACAGATTGCTATGGACTGAATGCTTATGTACCCCCATTGTTGAAACCCTGACCCCCCTGCAATATGATGATGTTAGGAGGTAGGACCTTTGGGAGGGAATTAGCTCATGAAGGTAGCCACCTGCAAGAAATTTTTTGTAAAAGGAAGGTGCAGGCAGGAATGAAGGTGAGTAAGCAAGCAGGCAGGAAGAGAGAGGAGGAAGAAGCACCCTATTTTATCTTATTTAGTTATGCATCTTGGTTGTGCCCCCTGCCCCAGGTCTTGAACCAGGGACCTTAGGATGTGCTAGACGATGCCTGGTTTACTAAACCACAAAGCCATGCTGTATAAGGAATTTGTGCCCTTATAAGAGATTCAAAAAAGACTCTTTTCCTCTTGATTCTGTGAGAACACAGTGAGAGGATGACTGTCAGCAAACTAGGAAAAGGGCTCTCACCAGACCTCATATCTCCAGGACTTGTCCTTGGACAGAATTGGGAAAAATCAATTGTTGTTTAAGTCATCTAGTCTGTGATACTCTGCTATCAAATTCTAAGCTGAAATATGTCACTCCATGTTCTGGATCTATCTATGATCCTCTTTCTTCCTTTTACTCATTCATTCATTCAGTGTTTACTAAATGCCAACAACCACGAGTCAGACACCATGCAGGAATTTGGGGACACAATCACGATGAAGAGAGAAGAGATGAGTCTTACCCTCATAGATGTCAGTCTAGTGAAAGAAACACAATTTAAAAATAAGTAAACAAATAAGTAGAGGTCTACCAATTGTGCAGGTGACATACAACACTAACAAGAGGCTCTCCTGGACACAAATGGAGGGATTGTTGAGATGTGTCCTCAGGAAGAAGAATCTAAAGATGAGACTAGATAGGAGACTGGTCTATGAAGAGCTGGGGAGGGGACCGTTGTAGGCAGGTACAAGGAGATAAAGGCAGCGAGAGTAGGGTGTTTGAAGAATGGAGAGGAGCCTCATTGCTCATGGGTCACAGAGTTGAGCAGAAGATTGGCTCTGTGATGAAGAGTAATTTAGATTTGTTCAATGTTCAATGGAAAGTCCCTGAATCACTTAGCAGGGGTGTGCTATTATCTGATCTAGATTTCAAAGACCACTGCGCTTCCAGCATGAAGAGCAGTTTGGAGGAGATGACAAAGTGTGAAAGGCAGGTATGAGATTTTCAAGAAACTGAGCAAGAGATGGTAGTGATTTAGACAAGGATGGTGGCCATACAGATGGAAAGATGCAAATGTGCTTGATGAATATTTTGAAAGAAGACATGTCAGAACTTCTTGTGCCATTTCTCTGCTCAGTCTTGTGATGGCTCTTCTTATCACTCAGAGTGTAAGCCAATGTCCTCCAGAGTCTGCCCCTTCCACGCCTCTCCTTTCCAACCACACTGACCTCCATACTGTTCCTTGAACATACAAGTCAGACTTTCTCTCAACTCTTCTGAAATCATCTTCTCTAGGATATTTAGATATCTTCATGGTTCACCCCATCAACTCTTTTAATCTTTGCTCCAATGTATCTCAATAAAGCCTTCTATGACTACGCTCTTAAAATTGTATGCCCTCACCCCAGCCCTCCTGTCTTCTTGTTCTAGCACTTTTCACCTTCTAACATGCTAAGTCATCTTGATTGTCATTTTGTTCATGATCTAACTCCCTACAGGAGGGTCTTCTGAGAGACCCCCAGACTATGGAACAGTGTCTCCTACATGGTAGGAGCTCAGCAAATTTTATTTTATGAATGTAGTGCATCAGGAAAGGAATCAAGGATGACTCCTAGGTTTCAGGTGTAAATAATTGGGTTTATGGATTTTAATAAGATGGTAAAAACTGGGGTTGGGGGGAGATCATTTTTATTCTATAAAAGAATAAAAAATTCAACTCCATTAAATTCTATGATAAAATCACTGTTTATAATAAAATGGAATTGAACTTGTTTTTTCAAGGAGATGGGAAATACTGGTTTTGAGGAAACCGTGAGAGACTAGGAAGCAGAACAGCTAAGGAGAGAGAGGGACACTCACTCTTATACTCTCTCCCTGCTCTCTCCCTCCCTCATCTCCCTGTTCCCTACCTGCACCCAGCCCTGGACCTCCCACACTCTGAAGTAACCCCACTTTTCTCTATGGGGAGCACTACTTCTTCTTCCCTTTGTTGCCCACCAGCATTTGCTCCAAGTGCTCACTTCCAAACACTTATAATCTGGCTTCTGAGTCCCCTGCAAACAAAAGCAGTGACTTTTTCATTGATTAATATCCTTCTACTCATTATCTGAAACCCTCTCTTCCAAACTACTCATTTATAGCTAATTCAGTGAGTTATCCACTGGGCTATTAGATCTAGACAAAACACATGCCCCTCTCCTACTTGTCCAAGCCTTTTCCTCATTAGTAAGCCCATCTCATTTCTCTCCATTATCTTTTATAATTAAATATGGGATTTAAACTGCGGTGACATGAGATAGCTAATAGCTTTTCTTTAGACCAAAAAGATTGCTAGAAAGCCTTTGGTGAATAAAATAAACACCATCATTTCATTGCAGAACTCATGAACTCATAAGAATGTATTCTTAATTGCTCCCTTAACACTTTCATCCTGATACCAAGCATCCTGCTCTTTCTGCTCTGTTAGAAGAAAACTCTTTTCATTTTCTGTTTGAGTGACACACTACTCTGGAGCAGATTAAATGGGATAATGCAAGCAAAGCAATTAGGACAGTGCCTGGTATCTAACAAATGCTCAATAAATGTTAACTGTCCTGAACTCCAAAAGCTCTCCCCGTCTCCCTGTTATTCGACTGGGTCTCAGGCAAAGAGAAGTCCCCCAAAGAATCCTCAAAACTAGGCTGAAACCTTACCCTGGCTGAAAGAATTTCATTGCCATTTCACACCTTAAGAGTCTTTTCATCTTTATCTGTTTTCAGCCAGAGACCTGATAAAGAGGTTGAAATTGTCTCTCTTGAAACACTGATGGTTATTGAAAACAGGATGGCTAGTAAACTAAAACGATGGTACATGGATCTTTGCTTGCTGTGGTTTCTCAATGACAGGCAGATAGTATTAGCTGGAAAGTGAGAAAGCAAGCCCTAAAAAAGCCCCGGGAAATGATTTATCCAGTTCTTTCTCTCTTCTTATAGGAAATTAAGGTTCAGAGGGGGAAAATGTTTGTCTAAGGGTATGTAGTAATAATGGCTGAGTCAGGATGAAACCTTACAGACCAGTGAACTTCAAGCTTCCTTCCTGGGCAGGGGATGTTTCCTAAAGAGTTGCAGTGAAATCTCATTGTTGGGGCCTCCGACCATAACAGGGCAGAGGAAAAGAGTTCTCAGGCTGTGGAGAATCCAAGAAACTGACAGTCCCCTTGGCTCATGCTAACTTCTCAGACACAAAGAGAAGGATAGAACTCATACAAACCTTCTTGTGGGTCACAGGCTCTTGGGTCAGTCCAGATTTGATCTAAAGCAGATAACAGTTTGCAGAATAAAAAGGAAGCCATTGAAGGGGTGGGATGGGGAAGAAAAGTGGTGTGTGTCATTCATATTATGATTCTTTAAGGCATGGAAAGCATTTTTCTAACCTTGTACTTCTCAATAAATATCTGTTGAATGAGTGAATATATTATTAGTCTCCCCCGGGCATTGCCATCTAACAATCTATTAAACATATTCTAAAACCCTGTCTGAGCATCAGACACAGTTACATTAATCTGATGATGCAAGAACTAGACAAAGTTAAGAACTGAAAAATGAAATTCACCAAGTGAATGTGCCTAATGGACTCATTTTACAGCTCATTTATTTTACCTAATGCAATTTCTTAGACCTGTGTGTATCTTAAAAGTCATCTAATTTTGACAGTCTTTAGACAAAATGTACACAGCCCCTGTTGTCATGGGGAAGAGATGGTAATCAAGTGATCACACAAATAAATGTATATTATAATTGTGGTAAGTTGTACGAAATAGGGGGAACCGTGATCACAGTGATCTAATTAACAGCAGTCAAGCTTTCAGCATGTAGGAGGAGATAGTTACAAACCACTCACATTCTTCTCCATCTCTGAGTTGTAAGTTTGGTCCTAAGTGGCTCGACTTTGACGGAGGAATTCTCCTTCCTCTACAGTTAGTCTGACATTTTAAGTGTTATTCTTTTCCGGGTTCTGCTTCTCTTCAGGTCAGGAGTAGAAATAGACAAAAGGAAACAGATTTCATTTGTTTATCAAATATGTATGGAATCCCTGCTATCCTTCTGCTACTTTTCTAAAACTCAGGATACAAGGGGTGGCTTCTGTTTTCCCAATGCTTACAGTCTTGTAGGAGAGGCAGGTAATTATCACATGCTTGCACATATAAATACAAATCACGAATACCAAGAAGTACCAGAACCTATGAGAAAATACAATTCAGTTTCAATTAAGGTTCTTGGATCTCAGGCTTTTTCAAAGGATTGACATTCACATATCCAAATATTTTAGAAAATTTATTGATGAACACTTTGTTAAAAACTGAACATAGTGTATCCAACTCTGTAAATTTGATAAGGTAGTCTATATCCATGAAATCATTACCACCATCAAGACCACAGACATATCCATCTTCTCCCAAAGTTTTCTCCCATCCCCTTTACTATTTGTGTGTGTGTGTGTGTGTGTGTGTGTGTGTGTGTGTCTGTTTGTGTAGTAAGAACACTTAACATAACATCACTCCTCTTGGAAAATTTATAGTATATAAAACAGAACTGTCAGCTGAAAGCACTGTGTTACTAGTAGTTCTCTAGAACTTCTTTCTCTTGCATGACTGAGATTTTGCATGCTTTGATCATCAGCTCCCCATTTTCCCCCTCCCTAGTCCCTGGAAATTAGCTGCTTCTTTGAGCTTGATGATTGTAGATCCCACAGGCATATGAGATTATATAGTATGTCCATTCCTTAAAGAAGCATGATATGGATGACACACACCACTTTTCTTCCCCATCCCCACGCCATCCTTGGCTTCCTTTTGGTTCTGCAAGCTGTTATCTGCTTTAGGTCAAACTGGACTGACCCAAGATCCTGTGACCCACAAGGAGGTTTGTAGGAGGTCTGTCCCTCTCTCGGTGTCTGAGAAGTTAGCATGAGCCAAGGGGACTATCAATCTCTTGGATTATCTGCAGCCTGAAGATTCTCTTCCCAAATCTGACTTATTTCACTTAACATATGTTTTCTAGGTCATCCATGTGTTTACAAACAGCAGGGTTTCCATCTCCTTAAAAGCTAAAAAGTAGTCACATATCACAAAATGAAATTGAACTCTTAAACCATACACAAAAATTAATTCAAAATGAATTATAGACCAGAATGTAAGGACTGATGTTATAAAATGCTTACGAGACAAAAGAAAGCTCCTTTTGGTCTTTGGTCTTTGGTCTTGGCAATAGTTTTTATGGATATGACTCCAAAAGTACAGGCAGCAAAAGCAAAAACAAACAAATGAGACGACGTGAAACTAAAAGTCTTCTGCACAGCAAAGGAAACAACCAGCAAATAAACTGACAACCTATGGAATGGGAGAAAACATTTGCAAACCATCAGATAGATACCGAATTTGCAAAAATCCAAAATATATAAGAAACTCAACGACACAAAAACCAAAACTTTGATTTTAAAAATGGGCAAAGGCACTGAATAGACATTCTCCAAAGATGTACGTGTGGCCAACAGGTACATGAAAAGGTGTTCAGCCTCACAATTTATTTGGAAAATGCAAATCAAAATCACAATGAGTAATCACCTCACACCTGTGAGACAATTAGACAAAAAGGCAAATCAAAGAGATGGGGGAGGGGTGGGGGACATGGGGTGAAGAGAATTCATTGTAAATGAAGGGGAAAAAGGAGGGAGGAAATACTGGTAAACATATTGTGCTATATGCAGATGTAAATTTGCTCCTATGTATAGTTCAAAACAAGTCAATGTCAAAATGCAGTATCTCCTCAGTTTAAAAATTAGCAAATATTCTGTAACATAAGCAAATGAAAAATTTTCTAAACCTAAAAACCAAACAAAAACAAAGGAGAGTGAGTGTTGACGTCTGTGCACCGCAGGACTCCAAGCACTGTTGGTGGGATTGCCCATTGGTTCAGTCATTGTGGAAAACAATATAGAGGCTTCTCAAAGGAGTGAAAATAGAGTTACCTACTGAGACTTTTAAAACGTATAATAGTTAACAAAACAGGGAGAAGCGGTGTCTTAATATAGAGACTGGAAAAGCATTGCCCTCAGGCCAGGTTGTCTTGGGAAAACCATTTGATCTGATGGTTTAAAATGTCAATTAGAGGGAACAGAGCATTCCAGAGAAATGCTTAGGTCAACGAATCAAATCTCATCCTTGTACATGTATTTGTATGGCTTACGAGATGCCATGGGTTTACATGCATTCAGTAGTTGAACAAAATCAAAAGGAGAATGGTTCATGAGATAGGAAAGTCACAAGAAATGTAAATCTGGGTGGCCCTCAGTAAAGTTTGATTACAACACAATGTAAATTACAACCTACGCTTACAAACGGTCTCTCCTCTTTCAGGCTACCTGAACAGACCTTAATTGTTGCCACAGAGACCCTAAGACCCTCAAAGCCTAAAATGTTTGTTCTCTGGCCCTTAACAGAAAAGAAAAAAATCACCAACCCTTGACTTAGAAGACAGCATTTCTTTGAGAAGATAACATTGTCAGTACTGAGGCTGCTATTTGAGGGAAGGATTTAAATGTTGAAAAGAGTGGAATTGTATTAAGTCTGGGAAAAGTGCCTTGGGCATGTGTACAAGTGATTGGCCTGCTCTCTTGCCCTGGCTGTCTCTGTGAGATAAGTGAGACCTCAGTCAAAGTTGCACTTTTATATAATAAGCCACTTTGCCCTACGTTGAGGCAGTCCCTGGCAGGGGTGGGTGCATTTGAGTTCTAGTTGCAGTGACCATCTGAAAGAGAAAAAAAAAAAAAGAAGAAGAAAACAGCCTGTGAGACTCATCACCTCCATGTAAGAAGCAGACAGTGAGCATCTGGTGACACCCAGGGATGCCAAGTCCTATGGTCCTCGTTTCTCTCAGCTCACGGCACAGATACAGGACAAGCACTGCCATCCTCCATAACCCTCTGTTAGGGTCAGTGGCTCCGAGGTAGAGGGTATGAGCCATGAAAACTGGACAAGCTTGGTTGCTCATTTTCTCCATGTGAACCCGACAGCTTGCAGACACAGAGCCCAGATGTTTAAAACTGAAACAAATCCAACTTTGAGTCTCTCCTTCTGGGAGGAATACTAGAAAGAGGAGACAAGTATGCAGGCTTGGAAGACTCCAGAGGGAGAAGTAGGCTTGAAGACTCCAGAGGGAGAAGGAATATGTTGTGTTGAAGAATAGAAAGGAGGCTGGTATGACTGGGGCTCAAAGATCAAAAGGGAGCGTGAAAGAAGTGTAGGCAGAAAAAGCTGGTGTCAGGTCCAGTTGAGGATGCTGAATGTATCCATCAGAAATCAGGGAAGGGTTTTCAGTTCTGGAGATTGACCGATGTTGTTGAAATGTATGACATACTGTATTTTCCAAAGATGGCCGCAGTAAATATTGCCTTCTACCTGGATGAAGTAGGTAGTCTTCCAGGGGAGAGGGGGTTGATGTTTCCCTCCTTGATTCTGAGTGACTGTGGCTAGAAGTGAACCCAAGCAACTTCCTAGGCTAGGTCATAAAAAGAGTTGCATCTTCTGTCCGGCGCTCATGGAACCCAGTCAACATGCTGTGAGGAAATGGGACCAACATGGAAAGGCCACGTGAGATGCTTCTGCAGCAGTTCTGCTCGGCCACCTGGAACGGCTAGCACTGATCTCCAGATAAAAGAGAGAGCAAGCTGGAGAGATTCCTGTCCCCAGCTGCTGAGCTCCATCAACCTTCCGGTGTTGCTAGATGAAGTTCCAGACATTGTGAAGGAGCTTCCCTGACCCCCTGACTCCAGACTGCAGGACCTTCACAAATTGATTGGTGACGTTTCATGTCACTAGTTTGCAAGAAGCAGTGAATTAGATAACACAGTAACAAGTAACCAGTACAGAGATTAAACACCTTAAAGTCTAGATTTCCTAAAGCCCAGTCTTAGCAGCTGTCTTTCTTTTTCAGTTTGGACAGCAGCTAGCATTTCCCCACTGGTGTAGACCTCGGACCACACCAGACTCTTCTAAGTCTCCCCTAAGCCTCCCCCTACCCATGTTACTATAATGACTTTAGCGTCCAAGTTCAATTCTTTTACAGAACCTAAAAACGTGTAGTATCAATCAGAGATGATTTGAAGAGGACATTTAATGAGAATTTGTAATGACATGTTGCTTCTTTTCAGAGATACATGCTTCTTGAAGAGGGGAAAGTAAACAGGTAAGCTGAACTCATTGTCAGTAGCTACCAAAGATGAACAAAGAAATGGATATTATATACAAATTAGTTGTACCAAGCTGCAGGAAAATGGGTGAAATGGACACCTGCTCACAAATTGTCACCTTTCCACAAGCCCCCAGCATGATTCATTATGCAACCAGCATGCAAGTTTGATCAGAACACTGCTTTCTTACTCATCAGAACCAGTGCTCTTGGAAACAGATCCCCCTGCATCAGCAGGAAATCTGACGTCAGCTCTCAGGTTTCCCCACACACTGGCAAGGGATTGCTTTCTCAGTAGCTTCTTTTTCTTGCCCACCATCTGTTTCTTCACCGTCCTGGCCCTACCACCCAAGGAGGAAGCTTCTAAGTACCAGAGGAATAAGAAGGCAACACACAGTCTCTCTGTTTTTGCTTTTAGCTCTGGATTTGCAACCTCTTCATTTGATGTGGGGACAGCATAGCTTAACATCTATAGGGCAGTATGCAGATGTACGAGAAGAAAACTGAGGCAAAACCTTAGACTCCTAAGAGCAAAGACCCCAAAGAGAAAGGCCTCCACCTATGCAATTGAAGCCCCTACCCCTCATCTATATTCAAGAATCCATCTGTCTGAGTGAGAGGCAGGCAGCACAGGTCGTACACACCGTGTGCATCCCCTTGATGTAACTTTCCCGGCCCACAGGGAGCTTCAACTCACTGTTATTGCTTTTAATAAACTTGCTGCTTGTTCCTAACTAAACAGCACTCTGCATGAATTCTTTCTGGACAGACTCAGCATCTCATCAGTGTGTCTCACTCACCCTCATCTGCATCACATTCACAGAGAGAAACAAGCAGATAGTGGGACCTGAGGTACTGCTGTTTTCCCACCAGAAGAGCAATCACCATCTATGGGGAAAGCAACTGGCTCTGCTTTTGCCAGGCTCTTCCATTGTTCTTGAAAACACCAGTTGATTTAAATACGATAGTGAGCCTTCTGGATCAAATATGTTTTATTTCTAAGGGCAGATCAATTCCAATTTGCTTCTGAACTTCTGCTTTCATGAAATAGCCTATTTGAAGTGATCTGGGAGCCTGACTTTTGGAATAGGTCTAATTGAGCTGTCGATTGCTGGAGGGTGCATGTGAAGGAGTTTTGCAAAGTCCAGCTGGCTGAAACACTCACATTTGTGAGCCCTTATCAAATGCCACAATAATAAACACTGTCCACAAGGGATTTTGCTTAATTCTCTCAACAACTGCTGAAGTTGGAAGAGAAATTATCCCTCTTCTACAGACAAGGAAACTGAATTTTGGATGATTAAGCAAACTTCACGTGGTCACACAGTTGAGTAGAGACAATGCTGGGATCCAGCCCAGGTCAAACAAGTCCAAAGCCAACACTTATCGGAATCCAACGCTGACTCTGACATTGAGCCAAGTTTGGGAACCAGTGGAGAAAGGCTTCCGGGCTTCATTTACTTCTAATCAGACAGTAGATCAGGCACACACAACACAGTTTCGCAGGTTGTCTGATCTGGGTTGATGCATGATAATCATTCTCCACAATGTTGGCAATTTTTCTTCTTGACGGTTTGGATATGGTTGTTTGTAAAAACCCTCGAAAAAAGTGCTGAGTATCTAAAAATACCGCAAGCGAGCTATGTAATGTAGTTTCTAATTTGAACTTGCTTAGAATGGAATGTGCAGTAATCATGATATCAAAAGCAGGGGCCGTATAGGATTGGAGTCAGAAAGTGTAAGTTGTGATTCTTCTTCTGCCCAGATAATCTGGGCAAATTTGGGCAAAACAACTTGGGCAAAGACAGTCAACGCTACCTCCAGGTTGCATGGCCTCAATGGAGGTGTCAATCAAAGTCTCTCCAAGTTTAGGAGCTGGTTCCGTGGCTCACATCAGGGCAACCAGACTCTCTGGGAAAAACCATTTAAAGCATAAAATTAAAGAACTGAGCAAAACTGGAGCATATTAACCCCCAAGAAAAGAATGGCTTCAGTGTTGTGCTCCTCAGAGGCTCAGCTCTGTACTAAGGTCTGATGGGTCAAGTTTCATTAGAATCTGTGACTTACCCAGAATCTCTCAAATACATTCCTCACTGGCATACATTAGACAGAGTGGGTTTCTGTTGTTTAAAACTGTCTCACCTAGCACAGTACTTCTTAGAAGAGAAAAAAATCAAAACTACAGACTATATGGTCCTTAAAGTCTCACCCAATTTTAGCACTTTATAGCCTTTACATTACCATGTTTCTAGGACCCGTATTTGTTTCTCCACCACAGCATCTATCCTGCAGGTGCAGGAGAAAGGAAAGGAAAAGAAGGAAAAAAAAAAACAACAGACATTTTAGGATTCTGCCTCCAAGTTTCCAAATAGTTAAGTGGCTGAAATTCTGGGGAGATCTGTTTGAAAACTCCAGTCTTTATATTTCCTATAAAATGTGATTGTGGTTAAGTCTGGAAACTGGATGAGCTTTGGGATTAGAGACATCAGCATTCAAAATTATTGCTTTTCCTTACCAGTGCTTAACCTTGTATGAGCTTCATCTCTCTGAATTTCAGGGTCTTTATCTATAAAATGAGTGTGGCAAAATGATTTATTCAAATATTAAATTATGTTTTATCCACATTCTATTTTCACCTGCCCAACTCCTCAAGCACATATTATGTGTGAAAATGCACATGCATTAACACAAATACTTGCATAATTCCTCATACATTGTACCATAATTCAAATAAACAAGAATTTCAGACCTTTGTGCCTTTTTTGAATGATAGCTAAAAGGAGATGCTCGAAAGTAAAGCCCACCTCTGGGTTTTGAACTTCTGGAATGACTTGTGCTAGGGGAGGGAGCCCCAGAGGAAGGAGGATCAACCAGGGAGGAGAGAAAACATATGTCTTCAGGTTCACAAGTAGTAGGAGTCTATGTCCTGCTTCCTGAAGCCATCCCAGAAGAGACCGAGACCTCAGAGGTCTTAATGTGTGTCTTTCAGAGGGAATGTTTAATCTCTGCAAAAATTTCCCTCTGAGCTTAGCACGCTTTGTTGACCTTCCAAGGACCATGCAAAAAATGGACAAAATAGGTACCAGTGGCCACTCTGAGATGCTGAGACCAAAGGAGCTATATGTGACTCTAGGCAGGGAGGAAAACATCCCAAAATAATGGAGTTTGAATATCCTGTCTTATGAGAATAAAACTTAAAGTCAGATTTTATTTAATTAAAGAAAAGAATTTGACATGTCTTACACACACACACACACACACACACACACACACATATACATACATTAAATGTAGACTTTACAGAAATATATTTAATTACTTATATAATGGAATTGCATAATATGCAACCTTTTTTACTTGCTTTGTTCAATTAATAATATATTTTAGATATGTAAGGGTGGAGAGAAAATTTCCCCCTACCTCTCTGAGTTCTTCTTGGGCTGGTTGAGCAATCAAATTAACATTAGAAAGATTAACAAGAGAAACACCAAATTTAATTCCATACATATAGATAATCTACAGGGACATGGATTTCAAAGCCAATGTGGCAAAACAAACTAAGGAAAGTGGCCTGGAGATTCAAGAGAGAGGAGGAAGACTCTCAGTTGAGGAGAAGGTGACTCATGATGAAGACCAAATATTCTATAATTAGATATTTACCCTGACATGTAGATAGATTTTTCAGAAGGTTTATGTCTGATAAAAAAAAACAGATTCTGGTTCAACTTTCATTTGTTGAGGTAGTTAAGGGAGTGGTAAAAGTTTCTTGTGTGCCTGCAGGGCCTCAATTGACCTCATCTTGAAGCAATCCATATACCAAAGTCACACATCTTGGGAAGGCCAAGCCTTCAGTTTTGTTACATGGAAATGCATATAAATATATCTAATTATGTCTATTAGAAATATTGCATGTTCATGGTTAAATCAGTTCCCTCCTTAGAAGGTATAATTTACAAAGTAAAAATGTTAAATCCAGTTGTAGAAGCAAGTCCCAAAGTAACCACAACTTACCATTTTCTGGGTATCCATTTGAGCATTCAACGCATATGTGAGTATATCTTATGTCTGCTTTTCATCTGTCTTAATCAAGGCAAGTTATTGTGGTCTCTATTTCTTCTCTTCAGGTGACTATCTGAATATCAACCAGAGGACACCACAGTCTGACTTCTAAGTCATTTCCTAAGTAGCAAAGTGGTTACAAAGAGAAACTCCAGCAAAAGATTTCTGTTTCTAAAAGAGCCAAAACTTTTGCCTTCTAAACATATGCTTGAAGTCATAAATAACAGTGATTAAAGCAAGAATATTCAAGCTACTAAACAAAGCACATATATTTGAGTGTGATCTAATGTTAAAACAGGCCATAAAAGGCTTTCTTCAACACACCCTACCTCCTTATGCTCAGTAATGGTGATCCCAAGTCCAATTTTCAGGCTTACAAATCTGTAATGGAAAAGACTTACTGGTCTGTTTATTTAACACGTCCCTCATTTATCACGTGGCATCTCTGCTAGTACCACTTATCTAAGCCAAAAGTAATTCAGGAAGCTAAATAGTTGCTAATGACCTAAGGAATTTTCAGAAAACACTAAACAATTTTGCTTACATACCCAGTCTTCTCTTTATTCTCTACTACCATTTCTTATCTGTGGCAGAATCTTGATCATGTCAAGAGTTGAGCTCAAGACCACAACGCATTTAGTCCCACTTGACACTACAGTT
Source organism: Solenodon paradoxus (assembly GCA_004363575.1). Taxonomy (NCBI): domain Eukaryota; kingdom Metazoa; phylum Chordata; class Mammalia; order Eulipotyphla; family Solenodontidae; genus Solenodon; species Solenodon paradoxus. The sequence goes on from RJWH01001571.1 coordinate 121,398, forward strand.
ACTTGTTTGGTCATACAATTCCCACTCTTGCCCCTAAAAGGAACTCTCTTGAATGCCTTAGAGAAGAGTGTGCATTCTGTAAGTAAGAGGGATTCATCAAAAGTCAAGTAAGGGAATGGCACACACTAATTTGCCATTTGGAAAGGTAGCTGTAGTAGCTTCGAGAAGAGGTACGCATTTGAGTCACTGAAAACCAGGGGTGATGATCCTATTGTGATCCAAGCAAGAGACGATGAAGGCCTGTCTCAGGCGAGTCCCAGGGCAATGAAGTGGGCTAGGCAGATCCAAGAGCATAAACTCAGTGGGAATTTTTGAATGACAAATGTCAAAATAATCTCAAGATCATTTTGGAGTTAAAGTGGTCCAATACTGGTATGGAGATGCAGAAAGAGGAGCGCCCTTGAGGGAGAGAATGGGCAATAAGGAGCTGTATTTTCAAAAAGCTAAATTTGGAATGTCTAGTAGGTGTTCTCCATTTCAGCCAAAAAGGGAGCAAGAAAGTTCATGGAAATCAAGGCTCTAAAAGGAGAAGTATTCACAGCAAGCAGAAGGTTTTTATGAGAGAGATTGCTGAGATACCATGGGAGACCTAGAAAGCCTTCCTTAATTTTAGTTCCCAGGGTCACAAGATGCATTTTTACCTGACCTTGTCATGCTCAACCAAAATGCTGAAAATGGATCCTGTTATCTGAGCCCAGAGAGACTCCCAGAGTTTATGCTACTAAACTTCATCTTCTTACAAATATCCTAACAAGCCAGGGACAAAGGCTTCCCCTTCTGAAAGGAAACCTAAGAGCCAGTTTTCTCCCTCTGCCTTCCAGATGGCATTACACATGTCAATTAGAAATGTTCAGAAAGTTCTTTTCTTTTGCAGCTAAGAGAAATATTTTCCTTCTTTGGAGTCTGTTCCCACTTTCTCCCCCTCCTTATAAGGAATCGGATGTGTTTTTCCCCAAATTATCCTTGACTGGTCCCTCGTACTGTTTGTGCTCTTGGTAGATACTAGGCAGTGGGCAGAGAAGGTTGCCACTCAGTGACGTGCCTTTGTCTGCTGGTTCCCTTAGCAATGCCCCAGCAGGCTTCCCGCTCCCCAGCAAACCTGCTTCTGAGTCAGCCTGCTTTCAGCTGCAGTCCAGGCTCTGCCAGAACATCATTTTTAAAGTAACAATCACTCTTTTTCTTCACGGCCCTTTACAGTTTATAAAGATCTTTTATAGTCTGTTTCATTGACCCTCCAGAGCATGCACTTATAGAAAGGAGATTATTCATAGACTGTTTTACACGTTAAGAAATGGAGGGTCTCAAAGCTCTGAAGACTTGCTTAGACTGCAGAGCTACCAGTCAACAGACAAAGATAAGGCTAGAAGCAGGGCTCATGGAGCTCAACTAGCCTGTCAGTCTGAAGACTTCAGATGGGGGTTATTCCAACACAGGAGGACACCAGGGGCAGGTCTTCCCTCTGAATTAAGATATGTCTGAGACTTACTGACAAAGCTGAGCTCATGGACACCAGCTTCTTAATTAGCTAGCAGCTCCCCCACTGCCCCATTTCGAGGCAGCATTCGTAGTCAAAATACAGCAGCTCCAATCATGCTCATTGTATAACAATTGAACTCTGAGCTCATCACAGGTGTCCTCTGACAATGAGTCAATACTTACATTTAAATTTGCTTTAACTATTGATTCACAATGGTATGGCAGTTTTCAGGCATAACATTGAGTTGCAAAGTTCATCAAAGTCCTGTAGCATCGGTCAGTAGAACTCATTTGGAATAATTGCTCCAGTTTACTATCTAGCTGGGAACTGAGAAAGGATGTGTGTTCATTGCTTTGCTATGTGGCTGTGTCCTAGGACAGGCTGAGAGCAGTAAAGTGCTGGCTTCAAGGAGACCCACACTGCTGAGTGAGGATATTGCAGGGCACACACGATGGATGCTTCTATAGAATGTTGAAACATCGACACCAGGGTTAGTATGTAGATAGCAATGATTGCTGACTTATTCTGAGTTCCTCTGAATCTCTTAATCTCTTAACGAAAGCTCTAACCTTCTAGTGTTTGAATGTGAGCCACAGACTCAAAAACCTGAGAAAGTCTGCTCTGACTTCTCTCTCTGAAAAAAATCAAAACTAATATTTAAGGCATTGGATTTGAAAAATCCATGAACGACAATTAGAAAAAATTAAAAAGTCATTGAGTTAAACTACCCATCCAACTGTAGACTTTATCTGCAAAGAGATATCTCACCTGACACATTGAAGGTATCTCCCCACTCCACGACACATTTTATAACTACACACCACCCATTTTAACAAATAGTTCTAGTCTTTCTCAGGGTTGGTACCACTGATCTGCAGGTCACATAATCCCCCTTATTTTTTGTGGAAAGAGAATCATAAACCTTTGTTTGGATCCTTCCACAAACAAAAAGGCCCACATGAGGCACCAAGTTTTAATATTTTCTTTTATATTGATTCATATTTTGCTTTCTTATAGCTTTCAGGAGAAGCAATTAAGATATGTATCTATCTATGTATCTATCTATATCTATAGATCTAGATCCAGATATGGGTTAGAAGCCATATCACCTGCATTTAATAATCAGTTGTGCCATTTTCTGGTTCTGCAACTTGGGGCGAGTTATTTACACTTTGGAGTGCAGTATCCCAAGTTATAAAGACTGGAAATACTAATATTTGCCTCATGATTATGGTAAGAGTTAACTGAAATAATGCACGTCATATGCCTGCAGCATAGTGCCTGGTGTAGAGCAGTTATGTAATTAATTGTAGCTACTATTGATATTCTATACTCTTGGTTTTCACTTAGCTTGGGCTTATGGAGTCTGGTGAAATCACTCAGCAAGCCTTTTCATGTAAGCCTCCCTCCATATATTTCAAAACTCTCCCATGTCTTCTCTTAGGGAAACTGATCTTAACTAACATTCCAGAGTAAGCACAAACCATTCATGTACTCACAGTAAATGAAAAAGATAACAGTGCTCACCACTGGCATTCCAAAGAAAGACTAGGCTTCTAAACAAGCTTCTAAGAGGTTTATAAAGAAGTAACATGATATAGCAGGGGAGAGAATATCCAACTAGGATTCCCAAGAAGTGGATTATACTTGAGCTGTGCTTTTGGAGAAGTCATTCTACTCCTCCAATATCTTCAACTGCAGAAGAGAGGAAATGAGACTGACACAGTGCTCTTGTGGAAATTAGGGAGATACACGTGCAAAACTCCTACGAGGAGACCAGTGCTCAGTACATAATAGACATTTAGCTGGCATTGATTGATTTTATTTCTGAGCCCCAAATATTATGGCATCTAATGAATGGTCTCATCTAGCTAATGGACTATAGACTTTTCAGCTTATGGTTGTGACGCCTTCTTTATCTAGTCTCTCTGCTTCTAGTTCGTCCCTGAAGGTCTGGCTCTAATCATATTTGCAGAATATGCACAGAATAATAATTATGAATCAAATTCTACCCTCATCAAGGGATCAAAATTGTGCCTAGAAGAACAGTCAGATTTATGCCTTTATTCTAAAAACAAATAAAATGAATTAAGTTCTCAACATGCTATATAAGAGAAGGAAATGAGTAAAAAAAATCTTACAAGAGAATAGAAAACAGTAAATGTGATGAAAAAGAAACAGCTAAATAATAAATAAAACCAAAAGAAGTGATTAATAAAGATAAAGATTCTTTGTTGAAAGTGACGAAAGGGCAAACACAGCGATCTAATTTAAAAGCCAATTAGATTAGACATGAAATAAGAGATAAAACATACAGGATAATAGGAAAGATCTAGATGTACTTTGCACAATTAAATACTATCCACGTGAAATAACTTATCTTCTTAAAAGCAAGGGGATTACCACTTACTGGATACTGCCTATGAACTTTGTCGAAAGATGACTGTTTTATGTGAATTCCCTCCCTTTGTCAGTTGATAGCCCCATGAGATAAATATTTGTCCTTTTACAGAGAAACTGAAACTTGGAGAAACAAAGCTATGTGTCCAAGGTCACCCAGTTTCTAAGAGATGCAGCTGGAATTCAAATTCAGAGCTTCAAGGCCTATGCTATTTATACTATGCATCTTTTCATCCTAGGAAATGTAAAACATCAAAATAGTTATAATAAGCAAGAAGAAATTTGATTATCCAGTAACTAAATATGTTGAAAAGTTGTTCATACATACATAAATGAATATACTTGTTTAGATCAAAAGTTTTTCAAATTTTTAAATAGCAAGTAGTAACCTATCTACCTACTTGATCTCCTCTCTGAAAAAGTAATAGCAAATTATGTGAACAACTATAAAAATTGATCTTTATCCTAATTGTGAGCAGAGTACACACACACACACATGCACAAACACACACAGCCCAGTGGTAGTGAACTTCCCCTTACAGACATGAATTTTTCACTAAAAAATGAGTAAGTTGAATAAATAGGTAAGTTACATGTTAGAAGAACACAGGCATGCCAGAAGAATGTAACAAAAATGTATTCTATTTACTATTTAAATTTCAAAAGTTTCTTTCCAACAAAATCACACCAATAGAAGCAGTGAGTCGTTTAGTAACATCTAAGATGCATTCCTGATTCTCCGAAGGTTTAAAAATCGTGTAGGGGAGCAAGACAACATGAGGAGCTCCACGGACCTGCTCCCAGAGACACAGGTGAGCATTCTATCAAAAGAAAACAGTTGTCTAAAGTCTCTGGAAATGGCCTCAAGGAAATACAGCAAATGGAGGCATATTTACGCAAGAAAATCTACTAAACTTTGATAACGAGAGCAAATCCGGGACATTGCAACTGAAATAAACTCTTTCTCATAAATCAGTAAGATGGAAACTATCCCAGGCAGGGACAGACAAGAACCAAGGGCTTCCTATATTCCGGCTCCCCATCTTCCACGATGGAATAGGATTTCCACTCTTCATTGCGCCGCCACCCACCAGTTGGTGAGGCTAAGTTCCAGGCAACAGCCACTGACAGATCGGAACTTCCCTCCCACCCCAGCCTCCTCGTGTTGGGTGAAGGCACCCCTCTGGACTTGTTGTCACTGACACTTCTGGAGCTACAACATCTTGTCCCAGCTTATAAGGTGGTGGGTCCCTACAGGAAGGACAAGCTGAGAAGGCCTCCACCAAGAGCACAGCTCTTCACAGAGAAATGGTTGGTATCCTCCCTCTCTGCTCCAGAGCCCCTGCTCAGTGATTTGGTTTCCAGGAAGAAAAGGGATATAAAGTTAATAGATCCTAATCTCTTCCCAAGGAAACTGACTTCCATTGAAATAGACTGGAGAAGTTCAAGCCTAAAGATACTCTCAGGAACAGGGGGTGTTGTGGTTAAAGGTGACTGGAAGAATATTGGCGGATTTCTTGGTCTCACGGGCTATGGAAAAGATCAGGAAAGATTCTCTTTGCAGCCTGGGAAGGCAACCCTCTGATTGGGTGCACAGCTAATTTAGAACAAATGACAAACACTGACCTTGGGGACTCTCCCTTCAAAGCAATCTGAATACAATTGGTTTAGCCTGTGGAGCAATTTATATCCTGGGTCATTGTTTAAAAGAATGGCATAATCAGTGTGCAGTTAGTGGAATTTAACAGTTGAGTGTGGATGAGGGAAAAACATCAAAGAGTGTCCGGTCAAAACCACTATCAGTCCACAGTGACTCTAGGCTGACCAAGACTGTACCCAGTGAGGGGGAACATGAAAGGCCTAACACTGTCAGAGAAGGACATAGATTTCACTAAAAAATGCAACCCATCACTCCACTAATAGTAGCAATGAAAAGCAACAAAGGGGAGGGCAGTACCTGATGTTGTGACAATATATTATCTAAAATGTTCAGTGACCAACAAAAGAAACTGCAAAGAAACAGGAAATAGGACCACTTCACTGGGGAAAAGCCACAGAACACACTGCCTGAGAAAGCGACCAGATCTCAGAGTTAACAGAGATAGCTTTCAAAATAGCCATCACAAATACATTCAAAGATTTGAAAGAAAACTATGATTAAAGAACTCAAGGAGGTGTGATGGCGATGTTGTATCAGACCAAGAATAAGGAGATAGACATTCCATAAAAGAAACAAATGGAAATTCTGGAGTTGAAGGCACAGTAACAAAAAGGAAAGTTTCACTAGAGGAACTCAGCAGTATATATGAACTGGTAGAAGAAAGAATTAGCATATAAGAAGTTAGATCTGTAGAGATTTATACACTCTAAAGAGCACAAAGAAAATAGTGAAGAAAAACGAACAAAGTCTCTGAGAAATGCGGATCACTATTAAGTGTATAGCATATATAATGGATACATAGGATAAATGCAAAAAGATTTACAGAGACAGCGTAGTAAAATGTCCCCCAAAAGCCAAAACTAAGAAGAAAATCTTGAGAGTAACAAAGAAAAAAATTACAACTTAAAAAGAGAATCCCAGTAAGATCTATACATTTCATCTCATCAGAACCAAAAACGATCAATCAACCAAGAATCCTATATCCAGAAAAGCTACCTTTCAAAAACGAAAATGAGACAGGCATTCCTATATAAACAAAAACTGAGAAAAAGTGTCCCTGTATACCAGGATACAAGGAATAGTAAAACAAAAGTCCTTCAGGTTGAAGGCAAGTGACCCCAGAGAGTAACTGACCCCAGAGAATAATCTGAATTCATATGCAAAAGCAGAGAGTATCAATAAAGGGATTTCCATAAATGATGAGACCGTGTAAATGTACATTTCGTCTCCTTTCTTAACTGATTTAAAAAGCAATGCATATACTAATATGACAGCATGTATTTGGGGAACCTATAAAATGCATAGAATGACACATTTGCTAATAAACAGCACAAAGGAATCAAAGGTGTCTCCAATTAAGGAAATGACTCATGATGTTAACTGGAATCCACAAGGAAAAGACAGTTGAAGCAAAAGTGATAACTGGGAAGGTTAATATAACAAAAACTACAAGTGTATATTTCCCTACCTTCTCTGATCAGTTTTTAAATATATATATTTAAAATGATATACAGTAGCAATTAGAATAACATATGGTTGTGCTTGTAACATTTATAGATGTAACATGTATAATAATAATACCACAAAGTGGGAGGGGAAGGAATAGCCACGTATAGAGGCAACATTTCTCTAAGTCACTGTAATTAAATTAAGTATAAGTTATTTCTGGTAAACTAAGCTATTATAGTAAGTCTTAGAGCAACCACTAAGTAGATTTTTTTTTAAAAGGTGCAGAATCATTAAAAGCATGTATATACTGTACTAGAAAATATTTACTTAATGCAAGAGAAGCTAGTAAAGAATAATAGAGAAACAAAAAGAGTGAACAATTACACAGATATAAAATGAAAAATAAAATGATAGACATAGCTATTTTATTAATGATAACATACATGTAAGAAGATTAAGCAGTATAATAAAATCAGAAGGCAGAAATTATCACGCTGGTTAATGAATGAAGCTACTGGGCAGAGGGTCAACAAAGAAATAGCAGAGTGGAACAACACTAAACCCACTAGATCTAGAAAACCTCTGTAACTACTCCACTCAGCAAGAGAAACATCTATATTCTTCTGGAGTATACATGGAATATTCTCCAAGGTAAACACTGTATGTCAAGATACAAGGCAAACGTCAATAAAATTTAAAGGATATAAATAATACAAAGTGATGTGCCCTGGTGGACTAGTGGATAAGGTGACCAGAAGTAGTCCGCATATAGCCAGAGGACTCAGATTCGAGCCTGAGGGTCAGGAGGAACAATCAAAGACGAACAACTCAATATGATAAATAAATGCTTCTTTCCCTTTTCCCTGCCTACCTGTCTATTCACCTTCATTCCTGTCTGTGCCTCGCCTTTGAAAAAAAAAAAAAAAAACAGAGATAATAACTAAATAATACAACGTAATTTCTCTGGTGATAAGAAAATGGAATTGGAAATTAATAGCAACAAAATGGGGATGATCAGAAATATGTGTAAGTTTAACAATATACTTCTACCTAAGTAATATGATTAAAGAAGAAATCCAAAGAGAAATTAGAAAACTTCGAGAAGAATGAAAATTAAGACACAAGAAACCAAGTACAAAAGCATATATAAAATTGGACCCATATCTTAATACACAAAGTCAACTAAAAATGAACAGAAGACTTAAAGCTCCTAGAAGAAAATGTAGGAGAAAATCTTAGTGACATTGGTTTTGGCAACAATTCCACAGATGACATCAAAAGCACAGGAAACAGAAAGAAAAAATTAAGACGTAGGACTGCTTCAGTCTAAAATGCAGAAAAGAGAGCTATCCACAAAGTAAAAAGGCAAGGTATTGAAAGGAAAAAAATATTTTCTCCTTTTATCTAATAAGGAGTTTAATCTCCAAAATATATAATAAAATCCTACAACTTAATAGAAAAAGAAACCTCAATGAACAATCGCAAATTTGATCTAAGGACTTGACTAGTCATTTCTCCAAAAAACCTATCTTCACCAAATTATTCAATATCAGTAATCATCAGAAAACTGCAAATAAAAACCACAATGAAATATTGCCTTACATTTATTGGGAAGGTTGCTAGCACAAAAGCAAAACATGAGGTTTTGCGATGATGTGGAGAAACTGGAACCACTGTACACTGTTAGTGGGGATATAAAATAGTAGAGCCATTATGGAAAACAGTATGGCGCTACCTTTAAAAATGGAATATAGAACTGCCATATGACCCAGCAATCCCACCTCTTACTTATTTATTCAAAAGAAGAAATCAAATCTTGTTATTTATATTCCCATGTTTATTACAGCACTATTCACAATAGCCAAGATGTGGAAACAAACCTACATGTTAATTAACAGATTAAAGGAAAAATAGAATTGTATATGTATATATATATATATATATATGTATATACATACACACATACATAAATACATACATGGAATCTTATTCAGTCTTCCTAAAGCAGGATGAAACTTGAAGACATTATGACAAATGAAATAAGCTAGTCACAGAATGAACAACTGCTGCTTGGTTCCACTTGTGTGAAGTATTTTAAATAGTCAAATTTGTAGAATCAAAGAGTGGAAGAGTGGTTATCAGGGGCTGGGAAGAAATGGGAAGTTACTAATTAAAAGGCATGTAGTTCAGTTAAGCCACATGAATAAATTCCAAAAACTGCTGTACAACATTGTATTGTGGTGAACAATCTTGTATTGTCTACTTAAAATTGGTGAAGAAGATAAATTTCATGTTAGGTATACTTAATAAAGTTTAAAAAGAAAAATAAACTAAACCTAAAGTTTGAGAAGAATAAATTAATAAAGACTGAAATAAAAATTGACGAAATACAATATATAAACAGTAGAGAAAATCAATAAAACAAAAAGTTGGTTCTTTAAAAAAAAGTGAAATCAAAAAACTTTTAGTTCATCTAATAAAAAAGAAAGAAGATTCCAGTTACTACAATGAGAAATGAAAGAGGAGACATTCATGCCAATATTACAGAACTAAAAGTCTTTTAAAAATAAATAATATGCTAAGAAGAAATACTATAGAAACTTAGATTTCAGGAAAATAGGTAACTTAGATGAAATGGACAAATTTCTGGAGAGAGAAACTATCAGAACGAATTAAAGAAGACCATCTCAGTAGATCTACGACTGACAGCATTGAATTAGTAATAAAGAAAAATACTCACAAATCAAAGACTCAGCTGAATACACCACTGAGTTCTGCCAAACATTTAGAAAAGAATGAATATCAATCCTTCACAAACTATCCCCAGAATAGAAAAGGGAGTACTTTACAATTTATTCTTAAAACCAGTATTGCAATAACTCGACTTAGACAAAGACACCATAAGAAAACAACAGACGAAGATCTCCAATGACTAAAAATTCAAAAACTTTCAAAATCTTAGAAAATCATAGTCATCAATTTTTTTAAAAAAAGTTTTGTATCATGACCAAGTAAGATTTATCCCAGGGATGGAAAGTTGATTTAGTCTTTGAAAAATCAATGAATGAAAATTAATTAATGAACATCATAGCAATAGACTAAAAGACAAAAACGATCATCTCAACCGAGACAAAGCACCTGGTGAAATCCAACACACTTTCATGACCGAAAAAAAAAAACCCCAACAAACTAGAACTAGAAAAGAATTTCTTTAGTTTCATTAAGTTTACCCATGAAGAAGCCACAGTTAACAGCATACTTGATGGTAAACCACTGAGTGCTGTCACCCTATCAGGAAGGTGGTAACATTATTCAAATGCCCATCACTTTGTAAACAGATAAACGAAAGTGCTATATTTAGAGAAAGAATAGCATTAGGGCATAAAAATGAAGGAGGAACCATTGTTAGGTGGTGGACAAAGAAAGGACGTGAACTCCCTTGCATTTCAGAAAGAGCCCCTGATTGCGGTGTTGAGATGAGAATGCAGGGAGACAAGAGTAAAAACATGGAACTCTGGGGGCTATTGCATGCAAAACAACACGTACTGAATATGGAGTTGATTTTTTAAATAGTGGTAAGTACTGTACAAATGAAGAGGTTGAGGAGATGCGGCAGAAGCAAGGATGCTCTGAAAGAGTTCCGTCACCATCAACCGTAACATGCAGTCGAGGAGAGAATACCCCAAATTAACACAAAAGTGAAGCAATAAAAACATATCATGTAGAGTTGAGTTAATTAAAATAAGAGAAAAAAAGTTGTTTAGAATGGTTTCCAGTAGAGAGCGAAGCAGGAAAAAGGGGATAATGGACAACTGTTTGGTATGCGTCTTCCACTTCATTCTATAACTACACGAAGGTATTAGTTTGAAAATATTTTTTTAGAAAGGGCCTGAATAAGGTTGGTATTTAACTTCATAATTAATGTTGGGTTTGGGGCATAACCTGGTGGAGTTGCTGTTGGGTCAGCCACCTCCAAAGAAGTACAATCCATGTACATCCTAAGGACCCAGATCTGTGTCCCAGGGTCGTGGGGAGACACCCATTGTGAGCAATGAAGTATAAATGAAATAAAACACTTCTTCTGCCTCCCTCTTCCTGCCCGCCTGCTTACTTGTCTTCCTTCCTGCGGGTACCTTTAAAAAAGAAAAAAAGTTAATAATGGTTTAGGTAACTATGCAACTGCAGTTAAGTTACAAAGGAAGAAAAGTGTGCTGGGAAACTATGTATAAAATATCATTAATTGCAGATGGCAGAATGCCTTGTTAAAATGAGTCAACTAAAGTATTTCATTAAAGTGATCAAATAAGGAGACATTAAAAAAAAAGTGCAGGCCAGTATAACATCTTATTTAATAAGAATTTCTCTTAAGTGCACTAGAATTGTCTTTACTACTAGAAGTTCAGCACTAAACTGAGCTCGCATTATCATTAACCATTCATATCCCAGAGACTTACTCTTTTTAATTCTTAAAGACTATATGACCATTGAGTTTTATTGGTGTTTCTCTGGGTTTCTTTGGGAAGAAAACAATGTATTCTTTCCACCTGGATTTTCTGATTAAGAAACAATTGCTGAGCAGACCAACGAACAGGTCAGTCACATGCTACAGTCCCGTCAAAGGTCAAGGACAGGTCACCGCACATGGCTTTTCATATTTATTTCCTCAGCTCTGGTAAGGCAAGTAGAAAGTGGTTTCCACCTGAGTTCAGCAAACCATACATTCACCCAGCCCTCCAACCACTCATTCATTTATACACTCATTCAAATTCTTACTGAGCTGGAGATTCAGAAGATTTAGTCCCGGCTATCAGGGGGCATGTGTGACACGTATATTTCTCGGATTAGCACAGCCAACAGCAGTCAGGATGAAGAGGGGAGTCTGCCCAGGGTGCTCATAGAAGCAGTCAGAATTAGCAAGGGTGGAAAGTGCTGGGAAGAAGAAGTGATACTTAGGCAGAGAAGGAAGTGGTTGACGAAAAGTGTAGAAATGACAATTAAGCAACTGAGAAGAAGGGAGAATAGCAATGTTGCAAATGTTGCGAATTTCATCTTTTTTAAGGGAACTTGAAACTAATTAAAGATACATGATGATCTCGGGGCTATAAAAAGACTGGTGCACCATACACCAGTGAACAATGTGTACAAGCATTTAGGGTTTACATTGTGTTTAACATAAATTTGGGACCAAAATATCCAAAATATTATTTTTTTTTATTAAAGGAAAGTTACAGGAAGGAATGAAGGAGAGTAGGCAGGCATGAAGAGAGAGAAGGAAACATTTATTTATTTTATTTAGTTGATCACATTGGTTGTTACCTCTGGCCCCAGGTCTTGAATCAGAGGCCTTGGGATGTTTGTGGGACAACTCCCAAGTGTACTAGACCACTGAGCCACCACGGTGCATCCCACAAATGAGCTTTTATTACTTGCTTGATATAGCTAAGTTTTAAGGTACATAATAGAAGATAGTAATATGTGACGGAGAAAAGGTAGTCAGAGACCTAGATCACAAAAGGTCTGAGAGGCTGTGCTAGGGAGACCGGATTTTCTGCAAAGAACTGGGAATGCACTGAAAATTTTAAGAGTGCTTGATGGCCTGTGTTAAATACAGCACGTAGCAAATAGCTTACTACTTTCACTCCAGTACAGAATGATTGACATGAAGTCGAAGCACGCGCAGTGGATTTTTCAGTTCTCTCCAGTGTGGCCAGGCACAGCCCAGTGCCATCGTTAGAGTCTGCCTTTGATTGACAGCCTATGTCCCCGGGGAGAAATAAAATTTAGATTCCATATGCTCTCCCCAAACAATGACACTGCTTTGGAACTTTGCATACTGATGGTTACTCGAAGACAGCGTCAGCAGGAGACAAGGACACAGAGACCTCCCTGGAAGCATGACGTCTCTCCATATATGAACCACGACCCCTTTCGTAGACATCAGAAGTGAATCAAAGGGTGCATTTGTTCTGCTTCCTACTCTCTGAAAACAACAGCTGATGGAGTCAAGACAGGGCAAGGAGTGGGTGGCAGGAGACAGGGAAGCTACATTTTGCTGATGGAAATAGCTTGTAGCTAAGGTTTAATCGACAACCGTCAAATGATTGGTTCCCAGAAGATGCCGGAGGAAATATTTTCTGATCTTTGGTATGACAATGGCCTCAGCACTTGGCATAAAAAAGGTCTCACATTTTTGCCCCATTTCTTTCATTATTTCTAAATGGTAACACAGAAACAAATTGAGATGAAAAGCTTTTGTGAGATGCTGTCCTTGGAAGTTCCCCAACATCCTTAGCTGCGGGACCACGGAGGGCACAGGGAACTAACACTGAGTGCTTGCTAACCTGCTATCTGCTGGGCATTTTCCCTTACACAGAACTCAGAATATTTTCCAGTCTTTTCTACCAGTGTCTTCCCCCCACTGCCCCATCTGTCATTATTTTTCTAAGGCAGAATGACGTTGGACATGGTCAACTCAGATAGCTGCACAGAGTAGCTTCTATTTTGCTGCTGCCCTTTGTTTAGAAGCCCCCCTCTAACCTCCTGCGCCCCCCGTTGGAATTCATTCTGATTGCCACCTACCACCTGAAGCCAGTTGCCTTGAAAACACATTGCTGGATCACAGCCTTGTTGACTTGCGCAGCCGAGAAGCTGGTAGGCAGAACGAGTGGAGCCCAGGGGCCCAGGGGCCCAAACTGCGGCTGAGTGAAAAACTGATAAAGATGCTTTCAAAAAAGCCAAAACAGACCACATTCACATTTCCGAACATGCTGGAGAGTTCATTAATCCAACAAGAAGAGCAAGAGACGGCACAAGGCTCTAATATAGGAAGTATAAGAACGTCATGCTCTGTCCTGTCTGCTCCCACATCGTTGCAGGCGAACCAAGCAGAAGGCATCTGGGTGAATATATTGTTTCCATTTGTCACATCTTTGAGAGGACTTCTCCCGCTACATCTGTTTTAGATGGATCACTGCGGGCTACCATAGGGACAAATAAAGATCTCCTGAAGTTCTTCCAGACAGAATGAACTCTGTTCTCTGGAGTCACCCAGAACTCTAAGAGGTCATGACCACCGGAGGGTTGGGTTTTGACAAGCTAACATACTGTGCACTTGTTATTGAACTGAAATTTTTTATTTAAGACAGATAGTCAGCAATGCTGTGTGATACAAGCTAGTTTGTACCATTGTCCTTCTTTCATAATAGAGACCTGGTGATGTTGGGGCTTAATACATCCCATGACGCAAACCACCTGCTACAGATTGGCTTTAACATAGAGGTGGCCCGGGAACTAGGTTCTGGAGTGTTTCAGGAGGGGCACTAATTTAGTTAGGAGGCTCTTGTGCTGTTTTGGCCTTTGCTTCTTTTTTCTCCCTAGAATAGAGACATTGACCACGCACTAGTAATGACATAAATAAGACAGAAGAAGCCTAGGTTATAGACCACATCATAGAACCGCTGGAACCACAGTGGAAAGCCTGAGACTGCCTATACCTGAGATAAGAATAAACCTCCATCTTGTTAAACCAGACAGGTTTCTGGCATCTGCCCCCAAATACTGTCCTTCTCTGGGGTGAAATATGTGTGATTCATCTGCTGTGTGGTAAAATGAGAAAAGCAGGACCAAATAAAATCCAATCAGGATGTGAAAAAAAAAATAACATTTAAATTCTAGTTTCCTTGGACATGGTGACTTCCCTGCAGGGGGAGAGTTACTCGGTGGAAGCTATAAGATGACTATAATGCCCAAGTTGGCTACAGGAGGTGGATTTCTTGGAACAGAAAGACATACAAATGCAGCAGATTTCACCTGTGACTTTGAAACACTTTGCCCTTTATGGTGATTATAAACCTGCATTATTTATGAACATTGAATTGAGTCTATAGGAGAAATGACTGATCCTTGGAAAGTGCTTCCCATGTGAGACCTGCGGGACTTCTGAACCTATTTAATGAAAAATGAAATAAGACAGGATGACAAGTTCCAGTTCATTCAAGTCAACATCAATGCCAGTTTCTCCAGAAGGAACAGGAAAAGAGACCAGCAGAGAGGAAGGTAATAAAAAGCTCTCGGCTCTGCTTTCCTAATTACCCCTAATCCACTAAAGAGCTGGAAACATTTTGCAAATGCTAATTAAGTCCCCTACCAGTCAATGATGAATCCAAGAGTGTTTTCTGCTCAAAGAATGGACGATGCTGAAGAGGAAATGGACTTCTCATTAAGCAGAAGTGTTTGAAGTTCTGCAGGATGGGCTAAGGCAGCGAGAAACATTATCAGAACAGTGAGCCCGGAGTTGAGAACCTCTAGAAAATAGCAGTTGAGAAACCAGAATTGATCTTTGTCACCCTATGCCCCATTTAGTTTTCAAGTTCATCTCACCATGGAATAACCACAGAGTACCCTATTTCCATAATTTCTTCTTTTCTGGAGTTATTCCGAGTTTCACCAATGCCCTATTTCAACACCATTAGCACGTACACCTGCCAGAAATGACCATCTCCTGGTATTGTCCTATTTCCATGTTTCCCAACTTGCGTTCTGCTGAGTCACGTTGCAGAAGACTTTGGAATCAGCCACAGTGCTTCTGACAACAAATAAAAGAACATGCAATTTAAAGTAACTTCAACTATAAAAGGGCATCTGTTGTCCCTGGTCCACTTAACTAGAGTTCAAAGGTCTATCCATTTCAGAGATTAAGATTAGGTTTCTGGCTCCATTTCTCGGCAATTCTCTTGGCACTATTCTTATCTGTTTGCGCTTTCCTCAGACTGATTTCTGTCATACAATGCTGTAGCAGTGCCTCGTGGCACTACTATATATTACAGTCCAACGAAACAGTGCCTTTTCCCCCAGATGGGACACAGATGCTTTAGCTTCAACGCTGATGGACAAACTTCAGTACTCACTTCTGAAAACCACTCCAGCTGGCGCAAGAAATGGTGTATGAGCCAGCCTAGGCTAAACTGTAGTGGCCCAAATAATTCTAAAACCTCAGTCACTTACAAAGCAATGCAGGTTATTATTCTCCACTTAACTTGTTCACTGACTGCTGCCAACCAGCTGAGGTTTCATCCATGTCCTTTTTCCTGGGACTAAAAGGAAAGCAGCCAATTTCTAGGACATGTTGTAATCTTGTGTTAGAGGGAAAGAGTGACAGCAGAACTAAGTTCATGCAAATCCTTAAAACGCCTGCTTGGGAATGGCAGGTGTAACTTCCACCCACTTTTACAGCACAAAGAAAGTCATTGTTTAAGCCTGTGGTCCTAGAATAGGAAACTTCCTCTGTAGAAAAATCCAGATGGGATGAACTTGATCTATTTTGAACATGTTACCATTGACTGCAAATGCTATATGCAGAAGGAATGAACAACTGGTTTACTCATCCCGGGACCAGTAATCAGTTAAGGGGCATGGGTTTCTCTTTGGGGATTTTTATCATTCTCAGCTTATCCCTCTTAATGAGCATGGACTCAATCACACTTAGACCTCAGGCTCTACTTTACCAGTAGATATAGCAGATTGGGTCCTCATTTTGCACATGAGAAAATGGGAGCTTAAAGCGATTGTCTTTGTTTAAAATAATGGAACCAAAATTTGACAGCAGGCCCTCTAAATTGATTTTCGATATCTTCCATTGTAATAGAAAATTTGGATCTGATACACTGTATCTAAAAGCAACCTCCTTACCTAACTCATTCATTTGATAACTAACAAGGGTAGGAATTAGACTGGAAATGTACTATTCTTCCCAGATACTCATCATTTGGAAAATAATTTATAGGTTGCAGCTTTGAAAAGTCACATCATTTGGAAACAAAGTCAGAAAAGGGCACATTTCATCTATGAAAACAGGCACCCTCAAATAACACAGTTCAGAATATACGTTGTACAACTTTCCGAGGGACTAATTTGACAATATCTAGCAAAAGCATTGATAGATACACATTGATTGACCTAGCAATTCCACCAGCAGAAACTTAGCTCATAGAAATAACATGGTTGAGTTGAAAAGTTAATAAAATAAAAACAAATCACAAGCATGTTTAGTGCAAGACAATTTGTAACCTAAGATTCCAATTTTTTTTTTTAAAGGAAAGGTGCAGGCAAGAATGAAGGTGAGTAGGCAGGCAGGCAGGCAGGAAGAGAGAGGAGGAAGAAGCACTTTATTTAGACTTAGTTGTTCATCTTGGTTATTCCCACTGGTCCCAGGACGTGAACTTGGATCCTTGGGATGTGTGTGAACTGCATCCAATCTCTACTCCATTTGGGCATGACAAGATTCCTAAATATTTAACCCAAATATCCAACAGTATGGGACTTACATACACTCAACAAAATACTACATGGTTATTAATAAAGAATTTCGTGCTTGGACATTAAATGGCACATAGAGATATTTTTTAATTGTAGCAAAATCAAATTGCCCAATGGTATATGCAGTATCTCCTTTTATATTTATGTAATTATAGAAGATTTGGGTTTTTTCTTTTTGTTTATGTTTATATCAGATATGCATAATAAGAACATAAACAATGCAATTTTCTTTTTTAATGAATCATCTTCCAAAACTAGAGCCAAATGATACCATGTGAAGCAAATGGGATTGCCATCTGTAGAAGAAATAAGCCCTAAGAATCAGTTGCTGATGAGATTATGGTGTCTCGCATATATGATGGAGATGTAATTCAAGCAATATAACCCAGGATATGTCGTTCTGTGATATAGCCCCCAAAGATGGGTCTAGGAAAAGGAGAAATTCTGATTAAGAGTGGTCAGTGTAACTCCAGCACTGACTCCATGGGAAGCGTTGTAATTTTAGCCACCTTCATCAGAGAGTGAGGCATAATTTTGACCAAGAGAAGATGACAATTCATTCAAATGTTCTAGTTTGGTGCTTAAAAATATCAGCTTCCTTTTATTTTAACCTCATACTGATCCAGCTAACTTCTGCTTGAATATTTTCTCTGTCATCAAGGAGCAATGCCCATGTCAGCGATCATGTTCTTTCTCCTGACTAGTAGAACTCCCACTGAACACGTATGGTAAAAATTCTGATCCATATGCCAGGGTAAGGAGATGAATTTAATCAGTGCCATTATATTTGCCACGGTTATTTCAACCTAGAGCAAGTTAAGCTCCTCCAATGGAGGACAGCCACTGGCTTCTTTCTCTTTATTAATAGCCCCACTTCTTTCTCCAGTGGTAAAATTCCCAGTGAAATCAGATATGCTGGATAATATTTCCAAAATGTCATCCTTGAATTCTTCAAAACTTTTAAAATTACAGTTGCTGACGATGCTCAGTAATTTTAAATATTTGATGTCGCGTCATAGAAAGAAAAATTAGAAGCTTGCCTTCTTCACAATCTGACCTTACTTCCACTTACCATTGCAGAGCTGCTTGCCTTCTATAACCACAGCTGCCGGGCACATCTTTCATATGTGCAACGTGGTGCCTTTGCACAGTTTTCCTTAAATCCCGAACCCTTCCACACCCTATGTCAAAATCCTTCTCAACCACCATTTCTCCAATTATCTCCCCCCAAGTCCCTTAATTCTAGAATTCTGGAATAGTTAAACACAAATGTCGGCTCTAGAATGTCAGATTCTTTGCTTATTTCTGTATCTCCATTACTCACTGAGAAGTGCCTTGCATTAAAATGACATGAATGTATAATTGCCTTATTCCTAGCTTCTCCCCTCATGAGATCTAATGTTCATCGAGAGCAGGGAAAGCGATCGTCTTCTGGATTTCTCATGATACCGTACCACTTGCATGTTTAACATTTTGTGCTAAATGATTTTCAAACATGTATCTAAGTAGAGCTAATAGCTTCAGCCCCAATAACCTGCCTTTTATTTTAACCAGTCTTTCCATACCTAACAAATAAAGTCCTAAACAATTCAAAAATGCATTCAGGCACAAACCAAGAACAGAGTGATTTCAGGGTACTTTAAAATCAAGTCTGGACTCTGAGTGGTACATTCCTTCCTCAAAAACCAAAACTTGCAGTGATTTCAAGTCCAGATCCTAATTTAATGGGTCAGTTCAATGAAACTTCCAGACATGTCAGTTGGAGAATGAAATTAGTGAGCAGCACTTTTGCTGAAGCATAAAACAGAAGTCTCATAAATACAGCTTGTCTCAGTTTTCAAAATTTGTTACATAAATGTCCTACCCTAAGCCTTCCGATGGTAATGGTTGAGTTGCTTCTTTTCCCCCTAAGAAAAGTAAAAAATGTGACAAGGAGAGGTGTCAAGATTGTGCTGAGTGTCAGGACATACCTATCAAAATTGTTGTTGTTGTTTTTTTAAATGGAGTGAATGAAAGAGTAAGTCTATCTCTTCAAATACTGTTCTACACTGTTGAGCTTTCAAGGCAATTCTGGTTCAAGACCACCCCTGCTTTCTTTGACATATACCCCTTCTCTACAATCTAGACTTATTTTTGAAATATTTCCAGAAATCAGCAGCAGGGATAAAAATCTCAAAACAATTTCAAGTGGGACCAGGACAAGAAAAGTAAGGCAAGAATGATCACCAAAGAGGAGCATCCAAGGTCAGATGCAGGGTCAGTCCCCAGAGGTGGCAGCAGGCCTGCAGCTAACTCCACTCAGGCTCGGCAGGCTCGACTCTCCAAGGTGGCCAGTACAGAGCTGGGTGCTGTAGCAAGAATGCACGCGCATCCCGTGTGGATGGGAAGATCACAGTCCCAGGTAGGTCTATTAGGTTTGAAACAGCACTCCAGCAGCATCAAATAGGCTAAATGAAGGAGGAATCAGGCTCAAGGACAGACTGGAACTCATTGCCAAGCTCTGGATCTGGCAGGGGCACAGAAATAAGCATAGAAAACCGAGGTAGGAGTACAGTCCTAACCAGGATGAGCAAGAGGTGCCCAGTCATATCACTTCCCTTCCACAGGGCAGCAAAACCACTTTCAGCCCTACCCACTAATGGGATGGTGTTCCCGTTATAGAAAAGGCTAGAACTAGGGCAGGAATTGGAAGCAGACATAGTTTCCAGCAGGTCTGAAAGGTAGGAAACCAGAGTAATACTAGCTACTGTATATACTGTATATATATATATATATATGTCTATATATGTCTATATATGTCTATATATATATTTATATATACATATGTGCCAGTCTTGGAACCTGTTTTTTGTATACATGACCTTAGTGTATTCACATTACCATCACTGCTCCAGGAAATGTTTACTGAACACTCATTATGCTCCAAGTATTGTCCTATATGTTTTATATTATCCTATTTAGTACTTCCAACACTTACACATGCCAAATGTTTTGTGTCCCTATGTTTTAGATCAAGAAATTGAGATACATAACTGACTTGATTACCTTGCCCCCAGGTCAGACAGCAGGAGTTGAGCTGGAATTATAGTCAGACTTTCTGAATCTAAAGTCCAGTCACTGCCTCAGGATCTCATTTGACTCCTAGGAGTAGCTCTTCCTATGTGCTGACAGTTGATAAAATAGACTCTTTGAGATTCTGTGACTTGACAAGGACAAGCAGGACCTCATTTCACAGGCCCAGAAAGCCCTTGACTTGGGTCCCCTGTTAAGCAATGACAAGGCACCTAACGACACACACCCCCTGTTAAGTGCTGAAACTGGGGTCCTCATGCTGGGAAATCTCCTCTCCTGCTGCCATAAAGCCCCTCAGTCCTTTTCTGAGACACCTCTCACAAAAGCTGAAATACAGTTTTTTCCAGGGTTTTTCCTTTCTTCTCTTTCTTCATTGCTGGAAAGTGAATCATATCACAAATAAATCCAGACCCAGAGTCACTCCCAAAACTTGGTGAAGTCATCCCAGGAAGATTCTGGAAATCCCACTTGACTACATCCACCCAGAGTCAGCTCCTTTCTTGACATGATGTCCGACATCTCTTCTGAGCGCTGTTTGATCTGAGACCTACGTTATGCGTTCACTGTACAAGGTGACAGCATTCAGAGTGAGAGGACAAGGAGGTAGGCAGTGGCGAGCCAGAATGAGGTCGTGAAGCCTCAAGTTGGACACTATGTGGCTGGAGAAGGCAGGGAGGGAAAAGGTAGGAGAGTTACCATTGGCTTCTGGGTGAATCCATTTTAGAGCAGGTCCCTGAGGCGACCACTGATGACTTCTGTCACAACTTAGCAGATAGGTCACCAGATGCCAGGCAAGGAGTAGGCGTGCTACCCAAGGACCTTGTTGCAAGGACCCCTTGAGTGTGTCCGGCTCGGTAACATGCCTGATCTCGTTTCATTCTCCTCACAGCACCACAAGGATGTTTATTTAATCGTTTACTCACATGGTATCTAAATAAAATGATACAAACCACCCACTGAGCTCTGCTCAATTCTCACTTTTACTCTTTATAGGAAACCACTTTGATTTGTCCCTTATTTATTTTTTTAAAATTATTTGTAGACACACACACAATGAAAATAGAAATTCTTATTTTCACCCAAGAGAGCTAGTATAACCCATGCTGCTGAAACACAGGAAATCAGTTTAGAAAGGTAGACTGATTCTTCCTCGGGGCTGATTTTTGGTCAAACCCCCTATCCCCACCCCACTCCTAAGGTGATCATTCAAGGGTCAAGGTCAAGGGACCCAACTGAAATTAACTCTGGAGCCTGAATTCAAGGCCCCTGATGGAGTTAGATTTGAAGATTTGAAAAAATGCCATGCCCTTGATCTGTGATTCTAAGAAATCAAGGATTATAATACTTCTAAAGCCCGCAACTGAGGCTTTCCTGGACCATATTACACGTGTCCTTTTACAAGTGTCCTACAAGAGAAAGGCTCAGTCAGATATGTGTGCTGAGGATGAGGTTGTCAGATAAAATGAAAACTGTCCAGTTAAATGTGAACTTTAGCCAAACAATAAATATTTTTCTTAGCATGAATATAACCTATACAATATTTAAACTAATACCCTAAATAATAATAAATATCATAGCTATCATGACTATTATTTGTTAAATTTGGCAGTCCTTCAACATTGGAATATGTGCCTGTAAGTCCATAAGGACAATTGGCCTTAGGTCTGAGGGACCAAGGAGGCTTCTGAAGTTTAGAGCCAACTATGGCAGAGCCTCCAGACACTGAGGAGACTGACAGCTGAGCACTCAAAGCAAAGAGAAGCATTTTATTGCACCGGTACAGGCCCAGGGGTATTGCTACCGAAAGCTGAGAAACGGGGGGTCTAGAGGAGCTCCTTTTATACTCTGAGGCAAAGACCCACCTCCTGATTACATGTGGTTTCTAGTGGGAACTCGCATCACTATGTACAGCTGCAGAGCAGGGAGGCGATGCTTGCTTGTCCTTGGACTCAGCTATAGCCTCCAGAGCCATGGAGAATTCCTGGCAGACTCACTTTTGCATTGGGGTCAGGGAAAAGGTCTTCTACCACACTAGGACTTATTTCTTTGCATGGATATGTTCTAAAAGTAGAAGTCATGAGTTCTAGGTTTCCAGGACCTCAGGAAAAGGGAACCGTATTGTGAGAATACAGTTTTTCAAGAGTTTCCTCAAATCCAATTAAACTGTCACCAGGAGTTCAGGAGATGACAGTGCAGTCTCCCTGAGACAGCACACGAGGGATAAGTCTTTGGCTCTTTGGGGGCCGTTAATTCAGCAGGTGTGAAGTGGTTCCTTAGCATTGCTCTGGTTTTCATTTCTTGGCTATTTTAAAAGTGAACATTCACTTATGTTTCTCTGCCATGTGTGTTTTCTTTCATGTACAAAAATCTTTTATCCATTTATGTTAAAATCTGAAAGCTCATCACAGATCATAGTAGATATTAGATTTCTGTCAGATTTGATAAAAAACAGTTTTGCCTTGTTTCCCCTTTGCCTTTAAATTTTAATACGCATCTATTTTAATGTTTATTCATATGATTCTATCAATGTTTTACTTTTGCAGTTGCTTGTATGACTTCAAAGCACCTTTCCTAAAAAAAAAAAAAAGTATGTTTGCTTAGCAATGAACTCCATTCTCTTTTCCCTTTGGGTATGCTTCTATCAGACATTGATTATAAAATACACTTTCTTCTTTGAATTTCTCATTAAAGGTGATCCATTTTTCTTCATTTCAGGTTATTTTACAAGCAGCCCCTACCAATATTATTCT
The DNA here is from genome assembly GCA_004363575.1 of Solenodon paradoxus. NCBI lineage: Eukaryota > Metazoa > Chordata > Mammalia > Eulipotyphla > Solenodontidae > Solenodon > Solenodon paradoxus. Next base: position 144,520 of record RJWH01001571.1, read on the forward strand.
TAATTTCTGAAGGGAGCTCCTCTGTTTAATATCTAACTATTTCACATTTATTTATTCATTTATCTATTTATCATTAAAAATTCCCCTTTTATCAAGGACTCCTCCTTAATATTCCCAAGAGTCCTCAGGAAACATTTCCACTCTGAAACAAAGTCACCTGAATCATCATTTACTGGCTCTCACTCTGCTCCCTGTAAGCCCCTCTGCAGGTCACCTCTCACACCTCACAGCTGTCTTCCAAGCTCTTACTATAAGAATTTCTCCAAGAACACAGCCCCAGGACACAGTCCTACCGTGGAGCAACACCAGAAGCCACGCCTGTCCTAATCCTCCCTAGTGCAGGGCATGCCAGCTGGGACTTCTGATAAAAACACTATTGAAATCTTGAAAATAATGCAAGGAAGAGGACATGGCTAAAGTGGATATCGGATAGGCAGCTGCTATGAGTGACAGATCTAGGATGTTTCTGTTCCCCCAACTCCCAGCTATAGTTTACCAGCTGGAGCATCACTACCAAGACAGTGGTGTTGAGTTTTCTCTTCTGTTTCCTGAGTCCAAGCTTTTACTCCCTTCAATTTCAGGGAAAGAAGGAAGCATAGTCATCTCCTTTCTGAATCCAAGAATCGATTTATTTCTTCAACAGGATGAGTCACAGTAACGGTTTACTCTTTCCACTAGGCTGGCGCCCAAATAAGGCCACGCCAATGGCGGTGAGCAAAATCCTCCAGGGAGGTTTACTAGCCTCATAAATGTGTAGCGATCACTGATCACTTGAATCCACCATGAATGTAACCACACTGGCTACAGCTCATGTCTGTGCCTCGTCCTGAAGGAATGATCAGTCCTGCCTGCTGCCTTTGATAACCTAAGTGCAATATTTAAGCCAACGTATTTCCCAGGAAAAAATAGTGATTTCTGGGATAATTCAAACTACAAAATATTTTTTTCCATGAACAAAGTGACATCTCTTCTCTGTAAGTACTCATTCCTACTAAAGATATTCCCAATCCGTGTTCCTCACAGAGCCCCTAAGAGCCTCATCTGCAACCCTGGCGGGGTGTGAGGGGTCCTGTAGTTGCAGAGCTTCCCGTTACACAGTGATGAGCAGGCCTTTGTGTTATGTGCATATGATTCAATATTTCATGGAGGACTTGAGACTAAGAATGAAGCCCCAACATGAAAAGCAAGTCTTGAAGTTCCCGGTGAAGCATGATGAGGGGAATAAGGAGAACTCTGGTAGCCACAGACTGAAGGATCACAGACTGAACGTGCAAATGGCCCTTGGAAATGCCAGTCCCAGAAACACACGCACCATAATTACCATCAAGAGCAGTTTTCCATGCTCTTTGTGGTAAAGAGACTAATTTAAGGGCCACGAAAGTCTCAATCCAGAATAATGAGTTAAAACGGCGTAGGGAACTGCCCAGGGCTGGGGTTGAAGGGAGGACTTGGACTGACTTCTGGCTCTGCGGCTGAATCCTGAAAATGGTTTCAGTAGCAGCGTCTCTGCTGGAGAGACCTGCAGAGGACGCAGGCGCCCTGCAGGCTGTGAGTGTCGTCCAGGGCTTCGTCTTTCCCAAAGCAGTGTCTGTAAGTCTGGGCAAGTACTTCACCGCTCTGTCTACCAACTGGAAAACAGCACAGCTCACCGAGGATTGGGGTGTAGCTGAATAGTTTGCAAACTGGTGGTGGAGCGGGGATGGATCTAAATGAACTCATCACGGGATGAATAGGTACAGGACCAAAAAGAAACGCATGGAATCCTCCTTAACAGTCAGTAGCTGCACCTTACAAATGAGCATCTCTTGCCTGGCAGATCATCTTAGCTCCACTCTTCTCACGATTTTTCCCTTGCACATTGTTTACAGAAGTTTAAAGGAACTCCAGTTTCATTGTGATCGTTCTATTTACTGCAGGCTGGACCTACTTCAAACTATGGGCAAGGTCTTCCCTCTAGCGTTCTAAAATGGAAATGCATTTAAAACATTTTGATTGAAGGCACACGGATGACATCGTATTACATAGGTTTATGGTGTGCATCATGGTAAATCAACCTCTGTATATAATGCTTTAAGGCTACCAGCAGTCCATCCTTCATCATTCTGACAATGACTCATTACTAAATTGTTTTTGAATTTGATGGTAATTTTCAGTGGTTGGGTGAGCTCTACTCTCCTGTTAGTCATACCTTAGAATGTCAGGCTAGAAAGGACATAAAAATGTCGAGTCTGTCTCTTTTTATAACTCAGTCCTTCAAAAAATGTACCTGGCTCTTGCTTCAAAACCCAACTTCCCTGCAAATATAGCAGTTAAATAAAATCATAGAAACTTCTCTCACACGTGACAAAATTATTATTTTTGGAGGTCAGTAATTCACCAACAGCAACCAGAAAGGAAAGGGACTACTTATTGAACCATAATGTTTAGGTCTGGCAGCCAGGAGAAGAGTTTCTGAGATGACTGAGTATAACTCCGAAGGCCTTTCTCTCTCCCCAGAGCAGAGTAGTCAACAAATTACTGGGAATCCAAAACAATGTTCTCTAATTGAAAATGAAAGCAAACAGAAAGCTACACTAAGCTCTCAAACCCCAGTGTAAAGAAGGGAAGACGAAATGGTCCTGAGAAGAGTTTTTAGGAGACTCCATCAACACCATTTCAGAGAAGCTATAAACAAAGCCGCTCCCTGTTCAATCTGAGCAACATGGAAAGAAACAACACAGAAATTATGTGCATCTGACAATAAAAACAGGTAATATATCAGGCAAAAAAGAGAAAATAAAATGAAGCGAAGCCATAAACCCTCAAGAAGAAAGTAAAACCCTTGCAGGCTTCATTATAGAGAATTCATTAAGAATATGAATTCAATAAAACAAAACCTCAAAGACAAGTAAGGATGCAATTGACTAAGATGAAAGAAGACACTGTGGAGCAAAGAGAAAATACTGAGAAATGCAGCCACGTTGTCACAGATCTAATAAATAAGAAACGGCAATGGAGAGAGAAACAGAGCTGCAAATGGCATGGAGAAAGGCTGGGATCATCACAGAAAAAGTAAAGTCAAAAGACAATGTGATTAAAGTAAAGATGAAAGACACACAGAGAACAAAATGACGCAACATGAGGACTTCGGCATCCTTAGAGTATAAACACAACAACAAAAGATTCAAGGATAAATCTAGGAGCTATGTCCTGAAAGGAAGAACTGAAGCCCCAGAAACAAGGGCACAATCGAGGTCAGGAAAATTGGATGCAGAGTGACAAAATGGAGATATTTTATGGTTAGACTATTAAATGTTCCAATGCCCAGAGACATAAAGCAATGACCAAAAACTTCTGACAGAAACCAGGTGACCCAGGAATATTACACCAAATCAGACTGCTATCGAGTATGAAGATAAAAGACATTTTCTGGTATGAAAGAGTTTGAAAGATACTGCTCATGAACTCGGTTTAAAACAAAAATAAACAAAACCAAATCGATTTGATACTTTCAGCTGGATAAAAGATGAATGATAAAGAAGTCAAAATGAAAATGAGAGTGCAAAATAAGAGTGCAAAAGACTGAATGTATCTTTCCTGAAATTCATGTTGAAATGTTAGTATTAAGAAATAAAATGAGAAGTACAGGATACTTTCACTGATCTGTGGAATATCATGAAACAAAACAAATGAACAGACAAATCCAATAACTGCACAGGACACAAGACAGGGGCTCCCATGAGGGCGAGTAGGAGATGGGAAGGAAGGAAAGAAGGAAAAGTGATGGCAAAGGACACTAGAACTTTGGATGCACACAGACTGAGGTGCAATTTCAATATCCTAAATGCATATAGTATTATATATACGTATATAGGTATATGCATATTTAAAAATATATATATATATATAAGATGTTGGTATTAGAAGATGAAGCTTCAGGGAGGTGATTAGGTGATTAGACAAGTGACCTCATGAATGAGATTAGTCCTTTATCCCCGGTGCCATTTGAACGAAGAGAAAAAAAAAAAAAAAAAAAATGGCGGCCCAGGAAGTAGGTCCCCACTGAACATCAATGTGCTGATGCCTTGATCCTGGCTTCCATTCTCCAGAACTATGAGAAACAATAGTGTTTGCTCTGTAAAGCTACCCAGTCCATGATATGTTTATTATTGCAGCTCAAATGGACTCAAACACCAATTTTATTTAATTTCCTAAAGTTAATCATGTGTGAGCATGAAGGTAGCTTAAAATAATATATATCTTGTAATCCTAACAAAGTGAAAATAATATAAAACAAAGTCTGAAGAAAGAGTAAGACTGTCATTCTTTTTTCATTTTTATTAAAGAAAGGAAGAAGCTTTTTAAGGAAGGGAAGAAAGAAGCATCTTTTATTTATGTTTACTTGGGTTTTTTCACTCTGGTCCCAGGTTGGAAGCTGGGTCCTGGGGCTTTACAGAGTTTGCACGCCAGCGTCTCAGCCCTCTGATCGGCAGGCACACCACATGACAGTAATTCTCTTATCCTCTGTGGTAGTTCGTAAACCATAGTCTCAGGCCAAAGCCAGCCCACCATCTGTTTTTGTAACTAAAGGTTCATCGGCACACAGCATACTCATTTACATGTGGTCCCAGCTGTTTTCTTGTCCCCAGAGCAGAGCATCACAATTATGACCAAGATGTTCTGGCTCACAAAAGCTGAAATACTTACTGACCTATCACAGAAAATAGTTGATAATTCACTTTATAATACTGAAGCGATATTCATATATCTAAATTGTGTATATCTATTGATAAACCTAAAATTGAATTTTGTTGCTTAAAAATTAGTATGTCTTTTGTTTTATTTTATTTTAGTATTTGACTGCAGTAAACTCTGCTTTACACATTAAAATAAACTCATATGTATAGGTTCCCCATGCCTCAGATATACGTCAACACACCCTGCCCTCCACCACGTCACCACGTTCGTCACCAACATCCAGAGGGCTCTGCCACCTCTTTCTCCTCAACTAGTCTGTCTTTTAAATGCTTTGATCATTTTGCAATGATAAAAGGACTTTTCTATTGAGGACATTTGTATGTAACCAACATAAATATGTACATAGAGAAATGCCTGAATAACAGTCATTGAATCTTAATACTTGTCACTTATGAATGGGAAAGTCACAAGTAATTTGTAGCTCTTTTTAGGTTTGTGAATTGCCTGAATTTTATTTTATTTTTTTAAATCAAGTGATGAGTTAAAAATAAAAAGATTCTTTCATTCCATTTCCACCTCGCTTTATCAAGATTGAGCCTGTTGGTTGGGAACTTTATCTTCCTCTCCTTACCTTCACTTCAAAATGTGGGTAGATCTATTTTGGAATTGTGATTGGAGAATTTTTGTATATTCCATAATGAAGAGTTGGTAGGTTCCTTGCTGTCTAAGAAAGGTAAAGAATACTCCAAACAGCAGAGGGCGCCCTGCTCTGCATTACCCAGCATGTAAAGGTCATTCGAGTTCTAAGCTCGCTGCCCAGCCTCCACTTAGAACTGAATGGAAGGCGGTCACCCACACAGCTGACACTGAGTCTCTCCACCTTCCTCTCCTGCCCACTGCCAACCCATCCTCCACACACAGCGTTGCGCACACCACCCTTCTGCCAGCAACCTGCCCTGACTGCCCATTGCATTCGGAAACAACCTTAAACCCTCAGGCTGACAAGGCCCTGCCTGACCCGGCTCCTGCTGGTTCATTCCACATATCACATCATGCCTTGTGTGCCCACACTCTGGCATTTTGTGAATACATAGACTGTATTAACTCCTTCCCACCTCTGAGGCTTTGCACTTTCTCTTTCCTCTCCAGGACCCTTTTGCTTAAAGGGATCCTGCTCAATGTTTAAACCAGGTTAATAGTCACCTCCTCCGAGAAGTCCTCCCTGATGACCTATCAAGACTCTCCCCCACTTTATATCTATCACAGCACTTCATGTCTGATCTTACGTGTATGATCACAGTCTGTATTTGTTTTCGACTGACTCATTCTGAACTCTACTTTCCACAAGAGCAGGGACTTGCATGGCTCTTTGTATCCTTAGCATCTAGTCCAGTGCTGGGCATGTAGTATGTCCCTGGTAAATATTTGTTGAATTAATAAATGAATGCGTTTGCAAAATATGCCCAGGCTGCTCCCTCAAGGCCATTATAAAAAGAAAAAAATGTAAAAGACTTAAAAAGTGTTACAAAGCAGAACTCTTGCTGAATTGGGCTGAATGATGTCCTCCTATAATTCACAGGGTGAGGTTCTGACTCCCTGCACTACCAGCATGTGACTATATTGAGAGAAATATTCTTCCAACATAGGGTTAAGTTACAGTGATGCCAACGGGATAGACCCTAGTCCAGTCAGACTGATTGGATTCTTCTAGAAGAATCTAAAATGAAGAGAAGTTGTGGACACAGAGACACACCAGGGGTGCACTCAGAAAGACCACAGGGGTGGGGGGTCCTTGCAGAAAGTGGCCTCTGCGAGCTGAGAAGCAAGGCCTCCCAGGAGACCAAAACTAGTAACGCCTTCATCTTGGCTTCCAGCCTCCAGAACTGAAAGTCAATTTGTGCTCTTCTATCCCCTGGACTCTGGTGTTTGGTTATGACAGGCCTACCAAGCTAATACCACCCATTATAAGTTAGAGAACAGAAGATGAAAGTAAAAACTTAATAACTGAGAGAAAAATGGTCAGGCACTGACGGGAGATCCAACTGGCAAGTTTATTTGAACTATTAGGTTGAAGCAACAGAATCTGAGGCGCTAAATCCTCAGGCCGGCAAGACAGGGATGACGTTCCCACTTGTGTGACCCAGTGAAGAATGAGAAAGTGGATCCTTTCGAGAGAAGAATGTCATTAAAGATATTAAAACGTAAGCTCATTCTTTCTTTCATGGTCTCTCTCAACTTGTCGAGTTTTGCATCTGCTATTAATGCGACCTAAGAAAAATGTAGGATTATTAGCATGAATTTTGCCTTTCTTCTTTATATTGTGCAATGTTAGCTCTCAGGGCATTTTACTTGATGCGGAATCACTGAAATTATACTTTGTATTTTGTAGCTTCCACGTGCTGCTGCGTTTCCTTCTGAGAGCAGTGGAAATGCTGTAAAGATAAATCATAAGGCACTTGTTTTCATTGCGCTTCTTGACATGCGCACATTCTACTCAGCCTCCGCGTTGGCTGACACGTGGATATCACGTGAATAATAAGAGCTGGGATGGGAACCCTGGGTCGTTAGTGTTTCTCCTGGTGCCACTGCCTTTGTGTATTCAAAGCAAGTGCTGATTTGAACAGAGACGCATGCACTCACAGTGAATAGCCCACTTACCTTGTACTCATTTTGAGTCTTGCTCCCATGCATCACAGGGGCTGCTGTATTCTGTGCTCATGGAGTGTCCTGCGTGCTGTATGCGAACGGGGCCACAGGGGAGGCCAGTGGGCATGCGCATCATACCTGTCGTCTCGGCTCACGGGCTTACTCCAGTGTCCCCTTGGACGTTACAAACCACGGTGCAAAGATAAAATTACTAAGAACGTCAAGATAATCACGTTCACTCATGAAAGTAAACATGGGTTCTCTGAATGTGGATCTCTCTGCACCTAAATATCTCTTGAAGCTGGTCCTGAAAAGAAGTCTCATTCAAGAGCAAAGAAATTAAGCAGACCCAGACCGACGGCCAGCAAGTTCTCAGAGGATACGCATCCTGCAGTTTCTTAAAGCCTTTGTACAAAGAGGTTCCAAAGTGAAGTTCAGGGTATCACCCTGGAGAGGACAGGCAAGGATGAATAATTCGTGCTGTCATGTTCACTATCGGTGTGCAGTTAGTCAGGTCCAAAGAGATCCGTGAGGCTAAAACCTATAAAGCACAAAACCATCCTTCCAGGGAAACTGCGTGGAAGTACTCACAGATGGACTTGGCAAATCTCCTTGGGGAACTCATTCTATTTCTAAGGGAGAGAATACCTGTGCCTGTAAGTGCCGCATGCCGGTTATTTCTTCATCGAGGGAGAAACCAGTTGTGTGCTTTGCTGAGACCATAAAGGGGCAGGCAGGGACACCAGTGGCGACAGACTCCCTGGGTTGAAAACCCCCACACCTGGGCCAGGTGCTCAACTTGGACAGTGTGGGTCTGACTGTAATCAGCTCACTTTGAAATACAGTCCCATTTTTCTCCTCTACAAAACCACAGTTAGATTTATGATCCCCAAGGGCCAGCATTGAGCTAAAAATAACCAGAACCGGCAAAACTTTGTGTAACCGAAAAGGCAAAAAAGAGTGACAAGGTCACATGGGATAACTTGACAGTAAATAATAGCTGGGAACGCTTTTAGAAACCACTGTAGGCTGGTCCCAACTGGCTCTTTTCAGGTCGTGAAAGTTCCCTGGTCACTTATGTTCTGACTTATTCCAGGCCAGAGAGTGTGGTCACCAGCAGTTTATAGTCTTGCCTGTCCACTTGAGACAGTGACATTCATCTTGTCACTCTCTGGTCCAACTTGTGACCCTGGGTCAGAGGAGGATCCTGAAGGCTTTGTGATCTCCCTGATGTTTTATTCCTACCTACCAATTTTTCTGATTAACCCATTCCTGGCCTCTGCTTTAAGCCTTTAGTCTCACTGGTGGAAACAAAGAATCAAGTAGCAGTAGGATTTGGAAGAAGGTCAAATGGATAGAAGAGTATAGATCTAGCTTTGATGTAAACTAGCTGTGTGACTTCAAACAGGTCCCTTCTTCCTGAGATTATTGGGTTTTGATTTCCCTTTCCAGCACCTCCTCTCAGGTGCCAGCACCCTGGTATTGTATGTGTAGGGACGCTCTGATGGTGAAACCTAATGTTTACCAATTGGGATTGGCTCTTTGATCAGTTCTTACTGTCCCAATCCAGACAGCACATCCCATCACTGTGACTACATTGATGGATCAGGGCTAAGAATTCAAGAATGAGATGCAATGAGAGACAATGAGAAGACACTTTCTTTAACAGGGCTCCTGGGAAAGTCATGTTTATTATCTCTCTGTTCGGTAGACCTGGGCACAAACATTGGAGACTTGGAGACTTACTGCCATGTGGTTTTCATGAAACAGGGCCAATCAGAGAGTGAGGGTAGCACGCATATGAAGAAAAGCAGAATGAAGAGAAGAAAAGTAGAAACTATCTCAGTGGCATTTTTTCAACCTCTGGATTAAACTCTACCTGAAGCCAAACCATCCTGCAGTTGAGTCAATACATTCTTTTGCTAACTGAAGCTGGTTTAAACTGAAGTTTGGATTCCTTGAAAAAATAATCATCCTAACTGCAACTCATCACCTCTCTGGACCTCAGTTTCAGCATAATGGTGTTATCTTTTTCTAGACTGGCCATAATTTCAGAGCAGTAGCAATGACGATTTTTCAAAATGCTGAGAACTGGTTTCTTTACCCAAAAAAAGTCAAGTTTTATAGCGCTGTGTGCGTATTACACAGCTGCCTTGAATACATGTAATTCCAGTTGCTGCGTAACATATGATGCTGTATTTCTAGCTCAGATCTCTTTTCTGAGTCTCAGATACCATATCTGACTGAATACCAGATACCATCACTTACGTGTTTCATAGTCATTTCAACCTGCAAGTCCCAAGTTGAGTATGCATCCTCAACCCTCCTCACCCCACTCCTGGGATCCCGATCAAAATGAATGACATCACCATTCACCCAGCCTGGAACTGATACACAGATTTCTTCTTTCCCTCTTCCTTCAAAATGCATGATATCTGCAAACCTCATCCTGACTTCCTTCCAAGTAAATCTCAGCATTTAGCTTTTCTCTACAAGTCTCCTCCCCTTTCTACCTTAGCACCCAACAATAGCATGCCCAGCCACTGAAAAAGATTTCTAATTGGTCTGAAGATGGCTCTTTCTTTCTGGTTCTGGCTTCAGCTGTCTCCTGCATCCTGGAAGTGCTAGCATCTCTGCTGCCGTGACCCCTGGAGGTCACTGATCCTTTGTGGCTCCTCCTTGTTCATAGAGCTTCTCGAAATTGTTCTAATGTGAGGAGCCTCCCTGTCCCCAGGGGACCCTAACTAACTTTCACACATCCTCCCAGAAGCACTTCACTCCCCACTGGGCTGCGTCCAATTGCCACTCCTGCTCTTTTCCTCCCCGCTCACCTAGACTTCTGATTCTGTAACCTGGACAGAAGGAGGCAGGAGTTGGGCACTGAGAGGTCCGTGGTAGCAGTTCAGTTTAGACTTTTAGGAAGCCCTGAAGACTGTGAGGAGAGGAGCATTCTGGCCCCAGCTGTCGCCAGCTCCCTTTGGCATGCAGGCTGGCTCAAGCCCTCATCCAGGGCTGGAGCACTTGGAAAGTATGGCTGACCACCCAGGTGTCCCTTGCCATCTGACCGGTGTTCCCATGAAAGTCAGTGGTGTGAAATGAAGCAGCAAAGACCATGCATTTACATGGAAATAATTTTGATTGTTGCCAGCCCCAAAATAGCCTACTGAGTGATGGCAAATAGCACAGAAGAGACAAAACGACAGCAGCAGACAGAAAAAGCAGGAAGGATGTGATAAACACATAGCTCACAGTTCCGGCCATGCGGTCTTGCATTTGCTGCTGGCCGCCGCCACAAGACCCACCCTGGGTGCTGTTTCTCTTTTGCCTTTTGTCATAAAAGCATAGTCCTCCCCCGGTTACCCAAGCAGATGCCATCGCAGGCCCTTCACGAAACCAAAGAGGCACAAGATGAACGTTCCCAAAGTGAAGGGTAGCTGCACACGTGCTCTTCTGGTTCAGGAGCTTCTCAACACACAGAGGCTGTGTAACCCTGTTCTTTGAAACGCTGGTTGATGTGTCCTCAGTGAGTCTCTTACCAAGCTTTATCTTGTGCTTTCAGGTGGGCAGTTCTCAGGTTCTAGTGGTCACTCCTACCTGGAGACAAGACAGGTGAGGGAAGCCGAGCAAACACGCCCAGTCTGACCCAGTTGGCAGCGAATGTTCTGCCTCTGAGAACATTCTGTTTGTGCAGCGCGTTACAGTTTAACAAGGGCTTTCATCCCCCAGTGCTGACACATGGCTGAGTAATCAATAAATGTTTGCAATTGATTGAATGAAGCTACAGAGTCATTTTCTCCTCTTCGAAAGAACCCTGTGGAGTAGACGGAGCAGGACTTACCTTCCCCACCTGACAGTGCAGGGAACCAGGGTCCCAGGCGGTGGAATATGTTTTCTAAGACCATACAGCTAATCGCCATAGATATTGAACCAGACCCGGGGGTGCTGTTCCCCTAAATCAGGTCATGAAGACTAACCACAGTTAAAGGGAGAAGGGCTCCTCCCCGGACTGGGGAAAGGACCCACGCCTCCTCTGTGGGTACAAATAGAGCCCTGGGCACTGTCGTGGGGAGCTGTCTGGTAGGCAGAAGTTCGGCTGCTCAGCAGCTGGGAATTGAGCAAAAAGGCAAAAAGAAAAGACCTTCCGGTGCCAAGACTCCAGGGAAACATTTGTTGACTTTTTGCTTCATATTGACTATTTCCAACTAGGCTTTGAAGCTGACTCTGCGATAGCAGGCTCCCTGGGGTGGGTGGGTGGGTTGGCGGGGAGTTCGTGACCCAGTTACTGTGGTTCTCCAGGCAGCCACCACGACAGTGGCTCCAGGAAGATCCCTGAATTACATGGAAAGTGACGAGGGAAGTACTGAGAAAACAGCGCGCTCCGGGGAAAGCAGAGACAGCAACAAAGATGAACGCCAAAACAGGAGTGACAGCCGGGGCAGGAGAGCCACCGTCATGGCGCTGCCTTGAGGACACCCAGGGGCCCTCGCCCCAAGTCAGACCTTATGAAATTGACATAGGAGCAATCCAAAGGAACCGGCAGCCCTAGCGCTCAGCCACCTCTCTCTAAATGGATTTCTTGATGAGAGAGCATCTGAAAATGTAGCTCAGAACAGTCCCTCTCAGCTCATCTGCTCATCACCTATCGAATGAAGTCGGTGCTCCCGACAGATTTCATAGGGGCTGCCAAATTTCTTTCTCTGGCTCCAACGATTTTCTTGAATCTGGACAAATGCAAGTTTGTCCCTTCTCGGAGATCCTGGGGGTTGAGCTCCAATGTTACTTTCTCCAGGGATACGGTCCACCCCATATCCAACCCCAAATTAGGTCTTCCTTTCTCATGTGCCGGTGGCACAATGATCCTCTTATGAGGGTCACGTCACCAGTTCCATTCGGGTGAACTGTGTTCCATTCTAGACGATAGCTCTTGCATGAAGTGGAGGTCCTGGTCTTTAGCAAGTGGTCATCTGCTGAACAAATAAGAAGGGGAAATAGTCCACATCTCTTTTTTTCTCACCAAGCAAGGTGAGAAAGACTATTTGAGCAAATAACTTTTTCCTAAGCATAGAAATTCAGATATAGTGGCCCTTGATGGTCTTTCTCCTTGATAATTGTAGCAGTTTAATAACATCTGCTGAAAGGAGGAGGCTTTGGAGCACCATGGTAGAGTAGTGGTTTGGCACAGTCCACATATATCCCAAGGTCCCAGGTTCATGTCCTGGGGCTGGGGGTGGGAGGGCGGAACAGCCAAGATGAACAACTAAATAAAATAAATAAAATGCCTCTTCCCCTTCTCTTCCTGCCTGCGTGCTTCTGCTTTCCTTCATTCCCTCCTGCATCTTTCCAAGAAAAGAGAGGGGCAGGGGGCGGGGGCGGGAGGGAGAGGAGAGAGAAAGAAAGAAAGAAAAGAAAGAGAGAAAAGAGTCTTTTTAGAAGAAGTATTGGAAAGATTGGCGATATTCTTCCTTAAGAGTGGAAAAACCAAACCCATCGAATGTCTGGCTATGTCCGAAAGCAATCCCACTCGAATGAATGAGGTGACAAGGCAGAGGTGTGGGTCTGACAGTCTCCTCAACTGCAGTGGGAGAATTCATTCTCCTCAGCTCCAGCCAATTGTCGAAATGAAAGAACAAGGTCGCAGTTGCCAGATCTTGTGATTTTCCCAGAGAAGCCAGAAATCCACGTGGTGTGTGTTTAAATCTCTCTAACATGTTTACACTTTTTATACTTACTTATCAGGCCAAAAAAGCAACTTGCATGAGGGCCCAGAGATGCCAGTTTGACCTTTACACCAAGAAAGCTGGCCTCTCATTACTCTGTTTATCTAAACCTGTTGTCACCAAAGCTTTCTAATACATGCTTCACCAATAGTGAGCAATATGTGAATAACTAAATAAAAACAGAGATTTCTCTGACCCAGTGATTTGCATGTAGTAGGTGGTCAGGAAAAACCTGTTGAGTGGGAGGAAAAAATAGAATAATGAATGCGTGTCTGCAAGTCAATATTTCTACCACAAGATGGTGAAATTCTTTTTTTTTTTTTAATTTTCAAAGATGAAAGCCTCATTTTGGAGATTTCTGAATGCAAACTTTACCTTAGCACCAAACTAAAATAGTTCTACGAGCATATCCACAAAGTCATGCATACTTAGTCTGAACTTCCCACAAATACACTGCTTTCACATTGCCTTTGCTAATCCTCTTAACTAGGCTGATCGTATTTTCTTGAGACAAAGACAGGATATTGGGATGGCAAAAATGGATAGAGTTATGTGCTGGTGACTAAGGGGAGGGGAGGAAGTGGAGCAATCTGAAACAGAGCAGCCAGGCCAACAGCAAGTAAGTCCTGTGTGATGCCCATCAGTGATCACACAGTAACAACGTGTGGTACAGGTGGGACTTCATACACACAACCAGGGCTGGTGCAAGCAATTTTGACACCTTAGGTGAAAACTAAATTTGGTGTGCCTATAAGAACCGCTCTCAATGTTCTGCCTAAAATACATGCCACTTTCACCATCTCAGTGCCAGAAATGCCCAATAACCCCCACAGTGCCAGAGATAACCCCCTAGTGCCAGAGATAACCCTTGTAGAATTTTCCTGTGGTTTTACCTCACTGCAATGTTCTGCTCCCTTTGAAGAAGCAGGCAAGCACGTGGGATGGCAGGGGCACCTTCTTGCAAGGGTGACTCAAGTTTTCTCACAGGGGCGGGAACAGCAGCAGCAGCCGTGGCTGCAGCAGTTGGCACCTGCTATCTTTACTATGGGGCAAAAGGTGCAGCTGCTCTGGGCCCTCAACAGACTGGGCCCAGGGAAGCTCAACTGCCCCTTTTGGCCCTGTGTTAAAGATGGCCCTGTTCTTAAATGGTACAAAATTGATATTTATATTAAAATGATGGAACAGTCAGAAAATATGAAAAAAGAAAAACAACCAGTACTATCCCATTTAAAACATATTTGCGTATTGTCAGCCTACTCCTACACTTACTTTCCGATTCCAAACGCATCTAGGTATAAATAGCCATTGAAAGGAGATGGTTTCTCTCTGTGTGAGTAGAACCCTGGTTAGAAGTAGAAGAGGGATGCAAGCTGGAGGGATGTTGGGTGGAGCTGGGGTGTTCAGGAAGTGCACAGTTTTGGGAGGATAATAGGCCTTTAACACATTTGCAATATTTTGGAGTTCTGTAGGTGATGCTTTGTGGACCCCCATGAGAGAGTGACTATTCCAGTTTGCTTGAGGAAGATGCATGAAGTCTTCCCAGAGGAACAGCTCATGGTCTTGGAGGACCTTTACTCATTTGTAAATATCTGCTGAGCTCAGTTCCCTCCTGTCCATTAGGATATAGTGGTGAGCAGGAACCAAGAGCTCTGTCCTCAAGGAAGGCCAATGTCATGGGAGAGACATAATAATCAAGAAAGGAAGCACATTCAAAAAATTCACAGTTTCTGGGAAGGAAAGGAAAGAAAGAAGTAGTACACCATTCACAGGAAATTGGGCAAATCCTGTGTCATATAAGGTGGTCCAGGGAGGCGTGTAAGGAGGTGGCCCCAAGAAGGAGATGGTACAGGTCTTAAAAGCAAAATGTGGGAAGAGGACATGAGGCAGGCTGGGGCTTGGGGATGCACCTGCAGAGGAGATAAAAGCATCCTCTGCAGGAAGAAGACCTAGCACTTATGAAATCATTTTTGAAGGGTTGGGAAACCTCCCAATATACTTGAGGAACTGTAAAAGTTTCCAGAATATTAGGATATAGACTGAGAAAGAGAAAAAGAAGATGGCAGGAGCTGAGGTCAAAGAGATGGGCAGAGTGGTGTTTGTAAAGGGTCTCAGACTTTATCTGGAAATTTAGTCTTCCCCAAACAAGGGTCAGACCCAAAGCAACCTCACCCTTTCTGCCATATTCATCAGGATGATGATGATGTGATGATGATGATGATTTCCTTATTTTTCTTTCAATATATTTAATTCCTAACTTAAGCTATATTAAGGAAGATCATTTCATTCATATGTATGTCTAAAACAGTTTAACTTGCTATAAGATAAGTTAACCAAAAAAGAAAATACAAGACCAATAAAAATTTTAAAGATTTCACATGCCTCAAGATTTTTGTCAAGGGTTTGCAACCTCTACTTTAGGATGTGAGGTTGGAGGACATTGAGGGATTTTGATTAGTGAATCAAGGAGATGAAGAGATGAAGTTGCATTTCAGGAATCAGAGCTGAAAGCATAGTTCCTTTTGTCTCCTATAAAACATGATGATGATCCTGGAAGCCATCAGGAGGAGTATTCCCGGACAGAAACTTCTTCCCCACAAGGGACTTTCCAGAGGAACATTGCACACAGCCAGCTTTGAAAGCCCTGATGCATACCAACCTAGGATGCACAAATTTAGAGAAAGACTGGGCAAGCACACCTGCTCATTGAAATTCCCAAATTAGTATCATTTCCTCTAGCTTGAGGAGGATTGCTTAGCTACTTGGCAACTGGTAAGCAGAGAGATTTCAAATAAAGCTCCTAAAGATGAGGAACTAGCTTATAATATTTGAATAGAGGAGGCCACAACACAAAAACTAATAGACTCTTTTGTTCTTCATATGAGCTCATATCTGGCAGCTTAGAGAAAGGAATTCCCTTAAACATCCGTCTCCTGGAGTAGTTTTAACCTTTTACTTTACTATCTGACAAATATTTATGAAGTTATCTATTTAAAAGTCAGACACTGTGTAGAAATCAAAAGCACTTAATGGAGTTACAAATTCAAATGATGTCAGTACTGTGCACTGGATCAGCCCAAGGAGCATCCTCAAGATTCCCATGTCAGCCCTTCCCATAGACATCTGAAATAGGAATTTCTTGGGTTGATATAAACAAATTTAAAACAGAAATGATTCTTACACTAATTCTCATTACAATCCTTTTTATAGAACCCCTACTCTATGGAACTGCCCCCCACCAAATGCAGGCTAAAACCATATATTTGACTCTCCCACCCTTCTCAATCCCCCAAATTCATATAAAGCAGGATTCACAGATTGTCAGGTATTTACTTTGTGAGTGTATGTTCTGGGCCTGTGCACAGAATCCCAGCGCAGGGGGCATGCTGGAGTCAGCCATGGGCCTTGGTAAAGGCCCCAAGGAGGGGACCCCTTCTTGTCTTCTTGTTTCATTTGGAATAGGCACCATTTTGCTATCACACCAAGACACGCTGTGCGGGAGCAGCCTGCAGATCTCACAGGAATGACAATATTTTCTATTCAGCTTTCTCTAATCATTAATAAAAATATCCAAACCCTTATAGTACCAGAGATTTTACACAGAATGCAGTCAAAGGGATATAGATCGAATTTTCTTGGAGTTGAGGATGAAATTGGTATTCCATACAGCTATACAAATATATAAAAAAGCAAAATCTAGGAAGTTCATTTACATGCTTCCAATGTCTAACTTGAAGTTCTATGAGAATCTTCCCATCTGCGCCTTCGTATTCAAATTCTTTCAGGCATCTGCAGGCTTGGTTTTCACATCAAAGAAACCCAGGGAGCAGGCTCTGTTGTGTCAGTGTTATTGTTGTCACATGAGAGATTTTTCTAGGCTCCAGGTCTCTTGTCCCTCACACCACCCACTATCCTTCCTAAGGTTTGCTTATCTAAACACCAATCTATCCCCATAGCTCCTGCTTCAAACTGTGCTCAGTCCCAAAGAAGACAGTCAAAGAATGCAGGGTTCTTTAGTTGTGGGAATCACGTACAGTTTGAAATAAAAGAAGCTTTTCTTATATTTTCTTAGAATGTCCTAAGATCATTCTCTTCCATTCGAGATTCCAGGAAGGGTCCAAGTGGTGCGTGCCTCCTAAGTTATGATTTGAAAAGAGACTGGATAATGGAAAAGCCTTTGTACTATTCAAATTAATGACTCAAAAGTTCTAGTGGCCATTATTAAAATAGAAATATTTGCATTTTGTGAACTATGTGTGCTGCCCAAAAAGAAAGGAGGGGACTACCCTGGAATCCTGCAAGAGGAACTGATCCCGGGAAACCTGATGTGGCAGTCGGTATGGTGGAGACAAGGCATTCAGCTCGGCTGTGTCCTCATATGCTTGAGAAGGGGGAATGATAAATCCTTTAAACCATAACACTTCATGTTTGTATCTGTTTTGTCACTAAAAGTATGTTTGATACTCACTGCTTCATAATCTGTACTGCCATGTTGAGCAGTGGGTAGGGCGGGAGTATTCTAATCATTCCACAAAGAAGAGGGGGCCCCCTGAAAGTAAGTACAGTGGAATGATCTTCCAGTCGAAAGTGCCTTGACCCTTCCCCCACTTCTCCTCTGGGGAGCACCCTCCCCTGCTCTGTGTCCTCCTGGGAGGGTCTGACAACACCAGGCATCACTCTCAGGATGGGGCCTGTGAATCTGCATTAGATGCTTTAGGTCTCAAATTACATCAGGGATGGGCCTATGGGCTTCCTTGGAGTTAATCAGATGCAAGAAGGCTTTCATTGGTTGGTGGAAATTTGTGTTTACCCTCCTTCCTACCTTCATGTGGTGTCTGGGAATCCAGTGGACATAATGGGTAGACCCACAGGAAGGAGAATGACTCTGTCCAGGTGAAATTATAGCCCTTTTATTTTTTTGGTTCTTGCTCAAACTAACTTATGTGGGTTTATCAATACTGCAGCTGAAGGCTGATTTAAATGCTGACGGTGCTCATTTACCCGTGACCTCGCTTTGCTCATGGGCCACATCCCTCCAGCTCCCCCACTCAGCATATTGTGCATTCATGCATGTTGTCAATAGGCAACTTCCTTCCACATTTTAGGGAGAGAAATATAGCCAAGTGGTCTTTTATATTTACAAATGCCTGGCTCCTGACCAGCCAGTGGATTGCATATCCTTGGCTCCAGTGAACCCTCCCTTCCTGACCCAACCCACAGTGGCCCGAAGGTGGGGGTGGGTGGTAAGGCACAGGACATAGTCACTTAAGTAGCAGAAGCTTAGAAAATACAGCTCCCTTAAAAAGAGGCTATAGGCAGAGTAAACTTATTTTTCAGGAATGGTGCAGACAAGAATGAAGGCAGTAGTAATCAGGCAGGCAGCCAAAGAGATGAGAAAGAAGCAGCCCATTTATTTTGTATTTAGTAGTTCACATTGGCCATTCCCCAAGGCCTGGGACTTGAACCGAGGGCCTTTATCCTTTGGTGGCAATTGACCTAACTGCTGCTCCACCAGGCCATGGTCACAGTAAACTTTTCTGTGGTATTAGTGCTTCTCAGTCTCAGACATCCTTGCATTTGAATTTTATGATCATGCAAACATTTTTAATACTCAGATCATCATCCTTGTGAGATTTTAGTGCCTGAATTTGTCATGATTTGGAGCAAGCTGGCCCAAGTCATATTACTTAGTTGTCATGGCTAATAAAAGAAAAAAAAGAATGAAAGAATAAGGTTAATGACTAGGAGATCTAGTCACATCAGGTGACATCACGAAACAAAAGTTTTGCAACAATGCAAACAGAAAACTTGAGATGGGAGATCTGAGGTTCAGGGAGTATAGATAAGCCAATGTCTCAAAGAGCTTCTCAGTAGGTGTGAGTAGAGAATTCCCTTCAACCAAACAGGACATTCCCTCATCCCAAATGAGTTTTGTCCATTTAAATTCTGTTTTGTAATTTTATTTGCACTTAATTCATACCTTTCTCTGTTTTATTTTTACTACAAGCTATAAAATGAGAAATGTATTCCTACTTTTATGTTCAGCTATATGTAGATAGCATTATACTAAAGGAAACATATCTATACTAAGAGTCAGGAGGAACTTCATTTTTTGTGTGTTTACCGGGGTTGGTCAAAGTCTCAATCTTGAAAACCATAATGGTGCTCCTGGGTCCTTCCCTGTGGGTTTTGCCCTATAATACTCTTCTAAGGGTTACTTCTCTCGTCTCTCCACTGCCTAATCCACCTGACACAGAGCTAATCTTCCTGATACATGTTTATCATGCATCCTAGAACTAAGGACTTCCAAGAGCTCCCACATGGCTATCAAATGCAAGTCCAACCATCTCTCCCAATATTCAGGTTCTGAGCCTGACCCATCACACCTTTGCTTCATACAGTCTGTCTTCCAGTCATTTGGATGGATTATCCAAGCACACCCTGTGCCTTTATTTTTTCCACTTGCTGCTGCTCTTGACACTGTCTCTTCTTGTTATTATCCTCCATAAACTCTTTTCAACTTCTCCAAGTCCTGTATTCATTGCAAAGTCCTCTGTGAAAAGCTAGTCAATAATTAGCCCATAACAATCCCACTTCTATTCCTGTTCTTCATACACTTATTGGGAGCTCCGATATTTCCATGATTGATGGTTTCCAAATTGTGTGTTGTCTGCTAATGTTATTGATTCAGCTGCCATTTCTACCCTAAAAAGTCTCAGGATTTTCTTTTGAGTATTTTCTTGATAAGTAGAGTCAGCAGGGATGTCTTATTCAGAGAGCTTCACTCTACAGGTGGAAAGAATTTCCAAAGGTGCAGGTTACCAAGAATGAGCAAAATGTGTTTTATAGAGCAGATATATGTGGGTATTTGCAAAATTGTCATAACCACTAAAAAATGAAATCGATCGTCCTAAGAAAGCAATAGTTTAATAAAATGAGCATTTTGCTTGCGTCTCAACTATAGTGAATCTCTCCAAAAATGATTGTATTCTTTGTATTTTTGTTTATAAACCTTTTGAAGGTTAGATAGTAGTCTCTTTCTTATCCGTTGCAATTTATTTTTCTACATACTATGTTTTTAATTGTTAGATGTATAAATATGTTACTCTTTGTAGCTGCTAACTTACGTGTTTTCTTCGGAGAAAAGGTCCTTATTCCAAGCAAGATTTTTTAAATGCAGCTATTTTTCAGTACATTATGGTTTCATTTATATATGTATATATGTACATAAATATATTTATCCTCATGGAATTTATGTAAGTAAGATGAAAACTGAACTTTATGTCTCCCCAAATGGTTCAGTGAATAGTTTTTCTTCTTCTATTCACTTTAAATGTTACCCTTATGCTATATTTGATTCCTAGTGTTTGAATATATTACTGACTGCTTTGTTATTTAACTCAGCACTATTATTAGTGACAGATCATGGATTATATCCTAGTAAAGCCTGCAAACTATTTCATATAGCTTCAAGTCTTCAGAAAGTAAAAAGGCAAATAAATTTAAACCGTATTTTTTCTTTCTTTACATTTTTTCTTGGTTGTGATTACTCTCATATTTATCCAATATATCAGTTTTAATCTATTTTATCATTTTACCCAATGAATTGGTACTTCTCCACTTTACAGATGAAAAAACTAAGAATCAGAGAAATCATGTGGTTTGCTTTCAGGTATCTTACCAATAAGTGGCACCAGGACAGTTAAGGTGAGGCTTTCTGACCTCAGGTCTCCTACTGAATTCCAAAATTCCTTTGAGAAAGCAGGTATCTATAAATAACTGGTGAATGAGGATCTCTTGGTCTGTTCTTCTTTCAACGTTATCTAGCATCTATTAAAGTGAGTTCCTCAATTATCTTTTCATTTTAAGCTGAGAGAAAAATTAAAATCTTGAATGACCACAATCAATGTAATAAATGGTTACTAAATGTGTTAGTAATTTGCCTCCCACTTTTAATGGAAAGGCTGTATACTCAGTGGAAATCAGGGGAAAGTCCTCAGATACGAAATATCTTCAAAAGAAGAGGGTTTTGAATGGCTAACAAAGATGAAAGTGTTCCCTTGGCAACAACCTGGATGGAACTGGAAGGGATCATATCAAGCAACATAAGCCAGAAAGAAGAAGAGAAATACAGGATGGCTTCGCTCATCTGTGGAACATAAAGGAACCAATTAAATGAACAGATAGACTCCAACAAAATTCACAGGACACAAGACAGCAACTACCAGAGGAAGGGGAGGGGAGAATGAAGGGAAGAGAACCAGGTGGTGATACAGGGTACTAGAATTCTGAATGGGTGTGGTGTGAAATACACACAGATGGAGGTGCCATTTCAGTAGCCTCAAATGAATATAGCTGTAAAAACAAAAGAAACAATAAAACCATTCTTTAAAGAATTACTGTTATTTTTAGGTGGTAGAATTCTCTTATGCTTGTGTCCAACATCAAAAGTAAATGCATATTTACAGATAAAATATCATCATGTTTAGGGTTTGATTGCAAATAATATGTGGGGAGTGGAGTGTATATTGTATAATGTTGGTGATGAACTGATATTTTTATAAGCTGGGTGATAAGTATCTGAGGATTCATTAGATTGTTCTTTACATGCAATAATATATTAGGAAAGTTTTCATAATGAAATTTTTTTAAAAACTTACAAAAGAGAGGGTTTTGAGATGCTAGAATAAAAAGTCTCTGAGTTTTCTTATTCAAATGTCATTTCAGAAAAAAATGATAGTATTTTGGTTTTCAAAAAGATAACGTGCCTCTCATTCTCACTCTTGCAACACTATACTTGGTTGGAATCTTTTCACTTTTCCCTGTAGTTGGAATGTCAACTTCAAAGTCAATCATAGAACCAACGGTATTAGATTCAGCATCAGTGTCTCAGTGTAAAAATCAAAATATTCACTAAATCCTGGGGAACCTCCTTATTTATGCAACACTCTTATACAGCCAAGTTTCCATGTAGACAAATGGAACTTTCTTTCTTGACAAGCAAATTTGTGCAATTACAACACAGAGCATAATCCAAGTCAACTTTTAGCCCATGTCTTTCCACACATTTCAAGGAATTATGAAAAAATGACAAACCCAAAATGTTGAAAACTTTCTGGGAGTAGAACATCAACAAATGTCAAATAGAATAATATTTATCACAAGAAGTCATCAAGGAGACTAAGGACCTGGGTGGGCAGGCGTGTACGCTCACACCTTCAGACAAATCCTGAACAAAACTGAGTGTGACTTCTGCCTTTATGGAGCCTGCATGCTGATGGAGATTTAGGTTTAGTGTTATTTTATTATTTACTTTCTACTTGTTCTATTAATGTTTCTATTCTTCTCTTTCTCCTTTCTTGTTTTTCTTAGGGATAATAGGTTTTTTAAGAATTTCATTTTAATTTACCTATTGACCTTATCGCTTTATCTCTTTATATGGTAATTCTAGGGTTTGCAACATAAATTTAAAAATATATCTGCCTTCTTTGGTTAATATTGTGCCACTTTATGTTAAATGAAGAAAATTACAAACATGTAAGTCCTTATGCCAACAAACATTGATCCTTTTTGTTATAATTGTCATGGAGTTTATATATAAAAAGTCATAAACCTGAAAAATCAATGTTCCAATACTTGCTTTAAATAGTCACAGTAAAAGAAAAAGTATTTAAAGTGCGTAAATTTATTATTTCTGGTTTCTTTTTGTTGAGGAACCATGTTTCAATCTTTCAGAGGATTTCCCTCCATCTTGGAGAACTTCTTTTTATTTTCCTTATATTGCAGGTCTGCTCATGATAAATTCTCTAGTTTTCTTTTATCTAAAAATGTGTTTATTTCACCTATTCTGAAGCATGTTTCTACAGATATCCTCCTCCTCTTCTTCTCTCCTCCCACACCCCACCTTTTTTCAGAATTTCAAGATGCAGTTCTACTGCCTTCTGGGATATATTATTAGTAATGATGAAACTAGAGAAATCTGTAGTGTTCCCTCATGGACTGTGCTATTTTTCTCAGATGACTTTACAGATTTTATCTTTTGTTTTCAGCTGTTTGAGTATGATTACCTAGATATAGTTTTGTGTTTATTCTACTTGAGATTCAGTGTTCTCGAATCAGTATTTTATTGCTAAACTTATTTCATCATTTTTTTTTTTTCTATTCCATTCTCCCAATCCCTTCCTTCTGGGATTTCAATTATTTATTTGTTTGTCTCTTTGATGTGGTCCCACAGTCACAAAATTCCATTCCATTCATTCCATTCCATTTTAGTCTTCTTATCTGTCTTTTCTTCAGATTGAATCCTATCACTCTGTCTTCAAGTTCACTGAATCTTCTGTCATCTCCCATCAGCTATGAAATATCTTGAAATATTTTGTCAGATATTGTATTTTCCTACGCTAGAAGCTGTTTGTAGTTCATCTTTTCTTACTCGAGATTCTTAATTTGTTTGTTTATTATTGCAATTACTTTCCTGTACATCTCTGCCATGCTTCTAATACCTGCTTTAAAATGTTTGTCTTCTAATTCTCACAGGTGGGTCATCTCAGAGACAACTTCCTTGGATTGCCTTTTCTTTCAAGTATGAGTCCAGTCTCCTTTTGTATGTCTCGTCATGTTTATTTTATTTAGGACATGGTGAATGACAAGATTGTAGAGAATCTAGCTATGTTATGAATTTCTTTTGAGAATTGATTTTTTAATTTTAACAGGCAATAAACTTGTCTAAATACAAAATCTAAATTTTGTCCTTTCCTGAATTGGCTGTTGCTTCAATTTCTATTCAGCTAATTTGGTTTTAGTGTTTTGTGTGTATATAACAGGACTCAATTAGCTATAAGGAGACTTTCTATGTAGAACTGAGGGCTCTCTGGAGCCCTTTACAATCTTTCTCTCTCATTTTTAACAACTGTGTCACTTTTGTCTCTGATTCTTCAAGTAATCACGTTTGCGAGATTAAAAAATTAAGTTTAGCTGTTGAATTTATGCTTGCTCAAAACTGCTTTTAGGAAAATGTCATGAAATGTGGGTAACTCATCCAATGCTATTCCCTTGTCCCAAGTATAGAGTCTTGTCCAAGTTTGTGCCTCTTGGGTCCACTCTCTACTTTTTCCAGAGTTTGGAAATGTAATCTGCAGAGGGGTTGATAAGATTGGGGTGACTTATCCATTAGCTGAATTCAAGAGAAGCCTCATTCTAGTGGGGAAGACAAGCATAAGTCAAATAACCATTCAAATAAAGATAAAATTGCACTATACCAAAGTACTAAGAAAGGGAGAGGGCCATGGCATAGAAAGGGTCTTTATTTTAGTTTCTTAACATATTAAGATTCTTCATTGAGCTATTTTGATGATAAAATGGACACATTCATGTAAGACTCTTCCAACAGTACATGCAATAAGTTAACACTCGATGAATATTAAATAGCTATTCTGCTATTTTCCTTCTTGGGAAGATTGTGGAAAGCTGTTCTGAGGAAGGATGTCTATACTTAGATGTGAACAGGAATAAGAGTCAAGATGATGAAAGGACTCTGATAATGTCACATTGAACTATCTGTTTCCACTCCTGTGTCACAGTCAACTACAAAATCTTTGGGGGCAAGGAACTGGTCTAAGTCATCTTCTGTTCTGTCATCTAGCATATGGCTCAGACCGCTGTCGGCGATCAGTTCTTTATTGACACTTGGACATCCTTCTCACTTTACACATGGGGAAATAAAAGTCCAGAGAGAGGAAGTAACAAGTCTTGCAAAAGACCTTGGAGTTGTGCGAAGACCCGTGTTTCTAAGTAGAGGCTGTTAGCGTTACCCTGAGCAACATACTGGAAGGTTTGTAGATGTAGCAGGAACTGAGATGAGCTGACAAATCAGAGCAGGATGCAGACTATGGACACATAAGCAGAAGCGAGTCCAGACTGAGTTCAGGGTGCAGAACTGAGTCAGTAGTTAATGGCCTCTACAGGCTGAATCTGGAAACACAGATTGCCAGCTGTAAAGCAAAGGGACTGTAACAAAAAGACAACCTGCATGGAAAAATATTCTGAGTTCTATTTATAGTACATACTGCACTGTGTGGTCTTGGCTAAGTCCTGTCTTTCTGGGCACTAACTGTTAATAATAAAATACACAACATCAATAATAATAAAAAACATTTATATGATTAAACCTTTATTATGTTTTATGCACTACTCTAAAACCTTTATATCTTACAGATGAGAAGACCTGACTTCAAAGAATTGAAATAGCCTGATATGGTGACATGGATAATAAATGCTGGAGCCAGGATTCTTGCTCCACAATGTGGGACAAGAGAATCTGAGCTCCAGAGTAACTATGGACTTTGATGGAGTTTCTTAGCAATTCTAGAGCTTGTCACAGAGTCCCTCTCTTCTTAGGTGACATGCACACCTCGCTCCCTCCCAGCGGGAGACAACACCTCACCTGGAAAGCCAGGGGATTAGTTCTGGTCTGCACACAAATAAAAGACAGGAATCATTTGCGATCCTAGTTATACCCCTGCATTGACTATGAAGGAAAATCATTATTTTAAAAAATAGTTTCAGCACACAAAAGTCTTATCTGCATGGTTCTATATTTCACTGAGCTTTTCCATCTTTAAATATTATTAATCATATCGGAAACTTAGCAAAGCACTTTCACGTACATAATCTTATTCAGTCAACACACTGCCTGCTTTCCAGATAAGGACACAGAGCCCTTTCCAGTGATTTTCCTACAAGCACACAGATAATATGTGGAAACAATGTTTGAAATCCAAATGCCTATCTTTGCCATCTTCCCACCTCCAACTTGAGTACAGGTCAATTTATACACAGTTGACTGAAATCACCTGCAAGGTATGGAATTTGCTGAAATATAAATTACTGAGTCACTAGGTCATAAGGAACTGAACTTCCTTTGACTGTCTACTTGGAAACACGTTAGAAAGCCCAGAGTTGGAAGGCTTCTGACGTGGTTAGCAGGTGCACCATTCCTATTCTCTCTTCACTGATTCTACTCTCTAGTTTCCAAAACACCCCCATAAAGAGGTGGTCCAACCTCCCAACATATCTCCTTTTATTGATGATCAACCTTACAATCTAACAACTTTCTATTAGTAAAATCTTCCTCCTAACACTATCACCCATAGTTCTTCAGTCAGACTTTCAAATTTCCCCTCTAGAAAGCCCTCACATAATTGATTCCAGTTCTTAACGTGGTTAATTCCTTCCACTTCCTCTGTAAATTTGCCCGGGTGTCAGTTTCCTCTTCAAGAAAATGGGTTGATGAACTGGTCTTATCAGACTTCCATAAAGCATTCCTCCTGCGATCCTGTTATATATTAAATGTCCAAATCATTGTGCCCCCAAGCAGAGAAGCTTGCTTGCTGCCAGGAACTCTAAAAGAAAAGTGTTTCCTAACATTTGGCCCATTGTGTCTTTTCCTTCCTACCATTTTGTTTGTGGTTTTTGGAGATGGAGAAGATAGTCCAGAGAAGGTGGAGTAGGCACTTAGCTCATTGTTGATGCTGCTGTGAGCTGGGGTTGGGAGGAGATTTGAAATGGTTAGGGATGCTAAATGCCCAAAGCTGCCCCAACTTTTCCCACCTTGACTTCTGGCTTCATTTCCAAATCACAGGGAGGTTTCCAGATAAAAGTCCTGATGAATGGAATTCACCCAGGGCCCCACACAGTCCCCACTCTGGCACCTTCTCATAGTTCCTCAGGCCGCCAAGCGTGTCTGTGACTTTACCTCGAATCTCCTCTGATGAAGAAATAAAAACTTTCTGTAATAGTCTGAAAATATAGAAGGACCCAGTGTCTAGAAAATCAATACAATGACTGGCACGCACGACAGTAAAAGCAACAAGAAATTAGTGAAGAGAAAACACGCTCTAGATACTAGGCTAAGAGTGTATGTGCTTTATATTATTTAATTCTCACTATAATTCGATGAGGTAGGTACTGTTTTCATGATCATTTTATAAATGATGAAACTAAAGATATTACATTGCCTACAACTGACAAATGTGAGGGTCTTAATTCTAAGCTTGTCTAACTTTGCTGTCTGAGCACTTCAGACTATATAGTGCTGTCATTTTAAAAATAATGTTTACATGTTTTTGCATGTATCTATCCCTTTGGCATGAAGCCTGCCAGGATACCCTCCACCCAGTCTGATGTAGAGATCTCCATTGTGTTTTGTTCTTTCCTGTCCATCCTCTTAGGCGAATGCTTAGCACACTATTTAAAATCTTTCATTTCTCTTTTTCCCATTCTAGACAGTAATCAAGAGCTGTGTCTCTTAGTCTTTATCTTCCTTGTTCCTGGCAGATCATTCTCTCCCAGATAGAATTTGGGGGGCCCTCTTGCTCTTGGTTTTATGATCACAATCAAATGATACTGGATGACAGGATGACAAACTCCATCCAGACCTGTTTAGATTTTTCTAGGTGATCCTAGAAATGATCGAAGCGCAGACTTTGCATTAAAGAGAAGAGCTGACCCAACTCAGAAGTAGCTTCATGGAGATTAAGAGGTATTAGGGCATTTCAGGATATTTACAGAGAACTTTATGTAATGCTGAATGCTAAATAAATGCCTGTGGGTCACGGATCTTAACCCATGTGTTCTTGAGTGAAGCAAAGGCGACCCTTGTAGCTGAACTTCAGCTCATTTGCAGACAGAGTATGAGGACCACCTCTGAGCACAGCAAGAGAACCACTGACATGGGCAACATGGAGCAACCATGGCAAGGTTATTGATGGTGGGCACCTGGGCCTTAATTAGGACTCGGTTTTCCCCACTTCCTATACTTTGTAAGTTCTCAAGCTTCTTACACCTTCCTAAGAAAGGCAAGCCCCCAAGAATGATATAAAAGAATGATATAAAAGGAACTGGCACTTCTATAAAGAGGACAGAGGGGCAGAACCAGAGAAATACTAGTCTTGTGGTTATGATCATAGTCTAATGACCATAGTCCATAGTCCATAGTCACTCCCTAAGACCTGGGAAATACAATCTTACAAAATGATGTTTAAAGGAAATAGAAACTGCCAAAACAAGGGGTTCCTGCCTCAAGTCATGAGAACAGGACTATCTGAATTCCTAACAAAGCAATGTTACCTGAGGTTTAACTGTGGAGGAAGAGCTCAGATATTACTCAAACATTTTAGTCTATTGGTGTTGATGCCATCTAGAGTTAAAGAAGTGAGATAAAGAAGGAACAGAGATAATCAACAGATATATGCTCTGCTATTTCTCTTCTTTGCTGGTGGAGTAGAAAGTCAGCTCCTTATTTTCTACGACTTAGCATGCAGTGATATTGAGTCACCACACTCACTTATGGACCTCAAGAATCAGTCCCATACAGACCTGAACACATTGAATGTCAAACATATAGAAGGAGCGAGAAGGAACTCGAACTTGTTCTCATTTAAAAGTGTTGATTACTGCTTGCTGTCTTCATAAGGAGCAGAACCCTCCTCCTCTCCTTTTTCCAAATGAAAACTTATGTAAAACCTACAGTGGACAGTGGATAAAAGTGTAACTGCTCCAGGTGAAATAGAGTTGGGGGAACCTCTAAGCACACCTGCTCAAGCCTCTTAATACCTAACCCCTACACCCACTCCTTGTGATGTTTTGAGGTGATTCCAAGTAAATAAAATAGTCCTATAATCTATAGTCAAAACTGGGACACATTTGAGAATAAAAAGAGACTATCAATAATTACATTGCAACAGCTGATGTAAACTGGGCAAATCCTGGGCAAATCCAAAGTATAGAACCCTGGTTTAAAGAATATAGTCTGGAAACTATTGACTCCATTCAACTTCTGCATGTAAGAGAGGAGGATGCCCAGAGCGACATCATGATTTAGTGCCAAAGCCAGGACAGGACTGAAACTTGAGACTCCCAAGGTGGAGGACATCAGTTCATCAGGTAGCCCCTCTTCTAAACTTGACATCTGGGTTAACCCATGACTTGCTCCAATGGGGGAAATTCCTCCCTCATGAAAATCAGGAAACTCCAAAGTAGCCAATCCATTGCCTCTGTTTAACACCATACCAAAATAAACAACTGGGAAATAATGAAGTTTTTTTCCTAAAATTTGAGTTAATGATGGGCATCCCAAATCCCTGTGATTTTTTTTTTTTGCCATAACCTACCATATGTACTAGTATTTACTTTGAATGGTTCTTCAAACTAACTTACCTCTTGCACTCAGATAAATAATACTTTAGCTTCACCCAGAGCAATAAGATTTGTGATATCATGGAGCTTTTGTGCTGTCTATATTTTTTCATACCCATTTACAGACAATTACTAAATGTTTTCTTTCTGTGTACCTCTAAGATCATCCTATTTACCACCATATTTTGCAAAAAGCACTCATACCTAATAAATACAACTTTCTGAATGGCTTCCACAACTTTAAACTATACTATTATCAAGTGTAAGATGCCAGCTGATGTAGCACAACTTGCATGGTTTTTTAAGTTTAACATGGAGCTAAGGTAATTTTGTTCAGTAAAGAGTATTATGATTTCTAGGAACTTCAGTGCCTACACAAAATTCTCAATTCTTTATTCAATTCAGCCTTCCTCATTTGGGAACCTGGTTCAATTTTCATGGATTTGGTTATATATTAAACATTTGAGTCCAATTTGCTAATGCAAAACGTTCCTGACAGTTATTTTTGAAGAGGCACATCGCCTGTGTTAGCAATAAAGCCAGCAGCATTAAATGAGTCTACAAATATTTACTGAACATCTTCCATGTGCCAAGACCTAATGAAACTGGGGAAAGTGAACAGCATCCCTGGTTCATGGTTCTTTTGAGATAATTTGAGAGAGGCAATAAGCCTCAATAAGCAATAAGCAACAAGGCAATAAGCAAAATTCACAACTAAACGTGCTGCACACCTTAATGAAGGATGTGGAAGGACTCTTCCCATTCTCATCTTGGAGGAAGTGAAGACGTGTTTGGAGGAAGTACAAAAATTACACAGCTGACTCTTGAACAACACAGGTTTGGATTACATAAGTCCACTTATACTTGAATTTCCTTTTAATTGTATGTCAACTCACAGTACCGATAGATACAGTAAGATATTTATTTTTCTCTAATAATTTTCTCAATAGCATTTCATTTCTCTACTGGCTTTATTGTAAGAATACAGTATACAATACATATCACACACAAAATACGTATCAGTTGACTGTTGGTAAAGCTTCCAGTCAGGAGCAGTTATAAGTAGTTAAATTTGGGGGGAGTCAAAATTATACTTGTTTTTTGGCTTTAAGAGGGCCCTAACTGCCACATTTGTTCAAGGGTCAACTGCACTCAACAGATAAGTGAACATAAAATGGACATTTCCTTTTTTAAAGAGAATTCAATTTTATTTCTGAGTCCTCACCGACAAAAATTTTTGTGGACATTTGCTTATTTTTGGTATAAAATTTTGAATTCCCCCCATAAAGGTATAAGCTGAAGCAATGTATAAATCCAACTCCATATCAGGACTATTCTGCTTCACTCAGGGATCGCCACTCCACCACCCCACATCTCCCTGCCCACCAGTGGTATCTGGAGCAAGAGGGAAGCGTGCATGGCATCATAGGGTTGGAAAGTAAGGACTATCAATGCCACAGGCTGGAGTCCAGAACCTCGCTGACTCTGGACTCCCTGCTCTGGTATAGCTGCATGTGACTGCACCTCTCCTGGATTTGGAAGCATGTGAGCACAGGCATCCACAATTGATGTTCATTGACCATGGACTTTGATCATGAAAGGTCTGCAATCTAGAACGGCCTCAACTGTCCAACAACAGACCCCTGGTCTACTGAATTTCTCTGCTCCTGCACACTCTCTGTAGGGCTTGGGACTCTCTGAGCTGATCTCCTGCCTCATGTCCTGTATTTTGTCCAATATGATGTGTACTAACTTTCCCAGCCACTTCTCAGGATCTACTCCCTCTTCTGGGGTGTACCCCAAATCTTTTGGGAATGTTCTCACATGCCCTCTCCCCCAGTCTGCCAGAAATTACCCTTATATCATTCCCTTCTTAATCATGACTGATATAAAATCTAGGCTGCGATTTTCCTAGCCTGACTCTTTACATGCAAAACCCAGATTCAAGAAATAATTTTCCTGTCTTACTAAAATTGTATGCTTCTTATTTGTTTACAAATCAACAGTGTTTTGGTATCAGATTATGTATTGTTTGACCTGACTCCATATCAGGACTATTCTGCTTCACTCAGGGACTATAAAAGCTCTAGGGACTCTGAGGGGTTGCTTGAAATAAAAACAACTGGCTTTTTTTAAATATAATTTCCACAAAGTTGTCAAATGATCAAAGTAGTTTTTCTCAGAGATATGAGTTATTCAAACCTTCTCTCAGCGTTTCTGTATTTGAGAAGCTAAGGGAAAAAACAGAGATGGATAAATTAACATTTATTGAATGTCAGCAAAGGAATTATGCTAGGTATTTTATATTTTTCATTTTCTTTGAATTGCCATAAATATATTCTTTGTGTAAATGTCATCTCTTTTTGATAGAGGAAGAAAATAAGTCTGAGAAGAGATTTTAAAACTTCCCCACGAGATCTGGCTTACGATGATGAAACCAAGATTCACATCCCATACACCTGGCCAAAACTCCTTGGCTTTCTCCATTTCACCAGTAAACAGATTAGCAACCATTGAATGTCAGCCTAATGATATAAAGTTTCATGTCCCATATGCTATTTATAGCATAAGATGCCCCTTGCATTCATCAATGGACATACTATCTATATCACTGTTTTTCTAGTTTTTGGAGTAAGCATGATGTACTAAGTCCATAATAGTTAGTAGCTTTGCTGTTCAGACCTGCTATTAGTCCTACCTTTGACTGGTTTGATGTGGAATCCTTGGTTACCAACAAAGAGCTAATGGTAATATTATTGAAAAATTAAGCCTGTTCTTTGGTGACATGCTTTTCAACAGTTTCCAGGAGAACATTAGGATGCTGTTTATAAACAAAAAGTGAATTTCCTCAGTGGTCTCAACTCATAGGAGAGAATACAGGTCGCACTGAGATTGGACTTCTTTTCTGAGTACGAGGGATACTCTGTGGGGGCATGCAGAAAGAAATACAACTGACATCCAGGTAATTGAGCCCTGAGAGTCCTCAGGGATGAGGGCTGTGAAACCAAATACAACTTTTTCACCATGAACAACCTCTCAGGTCCTGCAGGGAAGTCTGTGACATATATTCCCAATGAAGTGTTTCCTAAAGACTCAGGAACTAAGACTCATCAGACCACTGATGAAATAGGCAAATGATAATTAATGATGTACCACTCACCTATATCCATTAAAGAATTTGGTTGACCTATGGCAAAATAAAGAGCTGGAATTATGTATAATTTATCCTTCATAAATAAATGCAATCCAAGATTTAAATGGGGTCATGTTCCATAAAATATAGTTTTGAACAATTTAAGTCATATATAGTATATGGATGGAAGGATGGATGGATAGATAGGTAAGTCGATAGACAGAGGTGTGTATGTGTGTTTTGGAAGTTAGCATAGTTTTAAAAAGAACACTATGATTCAGATTTAATTATAACTGGGTCTTCTAATAGCATAGCACAAGTCATTTATTTTTTCTAGTTTATTCATATTTAAAGCAAAATATTAAACTTCCTTTAGTACCAGCAGATACATATTAAGCATAAGGTATGCCACATACTTTTATGATAAGACACTTCATTAATTTTTCCCTGAAAACTAGCTTAGATTGACCTTCACAGGTTCTCAGTGTAATGTCCATCTTAGTGTGGGTAAAATAGAATGATGCTTTCTGTAATGTACTTGTCAACATTTGTTTCACTGAATAGACCGTAAACTCCAAGAGGACAGTGAGCTTATATGTCCACCTTACTCTCCAGTGTCCCCTTCACCAGATCAGTGCTGGTTTGTGTTTTTTAAATGACTAGATAAAACTGTAAGGAAGATATAAGTTCTAAGATTTTGAAAAACTGACACTTGAACAAATTCACTTGATTTGCAGACTCTTGCCATTCTTACAAGTCACCTATGATCTCCATTGTCTAATCTAAAAGGCTTCCCAACTCAAATGTTGGTTGTAAACTTTTCAGCCCTGTCACAGTTTCTACTGCTGACTGTGACCATCTCCCTCCTCTCCAAATTTTCTTCTCTGGACCTCAGTGAAAATGCCCCTTTATAACCTTTTCCCCCACATTCCCAGCCACTCCTCTGTTTCCTTCCTCACTCTTCCGCACAATTTCCCGAGATAGATTATTTCCAAGAGTTTTACCTCTGTCCTTTTCAGCCTAGGCATCTTAAACTGAGAGAATATTTATAAGAGAGGCAGTAAAGAGTTCAAGTGTTTGACAGATACCTATTTGTTGAATGAGTGATCCCATACATTTCTATGACTTTAATCATCCTTTCTTTAATACCCCCACCTACATTGCCAGCTCTCTTTCTCTTTCTATACTCCATGGGGTATCAAACAAATTATCACAAGCTGAGTGGCTTAAAATTACAGAAATCTATTTGCTCACAGTTCAGGAAGTGAGACGTCAAAAACCAAAATGTTGAGCTGATTTCTTCTGGAATCTAAGAATAGAAAGTGTCCCATGCCTCTCTCCTGGCTTCTGATGAGTGCCAGCTACACTTTTGTGTCCCTTGTCTCGTAGAAGCATCACTCCCAGTTCTGCCTCTATATTCACATCACATCTTCTTTTTGTCTCCTTTTCTGTCTCTGATAAGGAAATGTTGACTGGATTTGGGGTTTAATCCACTGTTCTATCATCTCTATCTTTACCTTAATTGCAAACAAAAAGAACTTGATTCCAAAATAAGGTCAAATTCTGAAGTTACAGGTAGACGTAAATTTTGGAGTACAGTGTACAACACACTACAGGCTACCCTCAGGTCCCTCAAAATTCATATCTATCCCACATCTCATGTGCAGCACATGGAACCACATAGTCACCTGACCCCAACATCTCCTAAAGTCTTAACTTATTCCAGTATTAACTCAAGTCTCAGATCTCATCTAAGTATTATCAACTCAAAATTTCTCAAATCTCATCATCTAAATCAAGTATGGGTGAAATCTAGGACACATTTCTGTCCATCTGTGACCCTATGAAATCAGAAAGCAAATTTTCTGCTTCTAAATGTAGGGACAGGTATAAAATGGCATTTTCCTATTCACATAGGGTCTTGGTCCCATGTAAACCCAAAAGGACAGATTCCATTAGGTATTAAGGTCTAGGAATAATTCTCTGATAATCTTGACTACAAAAAAATAAGACCAACACTCATTTAAAAAATGGATATCTTGAAAATATCTTAGCCATCCCTTAGAGATAATATATTCATAGAAAAGTAAATTCAAGAGGTTCTTAATCTTACGAAAAGATGATCCACATCACTCATAATGAAAAACATACATGAAAATTTTGCCAAGATGAACAATGGAAGTTGGAGCATTTATTTGGAGGGAAATTTGACCTATCTAACAAAATTACAAATGCATGTATTCTTTGATTCGGTCAATGTATTTCTGGGAATTTACCCTACAGATCGATCAGCAGACATGCAAAATGACAAAGAACAAGATCAATTACTGCATCACTGGTTGTGACAGGAAAATATTAGAAAATATAAGAGTAAAACTTAGCAGAGAACTGTCTAAATAAATCATGGTATATTATGAATCCAAAAAATGAAGACGTTCTTTGCATAAAGATAAGGATGTGCACCCTGGTGAAGTACTAGTTGGGTCTGAAGGAGCGCAGTCCACATACATCCTAAGCGCATGGGTTCTCTTAGCAGGGGAAGGGAACAACCAATGTGAACAACTAAATAAAAATAAAATGCTCCTTCCTCCTCTCTCTTCTTGTTTGCTCACCTTCATTCCTGCCTTTCCTTTAGAAAATAAAATAAAATAAGGAATCTTCTCCAAAATAATGCTGTCTGAGTAAGGAGAAACACAGCATGTGACACTCTATGTATGGGGGACAAAATTCAATGTGTTTATGTTTGCACATGCATGCATGTTATGTTTCTGGCAGGCAGCCCAAGAAACTATTAATTTTAGTGCAGAGAGTTGGTCAGGAGTCATAGTAAGAAAGTTAAAAAGGTATAAAAAATTTCGCTCTAAAATCTTTTGAAATTTCAGCATGGAAAATAGTTTACTTACCACAATTAGTTAATTCTTGATTAGCTAAATTCTTTAAAAAGTTAGCAGAGGCTGGCATGACCCGGTGGAATAGAAGTTGGGTGCAGTCCACATACATACCAGGGTCCTAGGTTTGCATTCCAGAGCTGGGAGACTGGGGAGACAGCCAAGATGAACATCTAAATAAAATAAATAAAGGGCTTCTTCCTCCTCTCTCTTCAGCCGGGCTGCCTTGGCTCTCCTTTGTTCCTGCCTGCACCTTTCCTTAAAAAAAAATTAGTAGACACTACCAGTTAAACATGGCAGATGGTGATTACAACCTACCCTACTCGCTCATCAAGCCCACTAAGTAGACAGTAGAAGATATTTTAGTCATCATAAGTCAACATGACAGAAAGAGGAGAAGAGAAGATGAAGGGAGGAGAGAAAAACATTCACTGAGAAACTGAAACCCCAGGTTTCTAAGAGTGGGAACAGAGCAGAACCAAGATGCAAGTGCTTAAAAAATGAATGATAGACGAACCAGGTTATTCAGAGACATTGAGATAGATAACAGGACACAGTTAAATGAATTGAATGCAGTTGACACCAGTGAAAGGAGCTAAGATAGGGAGGGAAGAGTGGGGTAAAAGATTGCTACTTTTAATTATAAATGGTAGCTTGAATTTTTTAACTAAATACATGCATTGCGGTAATTATACCTGAATTTTCAGTGACACAAGTGAGACTTTACAAAGTGAGAAATGACCAAAACTCACCCAGAAAGAAACAGAGAGGTGTGTACACAGACTAATGATAAAGGAAACATTGGGGGGAATTTAAGAACTATTAATGTTATCACAAAAAGAGTAATAAAACAGGTAAATTTTGTATAGATTTTCACAAATAAGTTTCATATTTTTAAATTTCAAAAATCGTTATAAGTAATTTTTTATTGTGGAATGATTTTAAATAAAGTATAAGCAAATAGAGTCCATCCATATGGTAAGAAAACTACTCTTTGTGATTAGTTTACCTTACCATTGCAAAACTGGAAAAATTCAGAGAAGAAAACTAACACAGTAAACAAAAGCTAAAGCTATCAGAAATACTTTTAAACCAACTCTCCATCAATTGATAGAAATCAGACTTGTATTAAGAATGAAAGAGAAAATGAGGTCGATTTTCTGTCCTCCAGGAATTTAGTGGTGATTTTTAATATGAAAATTTTTTTTTAAAAAAAGGATTCTTATTTAACATGCAAAAGAGCATTTGACTGAAAAAAATAACTATCAAAATCATCTACTTACTGAGCAAGTAACTGTGGAGAGATGTCTGTGACTCTCTTGAATAGTGAATTGGATGGAGATGAGTAAGACCCTGAATGCAAGAACAGTTGTGATCGTCACAGTCATTATCACGGCAGCAGACATTTCTTGAACATACCTTTTGTGCTGAAAATGAAAGCTAGTGCTGATCTGCAGCTCCCCTGTTGTAATAGGAAGCGCAGGGGTGGGTGAGCCAGCCTGCAAGACAATATGTAAAGGGATTGGGGAAACAGAAAGAGAAGCCTGTGGTCAGGGAAGGAAATTTGGAGCTGGGGATTCTGAAGGTGGGGCAGTTACAGGTGAGGACAGGTATTACATGGCCTATGACAATAGGTGCATAATGACAAAATGGAAACCACCCAAACGTCCCATGGTGGAGGAAGATAAAGTCCACCAGGGTCACATGAAAGCAATAGAGTACCATACAGTCATGAAAGAAAGAACTGTAACCGTCATGAAGAAGCACATATAAAGTAAACCTGAGTGGGAAAAAAATCAATACATTGCATAAATCCAAGGGTTAGAGTTGAAGAAAATCTCTGCTTGCATATCAATATTGATAGGAAGAAATCACACGCAAGGATTCAAGGTGTCAGAACTAGTTTTGGGTTTTTGTTTTTGTTTTTTGGGGGGTTTCCCTGTTGTGTTATGTAAGCATGCACTTTTTTTTTTTTTTTCAAATGGAAGGCTATCTTTAGTCCTGCCCATATTATATCTCCACTGAGTCAGAAGATAACCTGTCCTGACACTAGAGATTCCAAAAGAAACTTCTCTTTCTTTGCTCTTGGGCCCACAATTACTTACACTTTATGCAAGACTATGGGAGCATCTACAAATAAAAGGTGAACTTAATAAACTTTTATTCTTTTCATCAAATAAATCCCGGTTCAGAAGTGCTAGCAAATGTCTAGAATAGTGAAGAATAAGAACAAGCATATTGCCTTTCCTGGAGTGTCCATGGTATCAATAAGTTCTTAAAGCTGGAAAGATACTCTAGAAATCTAGTCTGATGGATTTTAAATTCTAGTCCACAGAGATGGATTAGGGATCGACCACCTTTGGGAGAAAGGGGTGACAGTGTGGACAAGCAAACACAATTCCTTTGTTTCTCCTCCCACACTTCCCTCTAGTGCTTTGGACACAAATAACTCACCCAGGGCAGTGTTGCTAACATTTGCCTCATAGACTGAGGTTTCCAAACTTGGTAGCATGTCAGAATCAAGTGGGAGGATGTTGAGAGGTGCAAAGTCCTGGGTTGGGCCCTGCATCCCAGACACACTGAATCAGAATTTCTTAAAACAGTCTACCAGTCCGCATGGTTTTAAAGCTCTTCATTTGATTCTAATGCAAACCAAATACAGAAAACCACTCCACAAAGTACTAGCAAGAGACATATGGCCTTTGCTGGAATGCTTTCAGTTCTGGAAGCTTCTTCCCACAGAAAGCTTTTTTAATTCCTGAAAGAAAATCTACTTTTTATAAGTTGAGCTTGCTCTCTTTAACCTCATGCTCTGCAGAATCAGTGAACTCCTTCGTTCCTAGACAGGTGAGGTGACTACTGCTGGGTGGCTGCCCTCACAGTATTGTGTCATCCTTTCCTCCATGAACCAGCTTCATCCACCAGGTCATATCATCAACAAGATTCAAGAGAGGTCAATCAGAATTCCTCAGCTTCTGTCCAGAGTTGATGAGCCATGCCATCAAGTCATAGCACTTCTCCAAGACTTTTACAAACTAACCCCAAGATTGAGAATCTCTTCTTTTTGAAGTTAGAGGGTTAGGAAAATTAAAATCTAGGATTGCTAGCAATATTGTATTTGGCCTCATTGTAATGGAGGTTGTAATGTGCCACCAGGTTCAGGATGATGACATTAATTCCCCAAATGCCAACTGAAGGCTCACAGCTAAGTCTTTCCTCTGGGCAAAGGGTGCTTTCTTGCCTGCACGTCTACCCTCCCCAGGTGTAACCAGCTCATATCCAATGACTGATCAATATAGAGGCTGAAGACTGCTTTTGTGTCTAAATTCAAGACAACCCTGAAGAACATTTGCAGCTCCAGAATCTTCCCATGAGGGTGGACTCAGGTAAGAGCACTGCTGCCCAATCTTGCCCTCCATCAGATCATGCTTCCTTCGCTTCTCCACAGTTGTTATTCTGAAGAGCACACCAGGCAAGTTTCCATCTAAGAGTCTGTTCCCAAGGAACCCAGTATATGTCACTCTAAAGGAATCCCATCTACAGAAGAAGAGCTAAGAAGTGACAACAGAGATGAGACACCCGAAGTAAACCCAACATCACCCATGGACCCTCCAATTCTTCTCTTTGCCTTAATCTTTCTAGTGTGCATAATTACACATGGTTCCAAACATCTCACCATCCTGATAACATGATGCTCAGACCTGAGTACAATTGCCCAAAAAGTAGACCTACTAGGACTACACCAGAGTCCTCATATTCCACGCTCATTGTGCTTCTATTAATCTTAAGATTATCTCTGTTTTTAGCAGCTCCATAATTCTGATGGCTTGTTGGCACTTGAGTTTCACAAAGACTCGTACATCCCATTCTGTCCAGTCAAACAATGTTTACTGTTCTCAAAAAGCTGCTTCATCTTTGTGGCTGCCAATATATCTTATCCCTTTTAAGTACATGCCCTAAACATGAGCCACAATCCGGGAGGGAGCAGGGAATGGGGCAGAGGTTGTTTTCTGCCATTTATAGTATGAAAATAGTAAGTATTTAGAACATACATTTTTCCCCAAACTATTCACCCACCCTATGTCTATCCCTCTTGAGAACTGCAGAGGACATCTCTTTAAGATGGTTGGAATTCTTAGATTTCTTCTTTAGAACATTTGAACAGATCAAATGTGTGTGATGCAAGTAAGAGAAGTCCTAGAGTCATTCGTTTTGTCAGTAACATGGATATGATTGACAATTAGAAGCTCTGGTGATTAATTTCCACTGAAACCACTGAAGTAGTGAACAAGTGGGGGAAAGTTTATTTTCTTTTATTTCTAAATACTAAATATTTGGAACTAGATGGAACTTGAGATATCATCTAGTGTCTAAGTGGTAGACACCCCACTCCCCTGACACTCTGGCCCCAGAGCCCAT
Organism: Solenodon paradoxus; assembly: GCA_004363575.1. Taxonomy (NCBI): domain Eukaryota; kingdom Metazoa; phylum Chordata; class Mammalia; order Eulipotyphla; family Solenodontidae; genus Solenodon; species Solenodon paradoxus. The sequence continues at coordinate 184,191 of RJWH01001571.1, forward strand.
GGTCGGCTTTGTTAATTGAACCCAGTGATCTGCTCATAGATGTCCATGCACACTTTCTGGGAGGGTCTTCTTCTCCAGGGCCCTAACGATCCTCATAATTCCCAACACACTATACCAGACAATGGCTACCAATTCATTGGTTCTAGCAGACTTTATGCACTTCCTTTTCTTTACTTGTTCCAATTACCTTGCTCTCATAAAGGGGTGCAATCATTGATCCACATTTATATTCTGGTAGTAATTGAGCTTAAGCTTCTGATTCCCAAACCAGTGCTCTCTCCATCCGAACTTTCTGAAAATTCTTCAACTTTTTGACTATTCTAGGCCTCCAAACTTGCCAGGTCTGCAGAATTCAGGGGCTAAATTGAGCAGGCATGCCCTCCATTATTAAATGATTACATAGCTATTCCTCATGATGCTTGCGACGTATCTGGGATATGGAGACCATCTAGAGGAGGAGTAAGGCTCAGTATCCATAGGGTTTCATACATTTAATAATAATAATAATAAAATGCTAAGACAAACAGAAACATGCCCTATACCCAGTGACTCATAGCTCCAAGCTAATCCCACAATAGCCCCACCTCACTGTTTAAAATATGAGAGAGAGAGAGGAAAAAATACAATTCCATGTATGTCTGTTGTTTGGCAACCACGACAACTAGTCATAAATGGGAAGTGATATCTGACAAATGATTTTGCATGAGTGCATGCCATCCCCTAGTTCCTGAGCTATTACCAGAACCCTTAAAGAAGCATTTGGTCCTTAAGACATTTTCCCCCATGAAAATGACATCTATCTTACAACACACCATTTTCCTCATACCGGGAGGATGGCAGAGCTGTAGACAGAATGGAGAACAACCGGCTGGCAAGAGGTATCCTGGGAGCTAGTCAGAAATGATCAGATGATGTGTCGGGATCCAGGAAAAGATGGGTGTGACAAGTCTGCCATTCTTTTTCCTTGGCACAGAAAGAACATACCTGCCTTCCAACCCCCATCCCAGAGGGTCTGACCACTATAGTAGAAAGAACCTTAGGGATGTCATGCACAATCTCATCACCTGACAGATGAAAATGAGGCCCAGAGAAGGGAAGAGTTCTGGCCAAGGGCACACAGAAAATATGGCTGATGTTTCTAAGAGCAAGTTGGAGGAATAAAAAGAGCAAGTCATTAACAGAAGTAATTATAAACTGAAATAATTCATCTAGTAAAACACCACTTGGTCACTTCAGAGCTGCTGGCCAAAGAAAGCAGAAGTCCCATCGCGCACCCTCCAGCCCCCTCAATGGGACTCCCTTCTCCTCAGCTCTAACTCTGAAGCAAAACACTAGCAACAAGGTGACTCACTTTGGAAACAAATAGTGTGACTCAGTTTCTGCTCTCTAACCACTAGATCAAGCTCAAGACTTTAGGAGATTTTATTACATCTATGACAAGCTGGCAAGAGAGGTGTCTTCCTTGCATTAAAGGTAAATAGGTGTTTTGTAGATCATGATCAATGGCATGCAATGAAAGACAAAGTAATTCATAATTTAGCAAGTTCTAAGCTAAGATCAATGCTCAGATGCACTATCCCCTTCAATTCTCATGCAATCCCATGAGTAAACATGATTATTCCACATTTTCAGAAGCTAAGGATCAAAGATGACAAGTAACTGGAAGTGGAGTTTCAGGAGGTTAGGTGACTTGTCCAAGTTGGCAGAGACAGAATTCAAAGCCAAGTGTCATGGCTTCCTTGGCCCTCTGCCCTTGATTGCCAAACCTAACACCCAGCAATGGCATTTTTCATGTGATCAAAGTATGGTCACCTCTAATCTTTCATCAACACATTTTGGGGAGGTGGATGGCAGACAGATTTTGGAGGTAGAAAATCCACTTTGTCTTTGCAGAAATAACCTCCTATACGTGAGCTTCAGTCTTCCTATCTACTCTATGGAGAGATCCTGAGCTTTAAAGATGAAATGAGATAATGTAAACAAAAAAGCACTTTGGATAATCTGCCAAATGTCATTCGGTGAAAAGTGAAAGGTCACAGAGAATGACAGAGATGGTAGAAGGTGAAGCCAAAAGCTAACCCAATAAGCTAGGTCTACTGTGAAATCATTACATGACTGATAGCAATTAATAAAGTAATATGTGATGGCTACATAATGCCTAAAGCTTTATGGCAGACAGGGAGTTTTCTCGAACACAATTTTCTTCAAACTAATAACCAAGACCCACCGCCCCCTCCCCACACATATATATTAGAAATGATACCTAATTCCAACAAAGCTCTTAACAAGTAGGTGCTGTGCAGTTATGGAAACTGAGGCCTGAGGATCCCTGACCCCTGGTTCCATAAGTGGAGAAGATGAGTCTGAACCTAGGTCTGGTCTGCCTCTCATGGCCATGAGGTACCCAACTTTCCCAATTGCCACAACTTCACAGCACCCTAAGCAGATACACAAACACAGTCATCCCTCAGGAAAGAGCCATGTTCAGTCTAGCAGAGGCACCTGGGAACTCCTCCTTGAACTCTGAAGGGCTTCCCTGCTGAAGAGCATGGGAACCTTCCCACATTATCTCCAGGGCTCACCTCAGATGACTTTCTCTGTCCGTCTCAACAGTTTCTGGTGCTGCCCTGAGTCAGGCCCCTGGCTCCTTTCTCATTTTTCTCCTGTTCATATTTTCCCCACAGTGCTTTTTCTGGACTTCTTCTTTTCTTCAGCCCTCAGTTTAGCCCACAGGACCCTACCCTCTCCCTCTCTCCAACCTCACTTCCTGGTTTTTCTCTCCACCTCTGACTTTATTCTAGAATTCCCTGGAAAGAGTAACCCAGCCTCTCTCTTGTGTGCCTGGGGTTCCTCCCTGTCCTTGGACAGCCCAGAAGCAGAAGGTTGAGGGAGTAGGTTCCAAGAGTCTGACTGAGTCTAGATTCCAGGCTGTGAAACACAGGGAATACATTTCACAATACTCCTACCTTAGCAAAGTCTTTGGAGATGCAACTCCAATGGCCAGGGAAATAAAAGGAAAAAAAAACAAAAACAAAAAAAACCAAATAGGGCTATACCAAACTAAAAAGGATTTGCATAGCAAAAGAAACTACCACCAGAGTAAAAAGACAGTCTACTGAATGAGAGAAGATATTTGCACATCATACATCTGATAAGGGATTTATGTCCAAGACAGATGAAGAACACATACAAATCAACAGAAACAAAATAAACCCCAAACAACCCAATCCAAAAAAGGGCAGAATATCTGAACAGACTCCTCTCTAAAGAGGATATACAGATGGTGGAGGCATATGAAAAAATGCTTGTTTTTAGAGACAGGCAAATCAACTACAATGTGTATTGCATTATATTGGTGAGAATGGCATATATCAAAAAGATAAGAAACAGCACGACAGTGGAGAGGAAGAAATTCTTGTACACTGTTGATGGAAATGAAGGTTGGTGCAACCACTTTGAAAAACGGTATGAAGATTCCTCAAATAATTAAAAATAGAACTTTCATATTATTCAGCAATCTCACTTCTAGATATCTAGAATATGAAAAATAGAACTTTCATGTTATTCAGTGGTTATACTTCTAGGTATCTATTTAAAGAATATGAAAATATCAGCTTGAAAAGATGGATGCACCCTTATGCTTATTGCAGTACTATATACAGGAGCCAAAATATGGAGTCAACCCTAGTGCCCATCGATGGGTGAATGGGTAAAGAGGTCAGGTATACATGCACAGTGGAATGCTATTCATCCATGAAATGGTGAAATCTTTCCATCCAACAACATGGAGAGAACTTGAGGGCATTTTGTTGAGTGACTAAATTGTCAGGAGAAAGATAAATATTGGACAATTTTACCTAGATTTTTAATGCAGAGAAACAACACAGAAGAACAGAAAAGACCAAATTAGAATAAACCCTTGGACCTTGACTACAGACCTGAGATTACCAGAGGGAAAGGAGGTAGGAGGTGAGATCGTGTAAGAGAGGAAGTTTATTATTGTGTTATTTTTTTCTTTCCTTTCTTGATTTGGTTTGGCTTCAGTTTTATTTAATAAAACTTAAAATTAAAAATACATAATAAATAAAACTAAATCCAGAATCTGCTATCAGGGACTGTGTGACTCTGGCCAAATAACTTGGTCTTCGCATACACCTCAAAGAACCATCTCATAAAAAACCATGAGGGTCCAAAGAGTTGGTGCTTAACCAGTTAGGTGATGCCCATTCCCATGTACTTTGAAGCACAACTGATTCAATTATTGGTGCTACCCTTCTCCCATCCCTCTTCCAACCACTGGGAAGCCTCTTTTCTTAAAATCCTCCATTTCTTCATCCTTTCTGACCTTCTCCAGGAACCTAGTCCTGGGTTGCTCTTCCTCTTCTACCCTACACCCCTTGTGCTCTGACCCCCATCTGGGTGAAGACATTATGGCCACCAGCAGCCTCAGACAGAAATCTGACAGTCTGTCTTTTTGCTTTGCCTCTGCCCTACTCACTCACAGCCACCAAGGCCCATGGAGTCTTTCCATACTGCCTGCCTGGCCTCATCTCTCCCCGTGCATCTCACTATCTTCCTTGGTGTCGACCCCCTCCCTTCATTACATCTCTTCCTTCCCATCCTGCCCTTTGCTCCCATGTTCTTGTTCTTAAGAGTCCTTTTCTCTCCCTGAATGCTGGTAGTGTTTAAACCTCAAAATGTTACTTATCCAGATGTCTCTCATAATTTCCATTTCTCAATTCTCAGTCTGTCTGATTTTAAAATGAAGTTATTGCACACTCAGGCTTTCTCTCTGACATAATATCTCAAGTGCATATCACCTATATCTGCTTTTCCCCTTACAAAGCCTGGTAGAGCACCAAATACAGAGAGGCTCTCAGAAAACAGGCATTAATGGATTAAGGATCAGACTTGAGGAAAAAGGAGTTTCTTTATTTAAGAATTAGATTAGCTACCATTTGCTCTGTCATTACTCTGTGCTAGTCCTACTGTGAGTTAGTGCTAGAAAAGATAATAAAATGAAAAATAGTACCCACCACTGCACCAAACATCCTATATGCATTTTTCACTTAATCTATACAACAGCTATTTGCTGCAAGTTCTGTCTCAATACCCATTTGGCAGAAGAGGTTGAGTGACTTGTCCATTGTCATACCAGACATAAATGTTAGGGTGAGGACAATTCTGTTTGCCAACTAATTCAACTCAATATTCGTTATGGTCTCCTATCTTCTTTTTTTTTTTTTTTTTTTCCCAAGATCTACTCAAGATCAACACAGTTCTAAAAGTGACTTCAAAGTGACTTCCAGAAGTCAGGTGAGCATAGAGTCTGTCTTCCTCAGGCCCCAGGCCTTAACCCCACTGCCTGCCAATCAGGATTTACCTTAAATTCAATGCAAACATGAGTAGTACCTACAGCCATATGTAGAAGTCACTGAGACTGTATATATTTTCTTCCTAACATGCAACATTTGTTAATATTTTAAAGAATAAAGTTTCATTTTTAAAAATAATAAGAAGTCTAATAAAGCTTTCATTCTACTAAACAGAAATACTCTAAAGAATGCTGTGTATTTCAAAGTGTTTCTGAGTTTTGCTCATTAGACCTAGAAGAGAATAGGTCTATGCCTTTTATTTTTCAGATCCTGAGCTTGTGTCTATGGATTATGGAATGATAAATAAATGACTATTATTTTTTTCTGAAGTTTACAGTCTAATAGTTGGGTTATTGAGATGATGTAAAAATAGAATCAACAAGGCAATTAATTCCATTTATTAAAACAATTAGCTCTGTGGAGGGAAACATAAATAAAAACCTAGTAATTCCACTAAATCATGCAGACAGCCAGAATTGGAACCTGAAATAAACACTCCAGTGTATTCCAATGCTCGTTTCAACAACCGAATTACTTTTATGTGCCAGTCATTCTTCCAGGCTCTGGGAATAGTGGGGTGAAAATGCAACGATTCCTTTCTCTCTTGTGTCTCCTTTCTGGTGAGGAAAGAAGACAAGAAATAACCTAATGATCACTTAACATAATGCAGGCCGTGTCAAGACTGTTGGTGGAAAGCAGCAGAGTATGGAGTCAGTAGGCAGCCAGTGGAGGAAGTGAGGGCTTGAGGTCTGGAGGCCCAGAGGGCCCCTCTGGATGGAGAGACCTGAGTGAGGAGAAGTGAGCCATGGAGGTTACCAGATGACAGTATCCTGGATGAAGAGAGAGCAAATGCAAAAGCCCAGAAGCAGGAATGAGCTTGGTATCTTTGGTGAGGAAAGTCCAGTATGATTTGAAAGATAGAAATAAAGTTGGAGAAGTAGAAGAGGAAGATCATTGGGCTCTGAGGAGCCCATTTTCTTCTACATGTTCTGGGAAGCCGGTGAAAGGTTGAGCAGAAAAATGATATATCTATCTTTTAAAAGACCAAGTGATTCCTAAAGTAACTGGAGCTTTGAGTTTGTCCTGGTTCATCTGGGATGATTTCATTAAGGGTGAACTTGGATCCCAGTGATGGGAAGATGGTTTGGCTCACGAGAAAGAGGAAGCCATCCTTAGTGATGGTAAATGCATATGTAGTGATGAAGGAAGAAGTAAGTTGTGTAAGCTAGCATTTCCCCAAGTATCTTATGTCAACATAGTTCCAAGGTATGTGAATACACGTTACACAATGAAGGGCAGAACCAATGTGGACAATGATCTGTTCAGAAAAGGCCACCTGGCCTCTCAAGTGGAGGCCTTCTCAGAATGTCTGGGCGCTCATTTGCATATAAACACTTGCAGAGAGCCCTGGTATTGGTAGAGTTCCTCAACCTTATTTGACCACAGAATTCTTCACATAAACACACAATGGGGAGACCCCAGTGTAATGACTTCAACTTAAGACCAGCTATTCAGAGGTAAAAACAGGGATGTAATAAGTAATAGACCTTGAAGCCAAGAATCAGGCATTTTGGGTTAATACGAGGCCAATGTAAACTCATCAGAGTCTGATAAAATTCATAACAAATAAAAACACAAGGTCACTTTTGCTATCGTGTTGGGAAATGTAGGATAGAGCAGGGGTGTTTTGCTTATTTGTTTTCGTTATAAAATTGTTGTAATAAATACGCAGCTATGCCATACTTTGTCCACATTCTCAATTAGTTCCCTAGTCTTAATAGCTGGCAGTTGAATTACTGAGTCATTCAAAATATCTAGGATATGCATTTTCAAATTGGCCTTCAGTACTTTTGAATTTGATTTTGTAAGTATTGTGAACTCTTTAGTCTAAACTGCACCTTCACATTAACTCAGATTACTTGTTTTCTGCAGAAACCCTGCGGGCAGTCCTGGTTATTCTCATTTCATGAGTGGAAAAGATTTCCAAAGCAGTTGTGAGCTTTTCTCAAGGTTACACAGTGTTCACATGAGCTACCATGAGGGCTGTTTCCATGTCACTGGCTGAAATACCAACACGTCAATGAAAAACTCCAGGACCCTGATCTCTATTTTCCTCTCCAACAGCAAAATGCATGAGCTCAAGTTTCTAATGAGGGTGTTTCCAAATTAAACAAAAGCTAGACACTGCCTGTTTGACATTGAATTCTCTTTCCTTGCAGAGAAGGCTTCCTGACTTCTTGCTAAAGAACTAAGTTTACTCTGGAGCAAGTCTCCTTGTTAAAATATGGCTGCTTATAACTGGTGCCTGGCTGCTAGCATTGTTGATGATATTTGTATATTCTTGTTTGCCTCTTCAAGTGGAAAAAGGATCAGAGAGAAACAGAGCTCAAGAAAGCATTGCAGATCATTTAAACTCCACCATAGCTAGTAGAAATAAGGCAACATCTCTGTGGCTAAATGGAAAATGATTGTCCTATGATCATACAATTAGTGAACAGGAAATATAGTGTCAAAGAAAGAAGTGTCTTCACTCTAGTCAGAGCTCTGGTTAACAGTGCACTATCTTGTGATTAATTTGAACCTTAAAATCATGTAATCTGTCCACATAATCTTGCATTGGAGAATCTGAGGCCCAGAGAGGGGAAGTAATGCACCCCATGATGCACAGGTAATTAATAGTGGAGTTGGGGTGAGGGCCCAGGTAACTCTCATTACAAGTCTGGTCCCAGACTTCACTCTACCCAACTAGAACACACATCGAAAAGCCAGGACTCAGCTTAATTGCACACTTTAACATGGTGCTAAGATAAATATTTTCATGTAACAAGTTTTAAAATAAAAATTAAGACAAAATATCCACAATTTTAAAAAATCCAAATTTTAAATAAAGACGTGATCTATCCTTGTATTTACATGAGTTACGTCACACTAATCCTGGCCTTGTGGGATCCTGTCTTTATTTAAAAATGAAGGTTTTGTTCATCAAGCAGAGGTTTACTTTCATTTTTGTGCCCAAGGCAATTGTCTCACTCACCTCTCCCTGATCCCAGCCCTCTCTGGGGACCTCCAGTGCCTGACCCTAAAGGGATCTATAAGTAAGACTACCGTGATGGGAGGAGACACAGTACTCATGGGACTGATCACTTGGACAGACTAACCCTCCAACTGGGTCCTGGGGGCATGGATAGATGACAATTAAATAAATTATTTACGGACCTAAAGTTGTTAATAACCTAAGTTCCAATGATATCAATTCAAGTCATTCAAAGATGAATCATTTAGGAATCTATATGAAGTTTGGTACTTAGTTTCATAAAATCAACTGTTTAATCACTGGGTGTGATGAACTGGTTTGTCAACTAATATAAAAGAAATTGGGTCCTTTTGATTGTCCACAGCTCAACATGAGTCCATATGGGAGGTGACTGACAGAAACACAAGTGGAATCTTGGCCTGTGCTCATGGGTCCATGGCATTGGGGAGGTAGGAACCTAATTCCAAGGGCAGTCAGATCCCAGAGACTGTAATCTGGTCTCTTTGTAGGGAAGGTTGCTCAAGGTCACTATTTGAGGTTGAAAGAGTGACTGATACGGGTTGAATCCTGTCCCCTCAAAAAAAGTTCAAGTCCTAAGCCCCAGTTCTTGTGAATGTACTCTCAGTTAGAAATAGGGTCTTTGTTTATGATCAAGTTAAGGCAAGATTATTAGGGTGAGCCCTAATCCAATATGATTTACATTTCCTCTTATAAAAGGTGGATATTTGAACACAGGGACAGACATGCACATAAGGGAATGTCATGTGAAGATGAAAGCAGAGTTTGGGATGAAGCATTCTACAAGCTAAGTAGCATTAAAGATTGCCAGCAAACCCCCAGAAATCAGGATAAAGACATGGAGTAAATTCTCCCTCAAAGTCATCAGAAGGATTCCATCCTGCCAGCATTTTGATTTTGGACTTCTAGCCTCCAGAACTGTGAAACAATGAATTTTGGTTATTTGAGAAGTCTATTAGTTGATGGTAGCCCAAGGAAACAAACACAATACCCCAGAGAGCATTTGGCCTGGGAACACCTTTGCATCTGAAACAAACCCAGAACAGCCAATTCTCAAAAATAAAGTCATTCCCATGCCTATCACAAAGCACACAGATGACATGCAGTGACTTTTTATTGACAAAGCAATGAATTTCAAAGCAATCCATTCCTGTTGGGGGAAAAAAGAAAAGGTTGACACATCAAGTTACCTTCCTTCAGCTTCTTACTCTGACCAAGTATGAGCCATTTTAATCTGTTTTCAGGGAATGAATCAAAGGATGCCAGGCAGAGACCATCACAGAAATTACAGAGTTCAACCCTCCACTCTGCAGGTGAGGAGAACAGGATGCAATGAGGAAGAGGACTGGTTTCTCCATGTGTATGTCTCCCACACACGGGGAACCCTTTTCTCTTTTTATCCCATCAAGCTTGGGCATAGTATTCCACTGTCATTTACTAGTTCTCATGAAGGATAGCATTAGCTATCATTTATGGAGTATTTGCTTTGTGCCAGCCCCCATGCATAAACTACTTCACTGAATTCTCTCACTTAAGGTTCATGACAATGTTACTAGGTAGGTTTGATTGAACCCCTGACTTAAAGGTGAGTAAAAGAGATTCAGAGGAGAGAAGCAAAACCCACCTGACTGAGTAGAGTTCAGATTTAAACACACATCAGGTGGTTTTCAAGTCCATGTTCTAACCCACTCTGCCATGCTGGGGCTGGACTGGCCATTGACAGAGTTCTGACTGAGAATCAGGGAACCAGAGAACCAAGGAACTTGGGCACCTTTCATGCCCTCCACCAACCCGCTTCGAACATTGGGCAAATTTCTTCACCCTCAGAAGTTTTAATTTGCCCATCTCCCAATGGAAGCAACTGTGAAAATATGGATGTTGGCATTTCTCCCTAGGTGACCATAGTTTCACTCACTCATTTCACAAATATTTATTGAGAGTCCAATACGTGTTAGGCACCATCTCAGATATAGAAATTATAACAATAACCAATATACACAAAGTCTCCATCTTTAAAGAACTTGTAATTTAGGGGTGGTGGGAGTGATGAATCCAGCAAAAAAAACATATAGTAACAGATAAGGCCATGAATAAAATAAAATAGGGTAAGAATTTGAGAGTGACAGACGCAGGATGGCGGTCAGTTGAAGGCACTCTAATTGGGAAACATCCAAGCAAAGAATAGCAGGATGAGAAGGAAGACCTGAGAAATGAGTTTGCACAGCTCACATGGAATTGGAGCTACTAGTATTAACATCTCCAGAGGGTCTACAACTGGCAAATGACTATTGCAAATGCTTCAAGATTAAATCAGAGTTGGAAGCCTTCTCCTTCTTTGTCAGTAAGTCTTTAATCAAGAATCCAATTATATGATGTACTTTTAGTATCATTTAGTAGTCTGAAAATTACATAATTTATTCAGGTTTAATTATAATGACTATTTGTTCTAAGATGAATTAAGTGGCTCCCGACCAGAATAAATTACAGGAAAGGGGTAGCAATGGGTGTGCATGCATTATCGCTGGTGGGTCAACTAAATCAGTTAAGAAATGTCTTTACTGAAAGATCTCTGATTATCTGGGGGTCACTCAGATTGTATTGGCCTCAGATTTACATGTTAGAAGCTTTGAGAGTAAATAGCTTTCAAGGTTCATGGACTGGGCTTCTTGTATGGCTTCAGCTCACCCTCCCTATGCCCGCTACTACTGCTCAGGTCTATCACAGACATCTATCATCTCTGTCTCCACTCTGGCCCCCTTCCAATTTATTCTCCAAACTGTAGCCAGGATGTTATTTCTATAGTGACAGTTGCTCTCCTGAAATCCCTCCAATGGAGGTGGTTGCAGGACACTTGGTGTTGGCGGTCACGCAACTGTGTTTGTCAAAATCCAAGGGCTTGTAGACCCAATAAGGGCACATTTCACTTTCTGTAAACTACACCTCAATGAACCTGAATTTTCAAATCTCCAATGACTGTCACTGGTGTCAAGGTCAAAAGTTAGCATTTTCCAGACTGGTCATATTAAGTAGGCCTGAGAAGTATTCTTAACCTGGATTCAAAGTCCAGCCTAAAAACCTAATTCATTAACTGGGTAACTTCGACCAAGTCACCTAAACTCTTTTTGCTCATTCTCATTATCTTCCAAAAAGAGATAACAGCAGTATCGACTCATAGGATTGCCATAAATAGTCAATAAATTAATTCCTGTAAAGGACTTAGAACAGATCCCATTGGGTAAGTGCTCATTAAGTGTGCGTATTACTAGCAAGCCTTACACTATCCTTCACGATGAAACTCTAGAAGTTTGCACGGGCTGCCATGACAAAGTAAAACAGCTGGTGACTTAAGTAGGAGAAACGCATTGTCTCACAGACCTAGCAGCTAGAAGTTCGAGATCAAGGTGTTGGCAGGTTGATTCCCTCTGAGGGCTATGAGGAAGAATCTGTTCCCTGCTTCTCACCTAGCTTTTGATGGTTTGCTGGCAATCTTTGGTACCCATTGTCTTAAAAATGCAGCCTCACTCTTTGCCTTCATCTTTATATGGCATTTCCCTGTGTCTGTGTGTTCAAAATTCCTCCTTTTCATAAGGACAGGAGTCCGATGGTAGGAGCCCCTCTTACTCGAGTATGATCTCATCTTAATTACATATTCAACAACTCTATCTCTAAACAAGGTAATAGTCTGAGATACAGGGGTTTAGGACTTCAACATATAAATCTGAGGGAGACAGAACTCAACTTATAACAGGTTTCAACATGTTTTCTTATCATATCTGCTTACTAAATATTTCTTCCAGCAACCTTCCACATCCACCAACGTGTTCACCAAACTCCAACTCATCACTCAAGTTTCTTGAATAATTCCTACTATTTTGTCAACTCTTCAATTTACAGTCCTTTCTGATGTCCTTTCAGTGTCTCCTGTGCTCACATCTCCCAGTCTTTATCAGTTTGTGCTATAACTGAGCATTTATGACCTGTCTCCCCACAGGACTTCAAATACCTTATAGGCCAGGATTGCTTAATATTATGTCTCAGAAACCTGAATGGATCCTAACTAAACATTAGCTGAATTAATGTGGGATTAATATCAAATGCTAATGTCTCTTACTATATTTTGTGCATAATCTACTTTAGGTTTCCAAGGATGGTCAGAAGAAGTAAGCTGAAAAACTAGAAAGTCAAAGTTTTTTAATCAGCATATCCATTGGAGTTTAGATTAGTCGGCAACCATGCCAGGTATTTCAAATAGAAGAGATTTAATACAGGGACTTGCCTGCACAGTTGTTGGAAGAATGTAAAGAAGCAAAAAAAGAATGCTGAGAAAATCCAGACCTGAGTACCTGCAGGAAGCAGTTATGACTGAGGGAATAGAAGAGAAATGGAAAAGATATCAGAAACCAAGAATTAGAGGAAAATTCAATGCATGGCTAAGGTTTACGTCCCAGACGTGCAGAAACTGTGTGCTGTGGTGTGGACCGTTGTAAAGGAGAGCACCCAGAGCTGATGCAGGGTGCCTGAAATTTGCTGGCAGTAGAGTCATGACTGTCCTTTTTTGTTAAAGGGAAACTCAAGATGCCCAGCAAGTAACTCCAGACGATACACCTTGCAGACGCCCAGCTCCAGCATCACAAAGCAGAGATAGGAATATGGGGTAGGCACAAAGAGGCAAGGGCACATCGCCAGCACAAGCGGGAAAGATTTCACAAAGATGCTTTTATTTCACATAATTAGAAAAGATGTCTGCCAGTGGGTCTCTGACTGTGGCTTTGCCACAAGTTGATTATGTCCTTGGATAAGCAGCTTCCCTCCTGTGAGTTTCAGATTCCCCATCTGTGGCAGGAGGAAGAAATGAGATCATCTCTAAGGGCCAGGAGTTGATAGGAAAAGCACCAGGGAGTTGCCGGGCATTGCTGAATGATATTGTCACTCCAGAGGATCCTATCCCAGACTTTAACCATCAAATAAATATGACATTTCCTTTTTCCCATTCTTCAGCTACTGTTTACATACTCTAGACAGAGGAAGGAAGCCAGGCCTGTATTTCTCCAATATGGTGACTCTCTTAGATAAATGGATTCCAAAACAGATAGTAAAGGGAAAGCTTTGCATCCATTGAACTGAACAGGCAACTGAAATGCAGAGGGAAAGGTGGAGAGGAAGGAAGAGTCCACTGGGAGGAGCAAGTGGAAGGAGAACATGTTTTGTATACATACAGGGTCTCAATTTTCTGTGTTCTGACTCACATCAATGTTACTTTCTCCAGTCCTCTCCTCCTGGTCTTGATTTCTGCACCCATGGCCTTGCTGAGGGGCCAACCAAGGAACAGAAAGACTCCAGTCAAGTCTCAGTAAAGCCACATAGAATAACACACCGCACCCAGCACCAGATTTCTAACAGCACTTCGCCACTGCCCACTGGAGCCTACTCGCCTTTGCTCCCACACTCCCCCGCCTCCCAGTAACCTCAGTTCTGTTGTCAGTGTCCAAGGGTTAGTCTTTGTTTTGTCTGTCCACTTGCTTTGTTTTCTTATATTCCACATATAAGTGAGATCAGCCTGTATTTGTCTTTCTCCCTCATCCAGTGACCAATTTTCAAATGTTAATGACTAATCAATTTCTTTTTTTTAACTCTCTAGGTCTTACAAAGATATCTGTAATACAGATATGGCCCAAGACTGTTGATCTGCTGCTTCTGCACAGGTGAAGCAGGGAGGGAAAGGTTTATCAAAAGTATTAGACAGGGAAGCAACGAGAGCTGATTTGGAGTTTGGAAGATTCCTGAGGCTTCTGATGTGAAGGAGGGACTGGAATGGGGAGATACCAGAAGTGATGGAAATACGATATTCCAAGCGTCTCTTCTGGGGCAGTGGAGAGGTAAACTGTAGAAGACAGTGTGATGTTGGGTGCAGGAAGGGGCCCGGATTCCAAAAGGAAGCCAGTAGTGTAGTTTCACCTTGAGTCCTGGAGACTCACCGTTCAGATATGAGGAAGGAAGTGCCTTGTGCAATAACAGACATCTGTAGAGAAGGAACTACTTAGAATCAGAGACGCCTCTCCCAAAATAGCAAAAAGACCAAACAAACCACTGATGTTGGGGCTTGAGAACAGAACCTCGGAATGTGTCTGGGAGGGAAGGGCATGTAAGCTGAGCAGCCTCAACTAGAGGTCAAGGGAAGGGAAGAGGAACAAGGTCAAAGTCAAGGCTGACACCTGTAAGGAAGTGGGGTTGCTTGGTCTGAAGAAAGGGCATGAGAGAGATGGGAACGGGCTGGCAAGCTTGCAAAATCTATTTACTGAGTATCTGTATGTGGCCAGGTTCCAGCAGATGCTAGGTTTGGGGGATATAGTGACAAGCAAAAGCAAATAAAACTGATGGTGTCCCTGCCCTAAGGGAGTCTTCTGGCAAAGATACAGATTGAATAATCTCACAAATAAATACAAAGGTGCAAATTGAGATAAACGTTAGAAAGGTGCCCTGAGTTCTGTGGGCGTGTCCTAGATTTCCAGAGGCAATGATGAGTCAGTGTAGAACTAAGGGATGAGTAAGCACAATGAGACAAACAGTGGGAAGGAAAGGCTCATAGGCATGGGGAACAGCATGTGCAAATGACTGACTCACCAGAAGGCTGTGAAAACCCGTATGCTGGAGCCTGCCACGAGGGGCATGTGTCTGTCTGCAGAGGCTGGGGGGCTGTCAGATGCAGCAGGGATGCAGCTCCTCCTGTGCTGTCTGCAAATGCATTCATAAGGGTGCTTCAGACACCCTTTATATCAGAGACTGGTAGAGGTGTTTGAGATGTGTCATTTGCTTTCAGTTACTCAAAATAGCTCTTTTTATTTTTAACTATGTGCCAGGCACTATTTTAAATCATTGTCTCATGTATCCTCACAGAGCCTCAAAAATAGTCATTTTCTTTACACTGTTAGGTACCTCACAGCCCCCAAAGTAGTGGCTTAAAACAACAATCGCTTGTTATCTTTCTTGATTATGGAAGGTGCTCACCTGGGTAAGTTTTAATTGGGGCTTTTCTTCTATTTCTAGCCAGCTGGTGGCTGGGGTCATCTGAAGGCTGGGACTTGCTGAAATTGCTGAAAGAGTGAAAGGAATCTCTCTCCAGGCTGCTTTGCCTCAGGACTAGTTGTGCTTCCTCTCTGCATGGCCAGCCTCTGGGTTGTGTATGTATCAGGGCTCTTATCCAGGGCAAGCAATTCAGGAGAGACAGGTCGAAGCCACTAGTCTTTATAAAGACTATGTCGAAACAACTCCAGTGTCACTTTTGCTATATTCATTGGTCACAGAAGTCACACATCAGACTAAATCCCCCTCTTGATGGGGCAGTGTCACATACATACAGAAGGAGGAAATCATGATGACCACACTGGAGATAAGTCATCAGTCATTACAATGACAATCGCTATTTTACAGGTGAAGAAATCCATGTTCAGAGAGGAACTTGCCATGATCGCAGAGTCAGAAGTGTCAGAACTAGAATACAGACCCAGGTCTATCTGTCTCCAAAATGACCTGCCTTTAACCTCTGTGATAGACTTTTTGTGGGCCAGAAAGGATCAATGGGAAAAGTCCTGGGCTCTCCTCCAAGCAATGTCTCCAACTATTGTGTGACTTTGAGTAAGCTCCCTCCCACTCACGGGCCTCAAGCTCCTTATCTATGCAGTAAGATTTGGGCAGCTCTGGGATTCTCAGGTTCTGAGCATCTGCACTAGACCCTTTCAGATGGTGGTCATCAAATGGCTGCTTCATCCAGTTAGAGCATCAACAATCTGGCTCCAAGGAGGGCAGGGGAGGGCAAGGGAGGGCAGGGCCAGAGTCTTTGCTCTTCTTCCTTCTTCTCCTCTTAGCAATTCCCCAGTCTGCTCCCAGCCTCTGCTCCACTTCCTCATACCAGTAAGCAGAACCTTAGTTTCCCCCTCCAAATTCTCCTGGGACCATGTGCTGCTTTCACTCCACACTCTGAACCTCAGAGATTGAGGAAAACATCTTTTGTATGTCACACAGGACATGTCAGGCTTTGCTGCCCTTTGCAAATAACAGGCACTTTAGAAGAGTGTCAGATGAGAGCTTGTATATGTGAATCCAGGCTCTTGCTTTGTGCGAACTGCCCCACTGTACCTGAGCTGACAAACCACTGGAGACAGGAGCTGCATCTGAGTTATTCATTATTGGAACTAGTATGCCTTTACAGTATTTGGCCCATAGTAGGTAATCAAAACATATCTGTCGGTTGCACCAGCTAATATTTTTTAAATCCCTGCTATTTAATGATTTAAGTTTCCGATTTATGGTTCGAGTCATCCTCATCCTCTTATTTAGGCTCAGTATTCCTCCTCTCTCTATTCTGTTGGATATTTCTTTTCTCTTTATCGATCTTTGTGACTCTAATATTATTGCCCTAGGCACATTCCTTTTCAACTGAAGCCACTGAAACTTGCCTCAAGTTCTTTTCCTCCTCTTTTCAGTCTCGACCGCACTGCCAGAATAAAAATCTTTAAGAGTGACTGTGTCCAAAGTCCTGGCTTCTGGACCCATTCTTCCACAATCCCTGTGATATGCCAGGCGCGGTTTCCCCCCATTCAAATTGCAGATGGGTTGGAATAACAGTGAGTCTCTCATTGGTGGTGGAAGATTTGTACAAACCTAATTTTATGCAGAAGCAGAACACAGAAGTTGCTAGAAGTGGTGCAGAGCTCGCTGGGATGGGGACCCAAAGCCCCTAACCTTTGTTGTCTCTGGCTGCTACTGACACCTCTGTGCTGAAGTGGGGAACTCTGCTGAGCCAGGCAGTCCCGAAGGACCTCCAATTCTCAAGCAGACTAAGTCAGGCAGAATGAGTTCATTCACAGGAATCGCAAAAAGGACATCAGCAGCCAGAGATACCGACTCACACACACTCCTAACAGAAAACAGGTTCCCCGAAACTGCTTGAGCAAGCTTGTCTTTTCTCTCCTCGCTTCCTCATTTAACTTACTGCTGCCCTTATTTTCATTTCCTGGTCTCTTGTCACACCCTTCCTCTTTCTCCTCCAATGAGGTGACTTAGAATTCTAATAGTTTCTGCTTTTACTTCTTTGCTGTTGTCAAAGCACATCCCTCCTCACCCCTCTCACCAGTCCACAGTCTCGGACTCATTACTGAGTTCACTCACTTTTGCTTTAAATTGCATTTCACTTTCATCACCCCAAAAGGGTAGTCAGTGGAAGGATTTTGTGTACTCTAGAATTCTGTGGTGCATCAAATTTTTTAAATTATTACATTGTATTTTAATAGCACAGTAAAAATTCAAACAAATCGGGTGAGTAAAAAAATCAAAGTAAAATTACATTGTCTGCTTTCCCACCAGTCCCATCTCCCAGTTCCTCGTCCCTCATATTAAACACTGGCAACTGTTTCTAAGTATCTTCCCAAAATAGATTTGTGAAAATTAAAACTGTTTATATGTTATTTATATGAAAAGGTGACATATATTGTCACGGTGGAAAGGGAATGTCCCCCTACCTATCAGGGTTCTTCTTGAGTTAGTTGAGTAATCAAATTCACACCAGACAGATTAGTAGGAGGAAAAACCAAAATTAATTATGTGCATATGTACATGTAGGGTTTCTATACAGAAATGAGGATTCCCAGAACAGTGAAGAAAAAATGAGAGTATACATCCTGAGCTAAGGAACACACCAGATGGGTATATTAGGGAGTCCGCACTTCTAGGAGAGGAGGACTATTGTAATGTCATACATGATGAAGACCACGGAATTACACATTTGCCCTGCCATATAGTTTCTCTGATGGAAAAGTTATTTTTGATTTAAAAACAAAACACCTAATTTTGGGTAACACCCCCAACATTCATTCTTTTCAGTAAAGGAATGGTAAAAGTTTCTCTTGAGTCTGCAGGGCCTCCACTGACATCAGCTCAAATATAATCCACATACTAAATTGACACGTCTTGGGAAGGCCTGTTCTGAACATCTTGGGCTCAAACCTTGTTACTTAATATCTTAGAGATTAAGAACAACCACACCTCTCCAGTTTTTGAGCTGTAACATGAAAGTCCATTGTCTAGTTACACGAATTTGTTGACTATTGACACCTTTTCCTGTTAATGTGCATTTACGCTGTTAGGTTAATGCCACACAAGATGGATTAGTTACACAAATGGGCACATGCTAGGCTGTTAACATTAGCTTCTTAACTTTATGATCTATGTTGGCATTGCTTTAAAGCAACTGGTACAGAAGGAGCTCTTTCTTTTTTAATAAATGGTTTTATTTGTTAGAGCACTTTTAGGTTCAGTGAAACTGAAAGGGAAGTACAGAGATTTCCCTGATGTCCCCAGCTCCCTCACCCCCACGCATAGAGTTACCTCTGGCACAGCTGTACCAACACTGACAAATCAGTCACCCAAAGCCCCTGGTAACACGCCAGTTTACTGCTTGTGGTGTATATTCTGAGCACTTTGACACCTGTAATGACACGTATCCACCATTGTTCATCATAGAGCAGACTTTCACTGTCCTCGACAGCCTCTGTGCTCTGTCTTTTCACCACCACCCTCCCTAAGCCTGGCAGCTGCTGGTCTTTGCATTGTTTCCATAGCTTTGCCTTTTCCTGAACGTCATATCACTGATGTCATACAGTGTGTATCCTTTAATTTCTTTCACTGAGTAAACTGCCTTTTATGTTTCATCCATGTCTCTTCATGGCTTGACAGCTCATTTCTTTCTAGTGCTGAATAATATTTCATTGTCTGGATGAACCACAGTTTGCATACTCACCTGAGGGCCATCTTAGTTGTGTCCAAGTTTTGACAATTTTAAGTAAAGCTGTTATAAATATCCATGTTAACATAATAATCCATAGCGTGTCAATGAATTAATTTACTTAGCCATTTTTTCACATTTTTATTTCCAGGTTTTGGTTTTTTTATCATACTAAACAATAGCACAATTAACAATAGCACAATTAATTAAATAGTTGACTTGAACTCCTCACACATGGGTTAGAACAATGCATGTCTGTTTATACACAGGTTTTCTTATTAACAGATGATATAAATTTATGGTTATCAGTACAGGACAATCAATGTATTTTCTCTGTTATGATTTTCTTAAGAATTTTCCCTCTAGCTTGCTTTATTATAGGAATACAGTTTATAATACATATAACATACAAAATATGTATAAATAGACTGCTCATGTTATCAGTAAATCCTCTGATCAACAGCTCTCAGTTTAAGCTTTGGGGAATCAAAGTTTTATGTGGATTTTCAACTGGGAGCGAGAGGTTGATCCCCTAATTTATGTGAGGGTTGTTCAAGGGTCAGACATATCCTTCACATATCTGTCTGTCTATAACTGTAAGAGAAATTCCCAGCAGTGAAATTGGGGAGTCAAAGTGTGTGCTCATTTTTAATTTTAACAGGATAATAACAGTGTCTACTCACATCTATTTCTAACCCTGAGTTTTGGTAATGCATTCCATTTTTGCCAGTATGGTAGATTAAAAAGAAGTTTCTCCTTATTATTCCTCAATTTTGTGGTCAATCCACCTACTTCCTTTGATACTTCACTGCCCAGATGACCACTCCACCTGCTCCACTTGCCACACACCTTCTCCCTGGGTCAACCTGAATTCCTCACTCGTTAGGATCTGTCTTATATTTTCTCCCAATCCCCTAATAAAAATGCAGCTCTTTGCCAGCAGCTAATTTGACAGTCACACGCACATCTGTGCATTCAATTCTCACAGTCGCCCGGAGGCAGGCAGGAGAGGAGCAAAAATCTACTTGACAAATGAGAAACAAAGACCTGGCAGCCAGCGAAGACCCGCAGAGCCATGCCATGCCAGCCTCTGTGCCAAATCCGTTTCTTTCCTCATCCCCTTGCATGTTTGGCACAGAGCCGCTGGTCACATCAACTGAAAGAGCCTCATTTATCCCACCGCTGAACTTTTTCTGGATTGTAGCTCTCCAAGGCCTGCCCTATCCCTTCCGGGACTTCTCTTAAGCCTCTTATCCCAGCCTTCAGGGGCTTTCAAAATGTGCAACACAGTTCACATCTTCCTCTTCCTCTCTGCATATACCAGGTGGTAGCGCTCCTGGAATAGCTGCTGTTTCTCAGGCATCGGTCAGCCGCCCAGAGTCCACTGGCAGAGTCTTCTCCACCATATCCCTTCCTTCCACGCCTTCAGTCCCTCCTCAATGCCACTTCAATGCCCGCCAACAGAGTGAAGCTTCTTAAGGTTTCTCTCCATCCTCCCTGACATAAGGCAAAAGGCAAGCCTTCTGTTGATCCTTTTTCATACTCCATGTATTTATTGCTTTATAACACACCCTGCCACACCATACTTGTCCTTATTTTCACTGTCACTGGAAATCTCTGAGAGGCAGCACCACACAGAACTAACTACTAACTATGTCCATGGAGAACATTCAGGAGGATTTGAAAATAGTCACTACAGTGACCCCAAAACTCCCCTACAGATGTTTTTTCACACAACAAAAGTAGAACCCTGTTATATAATCTGGTATACAATTTGTTTTCATACCTTCATGATAAAGCGCAGAAATTTCCTGAATCCCTGCACTTAGATCCATTTCATTCTTTTTAAAAATGAAGCATCACAGTATATGATTTTCTTCTCATTTATTTAACCATTTCCCCTTTCTGAACAATTAATTGTGTTTTCATTGCTACTGTAAATAAAATGGAAACTGTCTTTAGATACACAGCTGTATGTTAAGGAACACATTTCTAGCAATGGATTTGCTACATGAAAGAATACATGCATTTTACATTTTAGTGAATTATGCCAAACTACTTTCCAAAGAACTGTGCCAATTTATTTTTGTTTTTAAAATTCTCATTAGTGTCTCGGCACCTTGCAATGTGATGCTCACCTGCCTTCTGGAAATCTTCCTCATGCCTCCTCCCCAGTGACTGGGTGGGAAAAAAGAGATATTAAGTTAGTCCTCTTGGTGAGCCCTGGTGTTAACAGCAGTTAGGTCTATCGCCTCTGAAGGAGCACAGACCACACACCCCTGAGCTCGAGTCCTATTTCCAGAGAGAAACAACCAGTCTGAACAACTAAATAAACATAAAATAAAATGCTTCTTCCTCCTCTCTCTTCCTACCTGCCTACTCGGCTTCATTCCTGCCTGCACCTTTCCTTTAAAAAAATTAGTCCTCTTTTGGTCATCAAATCAAATCCCTATCTTTATTACTGTTTATTCCATTACATGGATTTCAAGCTGATGCACCAACCCCAACTTCCAGACTTTCTTCTCTAGAAGAACTAATGTCTGTGAGTTTCATAAAGACTTGGGCCTTGCCCCTGCCTTACTCATTTCTTTCCATCTCTCATTCCAATATTTAATAACATCCAGCTCAGCGTGTGCATATCTGTGTTTGCACACACCTGTATGTGCTGTAACCGAATTCTGTATTCTGGACCCTGTGTTAGGGTGTTGAGGACATAAAGATGAATAAAGTAGTATTAGCAAGCAAAATGGGGAAGAAGACTAACGCTAGGGGATAAATACACCATATGGGATGGAACAGAATCACATAGAAGAAGTTATCTAAGCTTGTCTTTTCTTTTAGAATGTTTTCCATTTTCTTTATTACAATAATTGGGGAAAATTTTGTACAAAATCCTGTGTAACTTACCTATATTTTTCTTTTGGGAGTAGTTATTATTTTTCTATTAAATTTTTAAATTAAGGTAACATTGGTTTGTAACATATGTAAGTTTCAGGTACACAAAAGGAATATACACTGTATACACTGCACAGTGATTGTCACCAAAAACTCAATCTTATAGTCAGTTAAGTCTTTTTGGAGGAAGGCAACAAAACATGAGTGAGTGTCTGCATGTGTGCGTGTGTGTATGTGTGTGTGTGTGTGTGTGTGTGCGCGCGCGCGCGCGCGCATGTTGGGACTCATGTGGGAGGTGAGGGAAGAAGGGAAGGAGGTGGTAGAATAAAGGTGTGCTGTGAGTAGACAAAGGGGCAGGGAAAAGTCCAAAGATTTCCACTTCCAACCTCTAATGTCCTCCTGTTCTTCGTGACCAGGATGCTAGGCCTAAAATCCTGTTCTTACGGCTTTTTTCCTGTGACTAGAATCTGCTGCCTCTTGACTCCAGCATTCTGGTAAAACTTTACTGCAAGGCCCTAACTCTTCTTCAGTAGCCTGGACATGCAGTCTTTTTATTACGTCTGGACTTCGGTATCTGACTCCTGAGTTAGGCTTCAGAGTCAGGCTTTCGATGGGACAGAACTAGGCTTAAAGCTATCTCTTCCTTCCACCTACTCGGTCACCTTTCAATCTCAGTTTTTTCACCTGCAAGATGGGACTGTGCCTTCCTGATAATGTTGTGCAGAAATGAGAGTAAAAGAAGAAATACAAGGGGGAGATGTAAAGCCCAGCCCCTGGTATGTGATACATAAGTGACAAATACAAACGAACTAGTTCTCACCAGGAGGAAAAGATCAGTAAATCAGGTAAAATAGTCACTTGTATGGTGACAGATAGACTTGGACTTTTCGTGAAGAATTTAATGTACTATATATACAGAGGCTGATTTATAATGATGTTCATCTGACACCTACACGATGTAGACATGCAATATTAGGTGTGCCCTAGTGGCCTAGTGGTCTAGCACACCTCGGAGCCGTCCCACATACATCCCAAGGTCCACGGTTCAAGACCCAAGGCTTGGGGGAACAACAAATGTGAGCAAATAAATAACCAAATAACTAAATAAATAAATAAATAGAAATAAATAAATAGAAAACAAATAAATAAATAGAGCTCTTCCTCCTCTTGTCTCTTCCTTCCTTCCTGTTTGCCTATTCACCTTTATTCCTACATGTACCTTTCCTTTAAAAAAAAAAAAAAATGCAATGTTACCTCAACAAAACTTCTAAAATGTAAAACTATACTTATTATCTTTCAGACCCCTTAGCAACCCCAGTGGAACATAATAATATACCAGGCACTGATCTGAGAGATAGCTGGATGCAATCTTCTCACTTGACAGATGACAAAACTGAGGCCCAGGGAGAAAGCAGTCATGAGTATGTGTGCAGGTCAAGGCAGGACTCTTCCTCCTCCAGGCTGAGGAAGTGTCTCATTGCCCCACAGTGATTCAATTTACCTGCAGCATCTGGAACCCTCTTCCATCACCACCACCAGGCCCCACTGTCCCCTTGACCCAGAGATCACCTCCCCCAGTGCCACCCACAAGGCACCACTTTGGAGGAAGGCCAGCTCTGCTTTTTTCATGAAGGACTGAGGCACTTCTCTTCCTTGTCCTTTCTAAACCAGCCACAGTCAGCTTTGTCTTCACCCACTGTTTCCTTCTCAGCCTGCTTCTTGTCCTCCTCCTCTCCAGCAGACACTGCTTGATCGTACAATTCTTTCACTTCTTGGTGCAGAGCCCACAAGACACTGTGCATTTCCTCTTCTTGGTTCTTGTGTTGGGCAATTTGCACTCAGGAGCTTTTCAGCCCGAGAGGTTGCATTCACAGTCTCTTCCCCAAGGGAGGCATCCTGAGCTTTTCAGCCCGAGAGGTTGCATTCACAGTCTCTTCCCCAAGGGAGGCATCCTGAGCTTTTCATGGCTTCTCCAGGCTTAATATCAACAATTAATTTATCACTCGCTAAGTTCTAAGCCAGTTCTGACACATGTTGATGCATCGGATCCTCACAGCAACTCCATGAGGCTGTAACATACCATTAACAACAGGCCCCCTTGACAGATGAGAAAAATGGAGACACAGGGAGATAGATGAAGATAGATACAAAAATCCTCAACAAAATATTAGCAAAACACACTCCACAGTACATTGACAAAATCATCCATCATGAGCAAGTGGGATTTATCCCAGGGCTGCAAGAAGGGTTTGGCATATGCCAATCAATCAAGGTAACACACCACATGAACAAAAGGAAGGACAAAAATCCTGTGATCATTTCAATAGAGAAAGAGAAAGCATCTGACAAAAGCTAGCACCCACTTATGCTATGAACTCTCAATTAAATGAGGATAGAAGAAAACTACTACAAGATAATAAGGGCCATATGTAACAAACCCACAGTTAACATACTCAGCGGTGAACCACTGGAAGCTTTTCCTCTAAAATCAGGAATAATACAGGCTGCCTGCTCTCACCATTATTATTAAGAAAGGTCTTGCAGGTCTTAGGCAAGAAAAAATAAAAATAAAAGGAATCAAATTAGGAAATAAGGGTAACTATTACTGTTTGCAGATAACACGATAATACACATAGAAAACCCAAAGGATTCTGCTAGAAAACTATTAGAAACTATAAATGAGCAAAATGGTTAACTACAAAAATAATTTACAAAAAATCCTGTCACATTTTTATATGCAAATGAGCCAGAAGACAAAATATCAAGAAAACATCCTATTTGCAATTACGCTGAAAAAGAATAAAATACTTAGGAATAAATATAACAAGAGGTGAAGGATGTACTATGACAATTGCAAGATATTACTAAAACAAATAAGATACAAAGAGATGGAAAAATATTCCATACACATGGAAAGAAAGAACTAACACTGTTAAAATGAGCATGTCACCTAAAGCAATATGCAGGTTTAATGTAAGTCCAGTCAAAATTCCAGTGACATTTTTCAATATTATGGAACAAAAATACCTAAAATGTTATGAACCAAAAAGTCTCCAAGATGATAAAGCAATTCCAAGATTTTTATTCTAAAAAGCATAAAAGTGGAGGCAACTAACTTCAGAAAACACTACAAAGTGATAGTACTTAAAACAACATGGTACTGGGATAAAAACAAGACACAACCATCAATAGAATTGAGAATCCAGAAATAGACAAACACATCTATTGTCAGTTAACTTATGAAAACGATGTCATGAGCACGCAAAAGAGAAAGAAAAATCTTCTCAACAAATGGTGTTGGCAAAGCTAAACAATCATAGGCAAAAAAATGCAGCTGGTGTACTCTCTCACACTATAAATACACATACAGTAACTCAAAATAGACTAAACACTAAGACCAAGGATAGAGAATAAAACATAGGCAATACAATTCACTCTTGAGGTATCTTAGAAATATCTACTCCAATGACAAGGGAAATAAAAGAATAAACAACTGGGATTATACCAAGCTAAAATAACTTTGTAGAAGGAAAAGCGATTTTCACCAGAGCAAAATGACATCCTGTGGACTAAGAGGAGATATGTTGTCTCTGAAAAGGGGTCAGCATTCTGGATACATGAAGAATTTGTGCAACTCAAACCAACACTGCCACCACCGACAATCCAAACCGCCCAATCAAAAATAAGCAGAAGATCTGAACAGACTCCTCTCTAAAGAGGGTAGTCTCAACAGAAACATAAAAAAATGCTCTTCATCACTTATTATTAGAGAACTGCACATCAAAACCATAACGCATTATCACTTTACATCGGTGAGAATGGCCTAAGTCAAAAAGGCAGAAAACAAGTATTGAAGAAGACAGGAGAAAAGAGACTTCACTGTTGGTGAACACTGTTGGGGGGAGTGCAAGCTAGTGCAGCCACTTTGGAAAAACAGTGTGAAGATTCCTCAAAAACAAACAAAAATAGAATTTCCATGTAGTCCAGCAATCCCACTTCTAGGTATCTGTCTGAAGAATGTGAAAATATTAACTCAAAAAAAATGTTTTCCTATGTTTATGGCAACACTATTAACAATAGTCAATATTTAGAATCAACCTAAGTGGCCAGGGATGGGTGTGTGTGTGTGTGTGTATCCTGAATACTACTCAGTCATACAGAAAGCTTCTTCCATTCTCAACGATATAGAAGGAACTAAAAGGTATTTTGCTGAAGGAGAAAATCAGCAGGACAAAGACAGATCTTGGATGAGTTCACCTGTATCTGGAACAAGGAGAAGCAACGCAAATGAACTGCAGTGTAATATTTGGAAGTTGACAGCAGAGTGGGGGGCTGGGTTGCCTCCAGGTGAGATAATGTTGTAGAGGAGATTATTTTTAAATTTGTAAATGTTTCCCCTTTCCTTTCTTCTTTTTTTGTTATTGTCTGCTTTGGTTTTTAAAAAGACGACAACAAAGAAAAGAGAGCAGGCAGTGCCTGGGTCTTTGCTGAAACCACACACTGGCTTTTGGCTTTTCACTCACCTTAACTGGGTTCTCTTAGGAGTTCCTGCCTTCATGGCTCACTTGCACATAAACTTTTATCTCAAAGGTAGCTGTCAGAAATCTAACCTAAGACACCTCCCCAAAATCCACCCCAGAGGTTACTACTACTGATGCACACAAAGGACTTGCACTGTTGCATCCATGTGTGTACAGTCATTTAAATGACAGCACATAGAGAAACAAATATAATGTCCGGAGCGTGAAGCTATGCTAGGAGATATAGGATAAGGATAAAAATTGTAAACACTTTTTGGAGGGCACACACTGGGCTAAATTCCCTAAATGCAGTATTACATTTACCATCAAAAGCATCCTCTACCAATTCTACTATTCAGGGAGACTTTCCATCGTAATGACAATCACCCACAGGCAAATCACCCCAAATTTACTTGTCTCTTAACCATTAGGATATTTTAATTTGCATTTAATGTCCAACCAAAACCTCAAATTCAAGATGGCCGCATCTGAATTCATCACGCCTTCCTATTCTAGACTCTCCTGACGCTCTGCTCCTGGCCCCCGATTAACAAAGCACCCCCACTCCTTCAACGCATCCTCTCCACCACAAGCCAATCCAAGTAATGCTGACTTACTTCGTTGTCATGTCTCTGCTGTCTCTCTCCTTCTGAACCCCGTTTTTTCCTACATTCCTTCCAGTCCCTCAACAATGGTCCAAGGATCTTCCCCTCATTGGACATACAAACACAATGAAACCCAGAAGGCTTCAGCGAAGCGTCTAGAGCCCTCAGCTGGCTGAGGGCAGCATCGGGATTAGAACCCAGATCTACATGCTCCAAAGCCCATGCTCTTTCTGACACAGCAGTGCATCCCATCGGTATAAGTCAGAGGCTGAGACACCTTCAGCGTAATATGAAATGATTGTAAATACTTTAGTTACACTACGTTAAATAATAGTATACTGCTTGGATGTTACTCCCTGTACAATTTTCTTTCAATCTTTTAAAATAGATGGAGAAGCTCCCATTTGGAATTGAATGGCATTTCTCTCTCTCCAGCACTTGCCAATCTTCCTTTTCAATAAAAAGGCTCAGGACTTTAGCAGGCAACTGTATCTACTGAGCCTTTATGAGCCTTGTGTGGTTTTCACGGTTACCTTCTATTTATGGTAGATGACACCATTTTTCCATGTGGGGTAATGGTAGGGATGCAAAAATTTCATGAAGAATAAATGTATTTGAGTTTTAGAAGTAAGTCAATGTCAAGAAAAACGAGTAGCTTAGTATACCTGCTACACGGAATCAGCTGAATCACAACAGGAGATAAAGGGGAAAGAAGACAGCAGGTTGTCTTGCAGGAGACAGACCACGGCTGCGTGCCAGGTCCTCAGTAGCTCTTCAGAGCCAGGAACTTATGTCCTCATGGCTCTCAATGTGCTTCCTTCCCTCTAGAGGCCCTTTCAATTTTGAAAGCAGGCCCTAGATGTCACCTAGTCCAGTCTCCCACTTCATGGATGAAGAGGGAGGTTCAGAGAAAGGTGACCTGCTGACGGTCACATAAAACCAGCACCTCGATCCCTAGCTCCACAGCTGTGCTCTCTTCTATGCATATAACTGCTCCCATCACATAGATGCATCATCACACACTGTTCACTCCTTTATCTGAAGAATATGGACAAACAATGCCACTTAGAATCAGCTAGAGAATTAAGCCCTTGGCCCTAAAGCATCCATTACATTGTACGGGAGGACTTAATTTCTCTTTTGTTTCCCTAAGAGAGCTGCAGATAAGCACCACCCTTGAGAGAACTGGGAAGAAAAGTCATTCAAATAGCTTTCCAGAGGGTTGAATTCTCTTGAAAAACCCAACTGAGAAAAGCTGCTAGAGTTTTACCTCTTTGAATGATTGATTCTCTTCATGTCAAAGCGTCCTTCTTGTGACCAACGGCAGTTTCTCCTGCCACGCGCTCCTCCCCCCCCCCCTTCCTTAAGTTGGTGCTCCTGAGATTTTTCGAGAATTTATTAGCATGTCTTTCACAAAACGCTAGCATAACAGGAAATTGAATTCGTCTGGTATAATCAGTTGTTCTGAAAGCTACGCTGGTTGCTCTGTTGACTGCAACAGTTGCCAAGGTGATTGCAAATTGATTGTTTGAGGACATGTTCTGGGATCATTCCAGGCACTGATGTTAAGCTTAGATGCTGGCAAACCCGAGTACGAATAGAAGAGACCTGCCATGATGGTAAAGGAGACCCTAGACCCAAGGGAGCCAGGTCTGTTTAATCTGAAGAGGAATGTGGGGTTCAGGTCACTCAAAGAACCCACAAGAGAGCTGGCGAGTGAGCAAGCAGACATTTAGTTAGAGGGTAAAGGAATGGAGCCCACCAAGGGAGGTCCAGACACGGTCCAGACCCAGTCCGCAGTGCAAGTGGCCTGGGTTTGTAATGGAAAAACCCACGTGGTGAGGAAAGGGGGATGGAGAGAGGGTCATCAGATCAGGTTTCAGTTCCTGACTCCATAAGGTGAAACTAACTGTCCTTTGAAGTTATGGGTGGGCTTCCTCAACCAGTGCCGTTCCTTTGTTCCTTTGTGCAGAGGGTCTGCCCTGGTCACAAATTACATATGGGACACATCCCGCATGTCAGACTCATCCGTGGGCTTTCCTTATGGATCTGGATAGTTACATGCATTCCTTTTCTCAGCTGTGTGACTCCAAGGACAAGTCACTGTCCTGATATCTGCATTTTGATCCCTGGCTTAAGGCTTGATCTTGTGGGGGTCCTGACAAGGAGAAGTTTCAGGAGAACACTAAGGGATTCTCCCAAAAGCTGAGGACTGTCAGAGGAGACATTCTGAGTGGCCTCAAGGGGGCAGACTTCAGATCCACAGGTAGGGGCTGTAAGATGTATTTAAGTTCCCATCTGGAGAGTTAGAGAAATACACGTGGATTGAAGAAGTGGTGAACTTGCTTCCACTTGGAGATGGCTCTCCAAAAATTTTGGTAGATGTATTATAGGATGTATCATGAGAGGCTGTGAGACTTTTTGATCAAAAGCCACTAATACCCTGTCCAGTTATATAACTCAGTGATAATGACAATTTTCAGAATCATTTCTAAGAAACCAAGTTTTGTTCCTCTTTCCATTTTTTTTCACACAATTCAAATTAAAAATAAAGGATTCATTATCCATGTTCTAAGGATTGTGTCACATATATGCTCTTATAAGTAAGTATTCACTGTATATATTTTGATTCACAAATCAGCTACTAACAATAATGGCTAGTACTTTTCCAAGAATGTAAGTCACGCTAAGTACTTTACAGGCATTTAATTTAATGTAATGTAAATTTGATGCCATGATGCTCTCCAGAGATGTTAAAGATAAACATTTAAAACTGTCATTTAGAAAGATATCTACAAATGCTTTTCTGCTTAGACAAGATGACGGAGTCTTGCTTAAGCCAAAATCAGGATAAGATTTTCCTAAACCATCCAGCTATGGATATGAGGGCATCCCTGACACAGCACAGAAAATAAAAATGTGGGTTTTTTTTCCTGCTTGACAGACAGGAAAAGACAAATCATTGTCTTGAGGCATTGACAAAATATGTAATTAGATAATTTCAATCACCATAAAAGAGCCTCCTTTTTCATACATGACATAAAGGTGCACTCAGTCTACTAAGGACTTTCCAGTTCAACTGAAACATTAACTCTCTAAGGCCCCCAGCCCAGGAAGCAATATTAGTCAAAAGAGAAGCAACAGCATAGGGTAGGGGGAATATGTGAGGCCAGAAGCCAGCCTGGACTCTCATATCCTGATGTCCAGACCACCTCCCACTACACAGTTTCTGTAAATTACTTTCCTCATTTGCAAAATGGAGGGGGTGGGGATGGAATAAACTAAATGAGTTAATAAACTTCTTTCTATTGTTTCCTAATCCTGCAATTTTAAAAGGAGGTCATGATAAACTCTTAGCAGAAAGTCAACATCTTGAAATAATTCCTACAGACTTGGGGATGCAGGAGAGAGACAGAGAGATGGAGGAGGGAGGAGGGGAGGGGAGGGAGAGGGAGAGGGAGAGAGGGAGAGGGAGAGAGGGAGAGGGAGAGAAGGAGAGAGAGAGGGAGGGAGAGAGGGAGAGAGAGAGGGAGAGATTAAGAGATTACTTGGCAAGACTGGTGGAACTTCCTCATTCACATAAGCAGTCTTCCCTTCTTGACTTACTATCTGTGGGTTTTTAAAAAGGTTTTGCCCCAAATATTCAAAGTTAACTTTTAAGTGAATCATATGTGTGTGTGAATGATCGATTTGTGTTTACACTAAAAGGGATTTCTTTGTTCTTTTTGCTTTTGCTGTTATGGGAAAGTTAAACAATATGTTTATTTATTCCATAGCTTCACAAACAGGAAGGAGGTTTTAAATGGCTTAGTTCCACAACTGGGGTAGACACATATTTAAAGAAACATTGTTGCATAACAAACTTCCTAAAATGCAAAATACCAGAGCCAATTTTGGAAAACACAAATAGGGAGTGGGTATATTCTGAGAGCCATGTGGACATAATAGATTCTTAATTAATATTTGTGGTTTTTATGGGAAAGATTTGTTTTCAAGGCATCTGCCCTGTAAAAACAATTTCTTCCAGGGAGGGAAGTGAAAAGGTGCATGAAGCTTAAACTTTGTGAGTTTTCCTTCTAGACTAAATACCCACGTTACTTTTGTCCTTAGTATGTTATTGTTCTGGTAGATAAAACTAATAACATATTGTAAATATAATAAGCAATTGGCCTAAATTTCATTGATACCCTGTATTTGTGTGACATTAATGGCAATTGCGCATTTATCTTATAATTTGATTTTTAATTCAGTCTGAGTGAAAAATGACTGTCGCTCATTTAGAGATGGTGTCATCTTTGCGAACTGTATGAGGAAAGTGAGTAGAAAGTTCCAACAGAGGAGGATCTGGAAGTGAAGGATTCCAATTCCAGTTGAAGTTCTTCCCTATATTCCTTTTCCACATGTGAGGATGCACTACTTTACAAAGATTTAAAGAGTCAGGCAGATCTGGGTTCATTCACCTCCTGCTTCTGACACAGCCTGTCCTTGTGTCCCTGGGAAAAGCTGTTTTTCTCTTTGAACACTATTTGTGAATTAAGCTAAAAGTAGTGCCCCACCCCTACCAAGGGACTGTGGGAAGGATTACACGGAATAATGTAAAAAAGTATGTATGAAAAGCACATAGCAGAATGTTCCATAAATGTTAGCCATTGTTATGTTATTATGTAATCTGTTTAATTACACTGCATGAGATACTTTCAGTTTTTCAAAGACACTACTCATATATGTGAAATAAAAACCTGAAAATTAATTTCCTTGTAACAGCAAAGTCATATGCCAGATGCAGAGGTTAGTATCTTATCCCTAGTTTTAAAGCTTGGTCTGCCTTTTTTTTTTCTTTTAAGGAAAAATTATCTTTTGCTTTCTGTGGTTCTTAATAATCTGAACCATATGAAATTGCTGTTTTTTAAGTCAGAAACCATCGAAGAGCAGTCATTTCATACGGCTCAGCCTAGCAAATCAACAGACTGCAGCAGCTGAAAGGATTTTCCTAGTTACCAGGGGATTCCTGAAAAAGTTGAAGTTGAAAGGGCAGTTCTTTCATTTTCAATGCATGTTTATTTCAGCCATGAGAGAATGATGCTACACGCCAAAGAATTACAAAGTAAACCACACAACTTCTTCCGTACCCCAAACTCATACCGCGTACCCCAGAGCTGAAGGAAATCCAAGGCGTAAAATTATGTTTCAATGTTTGCAAATACCCAAGGAGGGCACCAAACGAATTTGACAGCTAGTGTGCTGAGGAAATCGGCAGCTGTTGAAGTCACCTCCTGCGGTCTTGCCAAATGTTTGAAAGGGAATGTGCCTGGAGTCCCTGCGTGTGACGGTGGGGAGGGGCGCGGCGGGGGTCGGGCTGTGGGGGCGGGTTTGGAGTACCTGAATGGGGACGCCCGATCTGATCAGATTGCTTCCAAGTGAGCATTTGTGTGATGTTTACTTCCTCCGGTGTGCGTCTCTGGGTGCTGCTCAGCGTCTCTGGGTGCTGCTCACGCTTGTTTGTCTCGCGCCGCGTCGCTGCGTTCAACAGGGGTGACTTAGCGCCTGTCTGCTTGCGCGCGCGCGCACGTGTGCGCTCGGAGGTGCGCTGGACGGGACGGGCGTGTCTCCGTGTCGGTGGCTGTGGTTCCGTATGAGTCTGAGCATGTTTGTCAGGGTGCTGGTGAGCCTGTACGTGCGTGTCTCGGTGGGCACCGGCGTCTCTGCTTCCGCACGTGGGAAGTCCTCTGCCCGGGGACCTCAGGAACAGCAGGCAGGTAGCAGCCACAGAGAAGCGCCAACAGCTCCCGAGGGGCTGGCAAGCCCAGCTTCAGTCCTCGGGGATGACCCGGGCAGCCGCGAGGGAGCGGTGGCCCGCCCGCCGGCCAGCCGGGGAGCAGTTGGGCCCCACCCGGGCCAACCCCAGGACGGGGCGGGAGAGGGGAGGGAAGGGACGGGAACCTCGCCCCTTTGGGGCTGCCCGTGCGCCATTGGCTGAAAGTTCTCGCACGTCACCGGGAGGGCTGTTCCTCTAAAGTCCTGAGCACATAACGGGCAGCGCGCACTCCGACACGGCTTCTCCAGAGCTCGACTGCAACCGGCGGGCACCGCCAGCCGGCAGCACCCGGCGAGCTGCGTGCACGGGACGCGCCCCCACCACACCCACCCCAAAACGGCTGAATGAGGCTTCCAGGAGCCCGCTTGCTGCCCGCCGCGCCGCGCAGGAGGTCCGCCCGCTGAGGCGCGGCCCGAGCGCCGGCTTCCAGCGCGCTCACCTGCCAGCCTGCGCGCCATGGGGCAGCCTGGGAACCGCAGCGTCTTTTTGCTGGCACCCAATGGAAGCCACGCGCCGGGCCAAGATGGGTCGCAGGAACAGGACGAGGCGTGGGTGGTAGGCATGGGCATCGTCATGTCGCTCATCGTCCTGGCCATCGTGTTTGGAAACGTGCTGGTCATCACGGCCATCGCCAAGTTTGAGCGTCTGCAGACGGTCACCAACTACTTCATCACCTCCCTGGCTTGTGCTGATCTGGTCATGGGCTTGGCGGTGGTACCTTTCGGAGCCTGCCACATTCTCATGAAAATGTGGACTTTTGGCAACTTCTGGTGCGAGTTTTGGACTTCCATTGATGTGTTGTGCGTCACGGCCAGCATTGAGACCCTGTGCGTGATCGCAGTGGATCGCTACTTTGCCATCACGTCACCCTTCAAGTACCAGAGCCTGCTGACCAAGAATAAAGCCCGAGTGGTTATTCTGATGGTGTGGATCGTATCCGGCCTTACCTCTTTCTTGCCCATCCAGATGCACTGGTACCGGGCCACCCACGAGGAAGCCATCAACTGCTATGCCAAGGAGACCTGCTGTGACTTCTTCACGAACCAAGCCTATGCCATAGCCTCCTCCATCGTATCCTTCTACTTGCCTCTGGTGGTCATGGTCTTTGTCTATTCCAGGGTCTTCCAAGTGGCCAAAAGGCAACTCCAGAAGATAGACAAATCGGAGGGCCGCTTTCATGCCCAAAACCTCAGCCAAGTGGAACAGGATGGGCGGAGCGGGCATGGACACCGCAGGTCCTCCAAGTTCTGCTTGAAGGAGCACAAAGCCCTCAAGACTCTGGGCATCATCATGGGCACATTCACCCTATGTTGGCTGCCCTTCTTCATCGTCAACATTGTGCATGTGACGCAAGACAACCTCATCCCCAAGCAAATTTACATCCTCCTAAACTGGTTGGGCTATGTCAACTCTGCTTTCAATCCCCTGATCTATTGCCGCAGCCCAGATTTCAGGATTGCCTTCCAGGAGCTGCTGTGCCTACGCAGGTCTTCTCTGAAGGCTTGTGGGAATGGCTACTCCACCAACAGCAACGGCAGAATGGACTACTCAGGGGAGCAAAGTGGATTTCACCTGGGGCAGGAGAAGGACAGCGAATTGCTGTGTGAGGACCCCCCAGGCACGGAAGACTTTGTGAGTCACCAAGGTACTGTGCCTAATGATAGCATTGATTCACAAGGGAGGAACTGTAGTACAAATGACTCCCTGCTCTAATGTATTTTTTTTCTACTTTATAAGAACCCCCTTCCCAACAAAACACTAAACAGACTATTTAATTTGAGTGTAATACATTTAGAATAAAATTGTATAGAGCTCTGCAGGAGGAAGGACAGACAACCTTCTGCCTTTTTTTATTTTTTTAAGTTGTATGAAAGAGAAAACGTATTTGATTATTTGCTTGTACAGCTGGGTTCCTCTTTGCACGGAACCTGTGAATTTATGTCTGAAGGGCTTTAGTCCCAGAGGACCTGGGGCTGCTATGTTTTGATGTCTTTTCTGTGTATCTACCTCATTGGTCAAGTGTTAGGAGTAATATATTGCTGCTGGTAATTTGTATCTGAAGGAGACTTTCCTTCCGGCATCCTTGCGCTAGAGGATCTTGAGTATCTCGGACTTTTCAGCTGTGAACACCGACGCTCCCTGATCCTCTTATTTGCTCAAACGAGGGTGTGGTAGGCAGGGATTTGAGAGGCAGCTTCAGTTGTTTTCCTGAGCAAAGTCTAAAGTTTACAGTAAATAAATTGTTTGACCATGACTTCATTGCACCTGTTTTCTTCCAAACCCCTTGACTGGAGTATGGCAGCCTCCCCCACTGGAAACCACAGGTAACTATTTGTAATAACTGCCCAGTGACTTAATACAGAAATGACAGGCACTGATTGCTTAACCCTCTCATTAGCCTTTGAATCAGCCGCTGCAAACCTGTGTCTCTCCAAATGCTAGTGCTCAAATCAAGTCTCCCTGTTCCCAGCCTAGCTGTCTCGTCCGTCCTACGGTTCTCATTGTGTGCTGTTACATCAGAAACACTGACTCACAGAAACCAAGCTATGGGCAGCTGTTTTGTCCCTCCATGCACCCCCACCACCCACTTTCTATTTGTACTCGTTTAATAGCTGTTTATGTTTGTATCTTTACTGGGTTTTATAGTGGAAATCTTTGTACTATACCCGGGCTTGGCATTTTAGGGAAGAAGAAGAAATTCTTGTGAAAAAGCTACTCAAACAGAGCCTGGTAATTCCGAGGGAAACTAAAAGGGCATTGGTCCTGGGGAGAAGAACTGGAGCACACTTAACTGATGAATACCTCGTGACCTAGAAACAGGCCTTTAACCCTTCCTCCTCCGCCTTTGCTTCTGTTCCTTTCCCCCACCTCTTCCTTTGACTCTGGACACTTCAGTATAAACCAGGATTTCTCAACCTTGGGATTCTTAGCATTGGGGATCAGACGATTTTCTGCGTTGGAGGTACCCAGTGCCTATTTGGAGGTTTAGCGACTCCCCTGGCCTCTTATTCCAAGGCAGTAGCATCCCCTGAATTGTGACACCAAAAATCGGTCCAGTCATTGCCACATATGCCCTTGAGGGGTGAAATCACTACTGATTAAGAACCACAGATACAAACTTCAAAAAAATCAAAACAGGCTTTTAAATTATCTCGCACGTAACCACTTGATGTTGCAAAGCCTTAGAGAGGTTTTCCACAGCCGCCTGGTTCCTGACACCTGGTCCCCCATTGTGTTGCCTGCCCCTGGCACCTGTATCCAGGACCCAGCTACTGACTGTGAGCGGTGAGTTGTTGGGGAGGGTTTGTTAATGGAGACTGTGAGTCGTTAACGGCCGGTTTTGGAGAGATTATAATACAATGAAGAGGCACATGAGGGAAATCACAAAAGTAAACACATTTCTTCCCCCACCCCTTTCTATTTTTGCCCTGTGTGTTGGAGCCAGGGCTTGGCCTACGTTTGACCCAGTGGATCATCCTCCTTGGCAGTGCCAGCCTGGAGTGGATCAGCCTGCAGGGTTCATTGCCATTTCACTGGCTCCTGAGACTCTCTCCTCTTTTCTCTTTGCTTCTGACCCAGCCAAGATCCCTAATCAGAAAAACCCTGGCATCCCTGCTGCCTGTCAGCTCGGTGATGGGGTGTCTGTCCTGGCGAGCACCGAGCTCTCGGGAGTTAGGCGTCTAGGGTACGTGCTATGGAAATGGGAATGAGTGTACCATTCAGCACTTGTACGTTTTCTCCAATGGCTTCATTCCTGTTATCACATTATCCCTCTCTTGCTCTGGACCCCACATCCAGATGCAGGCAGCTTCTCCAAATAATCTTCACACTCTTCATAGTGTCATGGGGATTTCAGACTTGGAAGAGCCCAGAGGAAACATTTGACATTGGAGCAGACCGAAAGCTTGAGAGAGGAATGACCTGTCCAAGGTAAGAAGCCAAAGATATAAGAGATGGGGCTGCTGCCAGGGAGCCGGCTGTCATTCCAGGCATGGGAGTATTCTCTTCAGCGCATGGTTACTGGATTCGGCCCTCCCGCTGACTTGTGAAGCTTTTCCCTGGGCCTCTGATACTACAAATTGCTTTGGATCTCTAATACAAAATTTAGGCAGTAAACTAAATCTGTAACAGGGACAAGAGAAAGAACTGTGCATTTACTCGGCAATTGTCCATTAGGAAATCCTCAGCCTTTAGGGAAGCTGGGAAATTCCTTAACTAGGACTCACCTGGAATTTCAAGGCCCTTCCAGGTAGAAATTTCCCATAGTCTTATTTCAAAACAATAGCAACAGAGCATTGCACATTTTTCTGTTATCATTTGTAAATCCCACGGATAATCAATAGAGCTAATAAACCATGTTGTCTATGTAGGACTTTGGTTAGAGGAGTATCTAATGTAATGGCAATTAAACATTTTGCTATGAATGTCCATTCACAATCCCAGCTTGGGGTTTAGCCACATCCCTTTGGGAATTCTTTAATACAAGAACTGAGACCCGTTTTAAGGGGCTTGACAAGCAAGAGCATTTTAGGCCTCTTTCAGTCCCTTGCTTTCCACCTCCTTTGGTTTGGTTTGGTTTCTTTAGGAGGCTGGCATTTGTCAGTGTCTTGGTTTGCTGAGAGGTTGCTTACATCAAGTTTATGTTGGATTCATCCTCATAAACTTCTCCTTCGCCTGGACAGCAACTCCTCGGAGTCTGTCAGATGAGAACTTTCTCCTCAGATGTAAGCTGACAGGTGTGCGAAGGGGTAGGACAGGGTGGGCCTTCCTGCTGAGGTCACATGGGACGAAGAATCTGGGGAAAAGGGAGCTGGAAACAGGAACCAGGAACGGTCATTGCACAGGCACTTTAGAACGTTTCTGGTGGTTGAAACCATTGCTGAAAGAGACCTGGACCAGAATCCTTCACGCATAATAATGGAGTATCTACGTGTGCAAGAGGAGAAAAATCTAGGCTTCAGTCTCTTCCTTGTGGAGCGTAATATTAATAATATTAAATAGGTACTTTCATGGAATCTTACTAAATGTGAGGCACTGAGCTAGGCACCTTTTCGGCCTTGCTTCATCTTGACAGCCTTATTGTAGGGGAATGAATTGTCCTCCAGTCACAGGGAACTGAGATTCACAAAGGTTAAGAAACTGGCCTCCGCCACACAGCTGGCCCGTTGTAATCAGGACTAGAACCCGTGCTTGTGTGAGCCCAGCAGCCATGTTACCCAGTACCTGTGCAAACCAGGAAGCAGCGCAAGGCAGCTGTGCACCATGCCAGGGCAAGTGTGAGGACTGGAAATGCAATACCTTGTTGAAAGAAAAGGGAGATTGCTGTGGGCTGGGGCAGGAAAGAATGTTCCCTTCGAAGCATGTGACTGCAGGGTTGCTGGGGACTGAGACAGGAAACCAGTCACTGGAGCGCTTAGTGAGCGTCTCTGAGTCTTTGCTTTGTCTTTGTAGCAGAGAATCAGGCCAAACTGAAAAGAGGATACGAAACTTCAAAACCAGCACCACAGGGTAATGCAGAAACAGTCTGCCTCATGTCCTGGCAAGTTCATTTTTGGTTCCAAAGGGGAAGGTCGCCTCAGTTGAGCAGATGACTGAAGCTCATGGCCTAGGTGTGCTGTCCATTAACAGCCAGCATGGAGGGCAAGGGAGGGCAGCTGTGACAGCAGAGAGCAAGGAGGACCAATGTCCTTAGAATGGTACCTTTTGTGGACAGTGTGGCCACCTCTAAATTCAGCTCTGCACTAATCCCTACTTCACTGACAGTGCAAACATAATTTGAAGGAGGAATTTTTTAAATACCTCAGAAAACAAACTTCCCAAGCACTTTTGAGAACTTGAGAAATACTGTCATTTTATGAATAATAGAAGCAGTGTGGGGTACAAAGAGCTCTGGATTCAGACTCCTGTAATCAGTGTTCAAGTCTCACACCATGTGTTCTCGTTTTCTCTCTCCCTCTCCCTCTCCCTCCCTCTCTCTCTCTCCCCCCACCCTCCTCTTCTCTCTCTTCCTCTCTCTCTCTCTCTCTCTCTCTCTCTCTCTCTCTCCTCCTCTGTTGGGCTAGACATTTTTCTTCAATAGGCCTCAGTTGGCACATCTATAAAATAACGAGACCAATACAGGTGGTCCCTAAGTGCTGAATTTGTATAGCCATCAATTTAGAGTCTAATGAGAAATAGCATATTTCTACTAAGAGTTAATGCTATTTGTCTGAATGTATAGAGCCACTAATTTAGACACTAAATGGAAGTAACACATATTTCTAAATGGAATTGGCACTATTGGTCATGTAAAGAATGGGTGGGTATGCTGGGTAGTCAGCTCTCAGCAGAGAATGCTGTAAGAAGGACCCTTTGCTGCATGATAACTGCTTGATAAATAATAAGGACCGTCCAGGGAAAGGGGAGCATATCAGCTCTCTGAACAGTAAAAGGTGAGAGAACATTGCAGGCAGTTTGATTCCAACTCAGGTGAAGGAAAAATTTTCTAAGAGTGAAATAGGTTACCTTTAGAACAGTGAGCCTCCTGTCATTGGAAGCCTTCTCGAGGAGCCCAAGCAAAGCTCAGCACAGGGATAAGGTGCAAGGGGTTTCTTCAAGAGCAGAAGTTAGATTATGCTCCTTCCAGAGCTCTGATTCTATGTCTTTGAAAACATGAGACCTGAATGTCTTAAAAAGTATTCCAACTGTACCCTGATAGTAGCTGGCCTTCTCCCCAATTCCTCCGCATTTCAGAGGTTTCACTGCATCCCTAAATGGAAGCCCTCCAGGGGAAACCAGGTCACAACAGTCCTTGGCCATGGGGGGAAATCCAGAAATAGAGTAATAAGGTTAAGCAGTTTTCCAAACTATTAGATCTTTTCATCAGCTGCTCTTCCCATGCCTTTTGCAAATGACCTACTAACTCCCAGAGAGAGAATAAGAGAGCCGCAAAATCCTCTCTGCAAAGGCTGTTACATCCTTCTCCACCCTTGGAATCACTGAACTTCCTGTGGTCATTCTGTCACCGTCACAGGGCGAGAAAGAAGGGAAGCAGGTCCCTGGTCCCCACCACGGCATTTCCAACCCTTCTGGCCCAAGTGCCTGGAGACCAGGCTCAGTAGCAGCCCCACCACTACGGGCTTTGCAGTTTCAGGGAGGTCATGTCTTTCTCTAGACTTGTTGGAACATTTCTAAAGAGAGTTTGGCTTATAGGAGTTCTATGTTCCCTTTTTCTCCAAAATCCCATAAGATTTCGAGGAGTGCTCAATACTGCGCATCCAGCTAAGCTGCTATTGTTTTAAAGTCCTTTTTTTCTTCTTAAGAAAGCAGCAGATAGTTGTCAAAAATTTTTAAATATATGCAAGAATAAAATGAGATAGATCACACATTACCACCTAGAGAGAACCTTTGTTAAATGGGATGTGTGTATGTGTGTGTGTGTGTGTGTGTGTGTGTGTGTGTGTATAGTCTTTGTCCTAAGCATGACTATACAATGCATATCAATGCATTTTGAAATAAAAGTGGCATTGCGGTCTTCATGAAATGTTAGGCCCGCTGATTACACTTTTGCAAACCCCTCCTTGAATATATTTTATGTGTAGTAGATCCAGACACTGCTCCATTGGCTTGACAGTCTCCAGCCCTCTGCAGTTTTCAAACTTTGGGGGCACAAAGACTCGTCATTCTCCAAGCGTCTGGATTGAGAGCTCAAAGCTGGGGCCCAGGAATCTGCGTTTTAACAAATGCTCTCCCCCGACCCCCAGGTTTTCCCAACAGTGTTCCATAGACCACATTTTGAGAGACAAGCTTATAGAAGCGTGAACTTTATAAATTAAACAGAATGCCCCTTCCGGCCCCCACGGTAGAAGAATAAGAGTTTCTATACTCGTCTCTTTGAAAATCGCTTTCTGCTCCTGGACTCCAGTCTGCCTTCTGAGCCTGGGAAATCAACCACCGAGCCCAAGGAGGGTTCCTCTGCGCTGTTACCTGCCGCTGACCAAGCCCGTTGACTTGTGTTAAATAAGTCTATTCATGTTCTAGAGCGACCGATACCTATTATTTGAACAGTGCAACAGTAGCTTTCTGTTTCATAGTGCCTCTCCTCTATTACCCATAATAATGGCTAATAGCTCCTGCGTGCTTGCTGTGAACCAGTCATTGCATTTGACAATTTTCATGAGTGAGCTCCTTTAGCAACGCTGCAAAAAAAAAAAAAAAGAAAAGAAAAGAAAGGTACTGCTGTGTCCCCATTTTATAAACAAGAAAACTGAACTCAAACAGGTGAATAGGTTGCCTAAGATCGCACCGCCCCCTCTGGGGTAACAGTTGGGGGTTCTGGAACAGAAACCAGGTGCTTTGCCCCTGGAATAGGTGATCTTTCATTTTCCTTGTGGAGGATCAGGTGAGAGACAAGGAGAGAGGTGAGGACGAAAGGGTATCTTTCCTGGGACGTTTCATTCTGCAGGGATTCTTTTTGGAGCTGAAGGCAAGTCTGTGCCATCTGGGTAGGCTGTGGCTAAGTATAAGCTAGGAAACCCAATGGCTGTGGGTTGGATGGCACTGTCCTTCAGGCACGGTTTGAGTCAGCTTCCGCTGACAGGTAGGAGACAGAGGGAGGTGCCTGGTTACAGCACATTCATGTGTGTTCTTTCCAGTCAGGAAGCCCTTGACAACTGTAAATGGTGTGTTCTTCCCATTTCTCTGTCCAGTCTGTGTCAGCATCTGAGGTGTCACATTAGAAACTCTCGGGGTGGGAGGACCGTGGACTGAGCTCTCACCCCTTCCTGCAGGGACTGAGAAGCCCAGGCTCTAAAAGGCGGGGTCAGCAGCAAAGTGGTTCCAGGGGCCAAGAGAGAACCATCTCTCGTGGGTATGCGTTATGATTCTCTTTCTCCTGCTGTGAGGGAAAGCCTGGAGTTTTCTGAATGTGTTCATTTATCCAGGAAGAGAAAACAGCTTTTAAAATCACAACGTCAATGCCCATGACAAAGCAGAAAGAAGAGTCTTGGGGAGCGCCTGTCTGCTTTCAACCACATCACACTGGCTTTGTAGCCTGAGATCTAGTGCCCCAAAGTCACACTGCCTTTGTCTCTGGAGTTTCCTTTGTGGTTCCAGTTCTATCTCTGTTCTCCTGTCTAATTTTTCGCTTTATAAAAACCCTATTAGGTGTTTCTCAATATTGTAGACAGTCCTGACAATCTGTTGGTGGGTTTTGATTGTTTCCTTTTGTTTCCTTTGAGAGATACTCACAGTCCTCCAGCTATGTATACAAAAATAAGCCCATTCTGCTCAGAAACATTCAACCTCCTCCTGGCCCCCAGTTCTCAGTGTCTCTCTGTAAATCCCAATGCTTATCTGCCGTCCTTTGCCTAAGAGAACTGGGGGTTAACCTTAAATGCTTAGAAGCTTCTTTCTACAGGATTGTGCATGGTTAGAAGCACCAGTTTAGGCTTGAGTTTCTTAACATTGAATTTCGTTGCTTACAGAGCCCAAACGTGACCTGGGGAGACTTCTGAGAAAATGTGCATTCCTGACCCCCACCCCTGAGGTACAGATCTCACAGGACTGTGGTTAGGAACCAGCAATCTGCACGTTGCCACAACCTCCCTTGGGGACCCTAAAGCATTTGCACCAAAATTGCCCTTCAGGGGCCTGGGGATCCAGTGGCTTCCCCTCCCCACATTTCCTGCTCCAGAGCACAAGATGTAGGCTTGTAAAAGACAGTCCCATGCAGCCTCATGCTTTAACAAGAATAATTATCTGCAAGAAACAATCCTAATTTGCTGCATGATCAAATAAAACAATGTCGATACAAACAATATGGAAATAATTACTATAAAAGGGGGAGGTGAGAAAGTGCCTCAATCAGTTAGGCACTACATTAAAATGATATTTTGAGAGAACATGGCATCTGCATAGCCATATCCTCCAATAACGTCATCTTCTCCTCGTCCCAGACCCTCTGCTTGTAGACAGGGAGGTAGCAGCACAAGAAGGAAAAGGGATTTTGGTGCAGCGATGGACTTCTTGCGTGCCTTCCTCTCTAACACCCTGTGATTGGTTCATTAATTCAAATCATATTAAGGTCTAAATGAATCAATGTGCCTAATGTACATAAACCTCCTACTTAGAAATCTGGAGGGGACCCACCCAGCTGTAGACGAGTATGACTCACTCATAGACATACACTTCCGTAGATGCACACACCCAAATAAACACACACACAGACTTTGGCATTGATGCCAACACCCATATCAACACAGATACACACACATGCAGTTTCATCTAGTTGTATGGACAGTCTAGGTGTTTCCATGTTTGTGCCCATCTGAATACATACACACGTACAGGACACAGGCGTCCTTAGGCCTAAACCTTCTCCCTTGATAAATGCACACATACGGATTCCTAAGCACACTTTAGTGGGCTCCTGATGAGCAAATTTGGCTGTTAGGTCATCATGGTTCCAGGGATGCCAAGGTTCACACAGGTTCATTTGTGACCCCTCTTTCTGGTAAGGACACACGTTCTTGACTCAGTGTATGTCTGCTGACTTCCTGCTTTATGCCAGGAGCCGTCAGCTGCTGAAAATCAGTGACTGAACAAAAGCAGCTCATCTTCATCCTGACTGAGTTTTTGTGTAATGGAAGAGAGATGTTTTTAAAAAATACCTATCAAATTACCATGTGAATAGAGGCTCTCAAGGAGATACATGGTGTTTTGAAGGAAGCTGACTAATTCCCAGTAAAGGTTTCCCCAAAGAAGTGAGGTTTCATCTGGGAGTTGAAGGATGACTTGATAATTTCTAAAAATAAGAGAGTAAGGAAAGCCATGCTGCTCAGAGAGAAAAGCATGTGAAAATGTCCTGTGGTGAAAGGCAATCTTTTGCGTCAGAAGAACTGAGTGAAGATCAGTGAAGCTGCTGTACTGAGATGAGGGCTTAAGCAGGTTGTGGGATGAGCCTGCAAGTGGCAAACAGGGCCCTCATATGAAGGGACGCAGGGACAGCATTCAGGATGTGGGTCTTTATCCTAAGAGCTTTCAGAAGCCACTGATCTGCTTCCACCAGAGATCAGATTTGCATTTTGAGACTGTCTCTGAAGATACGTCATCTCACACAAAACCATTCTGCCACTTAGGTTGATAGGTATATTTGTGTGTGTTTTCCTAGAAACGAGTGTTTATGAGTGAATTTATGCAGTTGGTCCCCATCGAGGCGTTACTTCATACTTTCAGTTACCGTCATC
The DNA here is from genome assembly GCA_004363575.1 of Solenodon paradoxus. Lineage (NCBI taxonomy): Eukaryota > Metazoa > Chordata > Mammalia > Eulipotyphla > Solenodontidae > Solenodon > Solenodon paradoxus. Next base: position 228,455 of record RJWH01001571.1, read on the forward strand.
CACCACAGTCTGAAAATAAGACATTTTGAGAGAGACCACATTTAGCTGTGAGCGTAACAGAGGGTTTTCGTGATTCTCTACTATTTTTCATTCTTAGTAATCTCTTACTGTGCCCAGTTTATACATTCAAACTTATTGCATGTATATATGTAGAGCCAAAAAAAAAAAAAAAAAAGACTATGCAGGGCTCAGTAATACATACTGAAGTTTCAGGCATCCACTGGGGATCGGAAATGTTCCCTTGAAGACAAGGGGGAACTCCTTTATTCACTTGCGAATGCTACCTCTCTGATCACACCTACAGACTTACTTGCATGGTATATATACATCCAGTAGGCATTAGGAGGTCCAGAAGCACCATCCCTGTGGGGACCAACAAGCCTAAGCCAGTCCTTGGGGCAAGGACTGGGGAGTGATGCATCAGATCCAAAACATCCTGACCTCCAAGCTTTGGGCTTTGCTGTGGCCTCATGCATGCGCCTCTCATTCTGCTCCCCTTTCTCTTGGCTCAGAGCACCCAGTGACAAGGTGGGGTTTCTTCCAGAGCAAGATCATTGACTATTCTTGGCCCAGGGCAAGGAGGGGAGGATGGGCAGATCGGGTTGCATAAAGATTGCCTTGTGCCCTCCGAGAGTTGTAAGCAGAGCCTCTGTGTGCTCGGAGCCTGGGGTACTCTTTGCATAGAGTTGGCACTACCAAGAAGTAAACACAAGTGACGCTGGCAACCAGAGGTCTGCAGGTCCTGGTGGGAGCATGATGGGGCTCCAAGTAGTGCCATCCATAAGTGACCACCACGTGAGATGCGATGTGATCAGGACAGAGTCGTGCAGGAAGGCCCTCGCCAGGCAAGATGTGGGACCGTTTGCCTTCCCGTGGCTCCGTGAACACCCACGTTTACACTTCAATGAATTTCCCTTCAGTGGGTGCAGCGGCTCACAGCAGAGGAAGCAGCGAACAAGGTATTAGCCACACACCCTGCCTTCTTGTCCCTCGAGTGAACTAGAACGACACTTGTGTACGTTTGATCCTGTTTACTAGCGACGCTAGCAAGGGCCAGGGAGAGGCTGCCGGCAGCTCAACAGAAACATTCATGCAGAAGGAAAGGCTCAGGGAGGCCTCACATGTGAGGGCCCGAAAGATGTGCCCCACTTGGTGGTTGTTGGCTATTTGAACCTTCCTACCCAGAGAGATGGTATGTTTTCAGATGTGTGCTTGGCAAAGTTTCCTTTCCTCATTAAGAAGAATGATAGATGTCCTAGGAAGCTCTTTTCATTTTGTTTCAGGCTGGATGAGGGACATCCTTTTGTTCCCTCCTAGTTGCTGCTTTTTTATGCTCTCCTGGACTCAAGCTACCAGATCCACCAAGGGTTGAAGACAGAGCCCTGTGCTCCGGGTAGATTGTGGATGGATCCACTCTTGGCAGTTAACAAAAGGCTTTTCTATCTGCCATGTTATCGAATTAATCTCTCAGCAACTCTGAGGTCAAGATGGCTGTGCCAGTTAAAAAGAATGAGGTTAAAAGACTTAGGTCAAACGGGACGGGGGCAAGTGGCGGCAGAGCCCACAGGACAACGATGAGCACTTGGTGCTTTGGCAGAGGGCAGGGTGTGCTGACGCAGGTCTTGAAATGGGGAAACTGCACTTATGGGGCACCTACACGTATGAGTTTATTTTAATGCACAGAATAAAAGTTACTGCAATAAAATATTCAGTGACATATGGGAGCAGACATCTGAACAAGTGATTATACTGGGTGTGACGGAGACATTTGCTATATATGTTGGTGGCCAAGTCAATGACGGATTCTCCTAGGAGAGTTAGCAAAGGATTCCTGGAGGAAGGGCGTTCAGCTGGGTCTCCTCAGCTTAGGAAAGTCACTGTCTGTGAGTCTTGACTCCCCAAGCTACATGTGAGGAGATTGAGGTGAAAGAAATGAAATAAAATAGGAATTTAAGAAAAAGCTGTATGAGAATTGCTCACCTTTGAATTTCTGACTCCACGTACCAGACACAGAATAGGCATTCTGTCAGTATTTGGGAATTAGGAATGAGTGACACATCTTTAGTCATTTTTCTTTGGTTCCACAGTTTTCCTGTGTTCCCTGTAGCTTTAAAAACAAGAAGAAGAAGACTTCCAACTCAGGTCCGGAGGCCTGGACCCTCTCTCTGCCTGACGGGGCTGGGGCTCACACTCGGGAAGCCACACAAGCTTAACTACAGGTTGCTGGCCTCCTGGGACCCTGGCCTCATGTCACAGCACTTCTCTGCTTTCTACTGTGCTTTATCTTCTCAAGTCAGGGTGGACACTCCCCGCACAAAAGCCACAGCTGCCAAGCTGCCGATAAGCGATGGCCTGCGCTAGGGACCGTCCCCAAATGCTTCCATGACTGACAAGGCCCCAGCTTGGGGGAGCGCTGCTCTGAGTGGGCAGGCTCAGCACTGCCAACCAGAAGCCTCTCAGGTTCCTGCAGTCCGTTACCAGGTGCCCTTTCACCGAGTCAGAGGAAAGGGTCACGTGTCCTGCTTCCCGTACCTGCTCTGCTGGCAGGTCCGGGCGCTGTTGAGCCCATCCCTGTGCTCTCTGCCCAATTCCTCTCGGATCAGGATGTTTCCATGAGAAGACTGGGTGTGATTTGCCCCAACCCGGCACCCGCTGGACGCAGCCTGGCCTGCTTCTAAGGGCCAAGTGCCACACCTCAGGAAAAATTCCAGGCGAAAAGGCAGGAAGAATGTCAATGTCTTGGACATGGTTTGTGTTTGGTTGAAATGCTCTCATTTTAGTCATCGCCCTTGGAAGCGCTTGCTTTTCACACACCTTCCCATAGCACGAGTGAAGGGTATAGAATGCGTCTGAGAAAGCTAACGGTGGAGGACAAATCCCAGCCGTGAGCACAACTCTGTGTCACTCTCCTCCTCGGAGTGTCCGCTTTTCTGGTTTGCTTAGCTTTCTAAGAAATGTCTGAGAAATTCATTCGTTCATTCGTTCATTCACAGATTTTCGAAAGTGTGTACCTGCCAGAATCTGTACTATCAGGGATAAATATGACCAAAATAAACATGGCTGGTCTCAGTTTGTGAGTTTCTTATATTTTAATGGAGAAGACAATGGAAAAAAAAAAAAAGAGAGAGAATTATAAATAGTGTTTGGAGAGAGCTCTCAAGTACTAACACCAGGGCAAACTAAATATACTTATGAACAGGGGCGAGGAATGGAAAATAAACTTCTACATTTTGCTAGTAGATTCAGAAAGTTATGCACTCTGTCAACCTCAGACTGGCCTCTAAGAAATATCTCTAAAGATATGACCACCCTCCGTTTAAAAACACCTCAGGGGAAAATGAAGCCGATAGTGGCTCCCAGGTTTTGCCAGTTGTCTCAGTCTCAGTCCACTTCTGGAGTACAGTATCCCCTTCAGAAGGCTACATTTTTAAAGAGAAGGGGAGACTTGGGGGCTCTTCTAGGCTAGCAAATGAAAACACAGGATATCCAGTTAAATTTGAATTTAAGATAAGCAACAAATTCTTTGCACATATGAGCATGCCCCAATATTGCATGGAACCCATTTATACAAAAAATTACTCCTTGTTTACCTACATTGACCTGGGAAACCTGTATTTTAAGCTCTTCTAGAGAACAAGAGAGAAGAAAGCAAGCAATCTTGCTGCTGTGTCTCACAATGAATAACCTGGCTCTTTAGCTTGGAGACAAGAATAATAAGAACCGAGATTTGTGTAGGGAAACATTTTCCAAACAGTGTATTTCTCAGAATATATATATGGAAAACAGTAAAAGATACACTGGGAGGGGAAAAATGTTTTCAGGTCAAAAGTTTGGCCAACGTTGCCTGCCCTGTATTTCCATTTTGGAGTTTATGAAATACTATGGAGCAGCATAGAAAGTTTCAAACAGTCGTGCAGGAAATCATCCTGGTTGACCTGGTTTAACGTAGCTTGCCCATGGAATGCTGTTTATGGGCTTTTGTCTGTTTGTTTTGTAGAGGACACCTATTAACACCGGGCAAACTTAAGTGCTCTGCGCAGAACTCTTTGGAAATCGCTAGCATAATAAATGAAAGTTCTCTTCAAATATCCAGAGGACAGCTAGGCCGGGAGGAGTCAGATTTAGTCTTTGCAAAAGCAAAGGGCAGGTGGGCACCCAATGCATGGACACACCTGAGAGACAGATTTATGGTTCACTATGAAGACCAAAACTTTCTAACAAGAATACTCCGCAAGAGTAGGAGCTCCCTGTTTCCAGTGACTTTGAAGCAGCATCAAAATGCCACTTGGGACACTGGAGGAAATTCTTGTTCTGTGTAAGAGATCCTTCAGGGCTACTAGGAAGTATGTTCACATAACATGGATGGGGTCTCCCTGCAAATTTTCTTTAAAACCGAGCCCTGTGTTCTATATCCTTTCTGCACCCTAAGCCCAGCCTTCCGGATTCACTCTTAGTGTGCTCCATTCACATCGAGGGGCCCGCACGTGTCTTTTAAACTCCTCTGGGAGATGAGTACTCCAAAGTTAGTGATCTTTGCCCTGATTGGCACATCTTCAGAGCCCCACCCTGGGCCGCTGAGCTTAGTGGTCCAGAAAAGGATGGGGCCAGGGCTGTGAACCACCCCCTGCAGTGTCCATGGTTGGGTGCAGGTCACCACATACTGAGACACTGGGCTTAACAGCACACAAAAGAGGATCAAATCCCAGCTCGGTTTTACTCCTGCCATCTAAAGAGGGTGGCAGAGTTGGGTGCAGGAGGCCCCCACTGTTGGTTCGAGTGACCCCCCCAACCGCATGTGTTCTGGTCTTCAGTCCTGACTGTAAAATAAAGGGATTAGATGAGGGATGCTTCTAGATTCTGTAATCTGGACCTCTGAATTGGTGCAGATATTTAAGTATCTCAATGGTCCATGGGACTTAATGAAAGAAAGACCTCTCCAAACGAAAGCTCTGTGTGTGTGTGTGTGTGTGTGTGTGTGTGTGTGTACATGGCAGCACACAGCACACACCGGGGAATTTGAAATCACTTTGCCCCCAGCTCTCCACTCCCCAGTCTTGTATGTGTCTATAGGTTTGGGAAATAAAAGGTTAGACTCAGAATGGGTTGTGAGCCTATGATTTAGGCACTGACTTTTCAGGGGGAGCTCTGGGTTCGAGTCCCAGTCCTGACTCAGCTGCTGAAGCTTGTTCTCTGCCTCCAGGTTTGACACAGCCCTCCCTCCCCGTCTTTCACGTGAGGGGTTTGGTTCCAGGATCTCCAAGCTCTGTGTCTCTTGGGAAAGTGTCTCTGATCTATTTTCGCTTGGATTTGCATGCTCTCCACAAGGATTATCATCTGGCTGACTCAACTTTTGCTTATTTCTTTTGTTTGATCTGCTCTTGTGTTTCATAACACATGATCTGCAGCCAATTTTAGCCCTTCTTGGATTATGGGAGTGTCAAAAAGAAGGTATCGGAGCATTTGTCACGGTTTCTGCCAGGGATACGTGTCTGCCCCCTCCCCACCCCGCCCCACACCCCTGACACTCCCTTCCATTCTGGCACAAAAGGAGTCCCGCCCCTCCCTGGATGACAATCTAAGTGCAGTCTGGTTTTCACATTAGCTGAGAGGAGGCCCTGAAGTCAGAAATCCTTGGCACATGAGTCACTTCGTCTCTTTGTGCCTCATTTCCCTCGACTGTAAATAGTCAAGTTGCACACTTTCTGGGCCCCCAGTGTTGGAGGCCCCCCTGGAGGAGACGGTGATGGAGATGAGGGACTCCCTTTTGCCTACGGATCTCTTCTTTCCCAGGTGGGCACTCTGGTAGATCACAGTCCAGAGGGATTCTTGAAAAAAATAAGATGTCTCTCAGTCTCTCCGCTTCTGCTCCCAGCCCCTCCGGGCCCCCATTATCTCTGCCTGGATGAACCTTTTAAAACCAGTAAGATCAGCCCTTGTCGAAAAGCCCTCCATGGTTCCCTATTACATTAAGGACAAAGCCCGTAGAAGGTGAGCTCGAAAGAAAACACAGTGGAAACTCACCTTGAGAACAAATGACACACCCAAACGTTTTAAACATATCCCAGCATCCAGGATCCTCCTCCCGTGGGACCCAGAATGCACAACACCATGCTGCGTGCCAGGGATCAGTGGAGGAAGGAGGCGTGGGCCCTGTGTTTAAGAAGCTGACATGTTTTTAGAAAAAGTAAACAGGTACACCAAAGGAATAACTTGTATGTACTGGAAATATGCTTACACATGATTTTATTACATAAGAAAAAAAAAAAAAAGAAATGGCATGAGAAAATAATAAAATTAAATAATAAGTACACCTCTCCCCCACATGATTCCACTCTTATCCCTTCACAACCTCAGCCTCACTGTCAAAGTTCAAAGGTTTATTTTAACTTTAATTGATCGGTTCACTTGCGTTGTTTCTTCCTATTCCAAAAACCTAGGTGAAACCGTCCAGTATTTGATTTTTCTCCTACTGACTCACATCACTCAGACAAACACCCTGAAGTTCTCTCCAAATTGTCTGGAATGGCAGGATTTCAACCTTTTGATGGCTGAGTAATATTCCATTGGATTTATGTGCCAGATCATCTTGTTCCATTCACCCATTGATGGGAGTGTAGGTTGATTCCAGATCATGGCTATTGCAAACAGTGCTGCAATAAACAAATAGGCACACACATCTTTTTGAGTCAATAATTTCATATTCTTTGGCTAGATGCCTACAAATGGGATTACGGGATTGTACAGTAATTCCATTTTTTAAGGTTTAATTTGTTGATAAATCAGATGTTTTCCAAAGTTGCTGCAACAAACTACATTCCCACCAAAAATGCATAAGAGATCCTTTTTCTGCTCTTAGAAATCACAGACCTTGACCAACGTTGGCCTCATGTCCAGCACTGGCAAATCATAAAGAAAGACATGTCTCCTGATAGGTCTCCCTTCTACTCTGTCTCTGTGCAGCAGAGCTGTCTTGCCCCTTTCTTGTCCCGGCGCAGCTCTCTGGCACCCAGTGTACCTATAAGAGAAACCGAACTTCTTCCTGGGTGCATGGAGCCCCACCTGGCCAGCTTTCCGTAGCCTGGGTGTTCCCACCAATGGAAAGACTCTTCTCCTAGATCCCCAGGCTTGTGTTAGTGAAACTCCACTAGAGAGACAGCTCCTCAGGGCTATCTTCCCTGAACACATGCAAGACGGCAGCATGACCCATACACTCTTCTCCCCATTACCCCCAACGGATACAATCACAGCTCGTACCACCAACTTGCCCGTTTACTTATCGTCCTTCTTTATTATCTTGTCCACTCACTTGAGGGTGAGCCGCAGGAGGGCTGGGATCCTCCTCTGTCTCTAACATCTAGGACACAATTGGCTCATCATTGATGCCTAAGGAATATTTGCCAAATGACTTAACAAATAAATGCGTATTGAAGGAAATTTGAAAATGCAGAGTAGTATAAGAAGCAAAGAAAACAGTTATACTTCCTCCTTCCAGGTATTCATTCTGTTGACATTTTGGAATATTTCTTTCCTTTAGGTCTTTTTCTTTTTGCCTATATATAAGTGCATATGATGCATAATATATATTTAATAAAGGTTAATATTATGCCAAATATGGTTTGTATCCCGTTTTTATTTGTCATTGTGATGTATTTTAACTATTTTATGAAATAATCTTTTAAAACACAATTTTAAATTGCGTAAAATTACATGAGTGTATCAAAAAAAATTTAAGCAGTTCTCTATTGTTGGACACTGATAACTCAATTTTCTTTCAATCAACCTACACCCAAATAATTCTAATTGAACCTGAACTTTCAGATACCTCCCTCACTATGAGAAGTTGGTTAAAAGACACTTTCTTTCCGGGAAATGTCCACAGACCAAGTCTTAATCCTTTATGTTTTCTGTGGCTCCTCCTTCAAAAGGGGTTGACTTAGTTGATGACCTTGTTATTAAGTCAAAGATTTGTGATTCTAAAAGATTGTGTTTCTAAAACTCTCTCTTTGAAACATAAACCAATAAATTGTTCACAATTAAATGGAGTGACAGAGCACACAGGGCTGGTCCCAATTTCATACAGTACAGTATCCTGACCCAGGAGGGTTTCATGTTGAAATGAATGCTCAGAAAAGAAGATTAAAAAGTTTTCAGCGTACACCCTGGTGGCCTAGCGGTTTAGTACACCCTGGAAGCAGTCCCACCTACATCCCAAGGTCCGTGTTCAAGGCCTGAGGCCGGAGAGAACAACCAATATGAACAATTAAATAAAAATAAATAAAGTGATTCTTCCTCCTCTCTCTGCCTGCCTGACTGCCTCCTCACCATCATTTCTACCTGTACCTTTCCTATTAGCGGGGGTGGGGGGGAAGTTTCCAAATACTTATCACATAATGAAGTCTTCATGAACTAAAAAGAATATTCAAGATGGCGAACTCCTTCACTTTAAGAAACACAAACTGAGACCCAGATCCTGGGCAACCCCATAGTCCCATCGCAAATCGTGATGAAGCCTCTTTCCACCTCTCTCTCCCCTCTCCCCACTTCCTCCTGCCCCTTGCTTCCTCCCTTCAGTACTGGTTTTTTGTGAGGTAGATTTTATAAAAGATTTCACCATGCTGGAAAGGATCTTAGAGAGTGAACTACTGCAACCTCTTCATTTTCGAAGATAAGGAAATGGAGGTCCACACTAGAGAGGGCGTCGCAGAAGGTCACCATAACACCAGCTTGTGGCAGGGCTGAGGTGAGAACCCACTTCCTCTTTCTCCTCCTCCAACAATCTCTCCTCTGTCCCAGCTTTGTGGGCCAGAGAAACAGTCAACACTTAGCAGAGTCTGCTCTTAGGGTCTTTTGCCTTAAGTACTAAGAAATCATGTTATTTCACCTAGAGAACTGGGAGCTCCTAGTCTTCAGTAAAAGCCAACCCATGTTTACAGAGTGCTGGCTGTAAACACCGCAGTGCTGGGGACGGAGCTGCACCCCTGCCTCATCAGCCCACCCCCACTCCCATTCAGCGCCACCATCCTCTTAGCACCCAGACCACTCCCTTCTCCTTCCACACTGACTTGTGTGATCTTTTGATTGTCAGTCTCTTTCACTAGTTTCCTAAGAGTAGACACCCCTTTTCTTTTTTTTCCTCAGGACTCTAGGGCCTACTTCACAAATCATAAGAACTTGTCAAGTTTGTCTCTCTGAGCTCTGAATAAGAATACAATCTCTGCATTGGCTTGCTGGGGCTGCCAAGACAAAATGACACATACTGGGCGCCATACTTGTTATCGCACTGTTCTAGAGGCTGGAAGTCTAAGATCAAGGTGCCAACAGGGTTGGTTTCCTCTAAGACCTCTTTCTTTTTGACTAGTGGTTTGCCACCCACTTGCTGTCTCATCATCTGGTTTTTCCTCTGTGTTCATGTACCCCTGAAGTCTCTCTGTGTGCCCTAAAATTCTTTTCAGAAGGACACCAGTCAGACTTGAGAGAGAGCACTCAAATTTTAACTTGTTTAATGCCCTCTGTTCTTCTTGGCACGGAGTGCATTATCTAATTTGATCTCTGCCAAGGTTAAGCATCAGAGAACACTTGCCAGTGATGGCCACATACATTGCCGTGCTAGAGCTCAGAGAGACAAACGATATATAAGCTTAGATGGCAGTGGAAGGACTCTTGCTGTTTAATAAGAAAATGCACCCCCACACATTGGCAAACTGGCAAACTGTTTCAGTCCATCTCTTTCCTGTTTCTGACTCCCATTTCGGCTGGGTAATGTAGTCTGTCTCAAACCAGGAAAATGAGACTCACTCTAGCTCTTTCAGCTTCAGACATTTCACATAGCTACTATCATGAAAGACACACGGCAGATGGAGAAATGGAGGGGCAGCTAGTAAGTAACTTTGCCTCTGTCACACAGCTAGCCCATTGAAGAGTTAAAGCTCAGACATATTCTGGCTGCGATATCCACTCTCTTAGCCAGGGCCCCAGCCTGAGTCTCCATGAGGAATCTTGTTCTTTTTTACTCCAAAAGGAAGAGAAACATAAGACCGGTGGAGAGAGGAGAGTAAAGTAAGCTGAGCCATGACGTGCCAGACAGAGAAAACAGAACTGAAAAGGTTAAGATCTACAGGGAGCTGGCTGAGCATAGAGCTGGTGTGTGCGGGGAGATTGGAAAGTAAGTTAAAGTTAGTTTCGTGGGTGTCTTGTTTTATATAAAAAAAATTGGGCTTGATTGCTCAGACATGATGTGCTATTGACTATTTTAGCAAGATATGATTTAATCGTACTTCTCCATCTCACCAGTGAGGAAAGTAAGGTCCAGAGAGAAAAGACTTTCCCAAGTTCACATGGTTGGTTCGTGGCTGAGCTGACCCCAGCACCCATATCTCCGAACCCCAATGCAGTGCTGCGATCAAACTGGCATCAGTTAAAGGAGTGCCCCCCCACACACCCCCATGTTTTACTGTGTCTTTCATCCAGTTTTCTTCCACTTGCTTACTTGGGCAATTGTACATTTCCTCAAGTGTCAATTAAATATTATTTTTCTATCTAAAATAACGATTATACTTCAAAGTAAGATCCTGCAGACGTTACTAATGATGCAGTTCCCTATGTCACTTTGTAAAGTGTGACTGTACATTTTTATAAGCGAGAAGGACCTGTCTGTCTTATGTCTAATAGATACTTAGAGATACAGAGATAAAAGAAACAGCCATGCTGACTGAATTCGTTTGACCAAACTGCTATATTAGGCCAGCAAGTATTTGCTGGTACCTGCTGCTTGCTGGACACTGTGCTTGAAGGTTGAGATCCAAAAATGCATGAGCTCAGATCTCAGGTGAAAAGGCTCTTGCCATCTCATAGTGAAATGCACAGATACTCATTGAGTATGGTATGCTTTCTCAGTCCATTTTTGCCAGGCTTATAGCTCCTTGTGCTAGCAATTCCCCAGTGAGAGAATTCAGTGGGGATCCGACCAAGAAAAGGGAAACCACTCTAGGTCTTTCACTGTATGAATATAATATAAGGAGTTGGAGGCACAGGTGATAGAAGAACCGAGAGGCCAACAGGATAGGGATGAAAGAACCAGACATTAGCAACAGCAGGAAGATGTTGCTGCTCCTGAGCCTGGAAGGACACAGGAGAAGGTGGTGTTACATCCCAAGTCTGGGGTACTTATTGGACAGGAGATAGAGGAACCTATACATGTAAGCACTGCTGGAGATGTCATTGGATGGAGGCAGAGAAGAGAACCCAACAACCACCTCTCTGCTTCCAAACCAAGATACTTCCACTGGCTTCCCTGAGCCAAGCTTGCTTTGACTCAAGCCACAGAGTGGGGAGCCTGGAGCAGCTTTGCCCCTGTGATACAAGGCAGAGGCAGGAAAGCCTGAGAAGAGGCACTGTGAGCAAACTGGCAACTGAGACACCTGGTGACCTTGGACAATCGCTTCATCTCTGAGTCTTGGTTTCCTCCTTGGTAATTTGAGGAGAATAATACCTCTCACGCTTGTTGTGAGACTTGTATGAAATCAAATATGTGAAAGCATTTCATAAGCTTCAAAGAGCATGTCTACAAGTGTAAGGGCTTTTATTATTGGTTTGAATCCAAAGTGTTTTGGACTTTAGACTCCAAGGAAAAAGGAGAGTCCTCTGTGGGGTGCTCAGGTATCATTGGGAATTTCAAATGCTTAGCTAATTCCCTAAGGAAAGGGATTGTAGCTTGTTACTGTGACCGGTGACTCTGCTCTATCAGCTTTTAAAAACCACAGATTCCTTTTGAACAGAGGCACGTAACTGAAAGGATGTCAGAGAACTCTTTCGATGCTATTTGGGGATCTGTCTGTGGTTTTGAATCAAAAAGAGACAAATAAAAGAGGATTCTTGAAATGACTCCAATACTCTTTATTATACTTCATTTCTCAGAGGACCATCGTGGGCAAGAAGTTTGCCAAATTCTCTTTGAATTTGTCAGGTGCCTAATTCTTGGCAGAGAGACTGGGAGCCTCTAGAAGCCCATCCTTCCTGGCCAGTCCTCTCTTTCTTGGAACTCAGGTTCTCAACTTGTCTCATAGAGCAGTTTCGACTTTCAACGTTTCCTTTACCCTTTTCCATTTGTCCTCTACCTCCTTTATTTCCTTTCTGGTTTTTTTTTCTAATAATCTTTGTCAACTCACTTTCATAGATTTACTTCTTCCTCGGACTTGCTGATGGACGAGTCAAACCTTAACATCATACTGGATCTATTTTAAGTTGTGAGGACATAGCATTTTCTTAAAAAAAAAAAAAAAAAGAATAACCTCAATTTCCCTTGAATAGCAGGTGTAAGAAAGTATGGTCCCAAACTCTTTGAGACTAGTATCTCTGCCAATGGTGACATCGTAAGATATAATCCCTTCCTTTCTAGTAGCAGAAAGTACTGGCCATGGTCAGAACTTTGACTCTGAGCAGGACTCTCAAACCAGGTCCGTGAGAATGGCAGTGATTTTACCAATGGCACAAGGAGATTTGACCTTCTCAGCAAGAGTGGTCCTACCTCCTGTAACTTTCAATGTATCTCTGTGGTAAGTGAAAATGACCAGTTGGTGATAAAGAGTTTAATTTCTCACTGGTTAAATGATGACATTGGGCCTTGATGGTAAGTTCTCTCCTAGCACTGACGTTTAAGAAATCAGTATCATTTCACCAAAGAAGGCCTATTATGGTCACAGAGGCACTAAGTAATAATCTCCCGAGTGACTCATGGAATTCCCAATGGATCACTGTGAACTGACATTTTATTGGTGCAGAGTCTGTGGCATATAAAAATGTCAGCACAGGAAGAGTGATAGACATCGTCTCCTACAAGAGCACTGAGGAGTCTGCGACCCGAAGCTGATGGGCGTCTTCTGACTGATTCCTTCCACAGATGTGCATTATGTCCATACACGTGCCAACCACTGTTTTCATCCTGAGGTACAGTGATGAATAAGACCGATGAGGCATCTGCCCTCCTAGACAAGTGTGGCAAGATGCCTGCTAAGAGGAAACTAAGAGAAAAAAAAAAGGTCAGATAATTCAAATTTGTAATAATTGCTTGAAAGGTAATAAAAATATAATAGATACATTCACTTTATTCAATGGCTATTGAATAACAAGGGGTTGGGTGTGACTGTTGGCACAGGTGACCTTTCCGATGAAATCTAAGGTTTGAGAAAAAGCCAGTTTTGTGGAAACTAAATTGTCAATAAGTTTATAGTCAGAGTGAACCAAATATGCAAAGTGCTCGCAGCCAGAATGTGTTTGTTATATTGATGGAGAAGAAAGGCAATATGGCCAGAAGGCAATCAGGGGACAGTTGCTTGAGTTGTAACTGCAGGTTCTGGCTGGGATCAGATTGACCACGTGGGTTGCAGCAGGAAGTTTGGGTTTTATTTTAAGTATGGAAAGCCACTGAAGACTCTCAAGCAGGTAAGTGGCATGATCCGCCTTACGTTTCTGAAAAACTCCTCGGACTGCAGGAATGAGAAAAGAGAATGAGGCTACTGGAATCATTCCGATTGAAAATAAAGGTCGGCAAAATTAGTAACAATGGAAATAGAAAGAAGGGAGGGCGGGATTGGGGATTTATCTCAGCATAGACCTATAACAATGATTGAATATAAAAACAGAGAACCAGAGAAATCAAAGATTTCTAGACTTTGGAGCAACTGGGTGAATGGATGTGCCATTACGACGTGGGAGTGAATTTAAGAGTGTGAGGGATCAGGGAAGCCTATTAGCCATAAAGGGAACTGGCAGGGAGGGACACGAGTTTGGGAATGTTCAGGTAATTCGGTGGCATAAGGATTGGAATATTAGCAAATATCTATACCTAAAGGGAAAGTGAAACCTAGAATGACTTTAGCATTGATAGTCAATGAATGTGATTTTTGCCACTCGGGATATTTGGCAATGCCTGGAGAATCTTGGTCATGGTGACTTAGGAGGGAGGGAGACTGCAATCCTTCTGGCATCTAGTAGATAGAAGCCAGAGATGCTGCGGCACATCCTTCTGTACACAAAGCAGTCCGCCTAGCAAAGACTTACTTGGACCCTAATGTCAGCATTGTTGAGTTTGAGAACCTGGCTTTACAGATTGCTTTTTGGCATTTATGCAAATGAAGGACCAGAGAGAAGTGTCCTGGACGATGGATGTCATTCTAGAAAAATTATTAGGGAGGAGCCTGAACTGTCTTGGTGGCAGAAGCTGACAGGAACTGGTGAGTCCGGGGCTCACAACTTCCCTGTGGGCAGAACTGGAGTCCCAGGACTGGGCTCAGAGCTCTTGGAGGACTTGGCGAGAGCACAGCATAGACTGGATCTAACCAGAGAGCATGGAGCCAAGTCAAAAGCTTGGTAGAAGCCTGCTCAGTGAAAAGGGATGAGTCTAGGGGAAGGCCAGAGCTTCCTGAGGATGAGAAAATGACAAGGGATCCTGAGGGGCAGGTGGCTTGGGAGTAGGAAGTTCTCATGCATTTGGGCTTCTTGGGGCTGACTTCCAACGAGAGATCCTCTGGTGTCTGCGGCCCCCTTGCCAGTCTGCACAGTCAAATCACCCGAGAAGGTGTTCTGAGTGTTCATACCTAGCCCCACACCCAGAGACAGTTATTCAGTTAACCTGACTTGGGGCCCTATGCCTGGAATCTTAACACCTCTTCTAGGTATTCTGGGGTGAGAATCACTGATTTAATCCAAGCTTTGCACACTGAATCACCTCTGGGGCCAGTTAAATTTAAAAAAAGAGGGGAGAGAACCAGGCAGGCCTCCGCTCAAGGACCCCCACCCCCACCCCATCACCCACAGATGCCTTATAGAAATCTGGACTCGGTTGTTGCCAGATCTTCTTGTTTTCTTGTTTTAATTTTTTTCAAGAAAGCTACAATCCAGATTTCATTTTCAGTGTTAGCTCCAAATATCTTAAAATACCATGCCAAACTAAACATGTACACAGAGCACATTGGACCCTTGGGCAGTCATTTAGCAACCTCTGATCCAGTCCAGTGGTTTTCACTTTTTTTTTCAGTCACAGGAGATTTTCTCCAGTAAGTTGTTCTGTGGAACTGCCATGGATTAAATAAATCTAAGCAAAACTTTGCTTGGAGCTGAGCACAGCCTCGCTCAGCCCTCCTTCCAGCCCCAGGCTTCTCAGTGAGGTTCTTCCTGGTTCTGCAGAAGCTCACTGGTCCATTTACCAGAGGAGGAAAATGAGGTCCCTTAGAACACAATGCTGGAGCAGAACCAGCCCCCTTGAGGCTATTTGGAAATATGTGGGGATGTTTGGCGTTTTCTCAGTGACAGAGTGGATACTACTGGTATTTGGTGGCAGGAGGCCAGGAATGCTAAACTTCCTGCAATGCCCAGGGGAATAACAAATCACCCCAAGGGAACTGCCAGCAGCTCCCTACTGGGAATTGCCAGATGAGGAAATGGAGACCCAGAGAGGTTGGACCAGTTGCCTTTGGCCAGTGCAGACTGCATGCATCCCAAGGACCTGGGTTTGTATCTCAGAGCTGGGGAGGGAACAACCACGATGAACAACTAAATAAAATAAATACTTCTTCCACTTCTCTCTTCCTGCCTGCCTACTTGCCTTCTCTTCTGCCTGTACTTTTCCTCTAAAAATAATAAATACATAAATAAGAAGCTAAGTGCCAGATATTGAGACGTGGATCCAGAAAAGAAGATGCGGCTGTTGGGTCTTCTCGGCCGGGGCCTCCAGCCCCGTCAGTCATTTAATCCCCAGGTCAAAGTGTGCCAGTTTCAAAAATAGGATGTGGGATCCAAAGGTGAAAGAAGGGTGTTCCCCAGCACTCCAAGGAAACGCAACCTCCTATTTTTGTCATCACACTAGCTCCACGTTGTACAGTTTCCCGGCTTATAGAATTATTACTACTGACTCAGTTTTTCAGTATCCGTCAAATCACGGCAAAATTATTCATATTCACAGGCAAGGAAGTGGGCCTCTCAGGGGCCACTTCTAGGTAACCTCCTTTTTCAGGTCTGATTTTGTTTGTTAATCTTCCCAGTGAGGAAGTTCAAAGGGGGTGTTTCTATTTCCAGTTTGAGTTTAGACCAGCAGTCATCAAATGGGGCTGACTCTCAGAATCACTGGGGACTTGGCTAAATCATAAGTGCCCTGTCCTACCTCAAGGGGCGAGGGTCTCTGTCCTCTCTGTCAGACACTCCAGGGTGATCTGATACTCACGACACCCCAATCGGTCTCACCTGACTCAATGACTCAATTCACCATTCATGTACTTCGATGCCACAGCAACATCAAAATACGACGTAGGATTCTAAATGTTTATTCTCTCAGCTGGTGAGAAAGATGAGATTACATCCAGCAGTACACTAGTGAGCGGATTTGTGGTGGGCAGGGGAATTGATGAGCAGTGTGCTAGTGTGCTGATTTCCATGCTGTAAAAATGCTGTAAAAGCCTTCTAGGACTAATTTCAAGCTACCAGCGTCACGTAACATGAAGGTAAGAAAGAGATGAGCGCAATCAGCTATTGTGAGATTTTGTCAGCCAGCCCAAGAGCACATCTTCTGTGCCCCATCTCCAAAGCCAGGAGTCTTTCCCCTACAATATCCAGAGCTGGGACATGGGAAAACAGGCTGATGCGGGAAAGGGGGGAAGACGCTTTTCACAACAGCCTCTTTTTCCAGGGGTAAGAGTCTAAATGATCATGACTTTACCATGGCCTTCAGAGAGAAATCAACATAACTTTGAACCTTACCTTTGTGACAAGAGGCTATGGGACCTTGGACAAGTCACAAACTTCTCCAGGACTCAGACTGTTCCTATCTAACGTAGAAAAGAGAGTACAGTCCTCAAAGGGAAACTTAAAGGCTAAAGAATATTGTGTATGTAAAATAGTTGATTGTCCTTGGCAACTAGTGATACCTAAAAGTCCCTGCTTTCCCTTCCTCTCCCACACCCCCCACATTTTGACCTAAAAAGACCCTCATAAATCTTCCCAGTTAGATGCCTTGCTGGGGAATCAAGAGACCCAGGAGAGTAATGCTTTGCTCAGCAAACCACAGTCCATTGGCATGGAAACCACTCCCTCTTCCCTTTCTCCTCTCTTGACTCAAAAGGTCAGGACATGTGTCCTACACTACTCCAGCCTCTCACCTCCAACCCCATCCCCAAAGCATGTGCATGCTCATTTCCACAGACCAACCTGGAAGTCAAGCTGCGGAAATTCTGCACACCTGCGTTGCTGTGATTTTGCCTATCACCGTGCCAGGGAAAGCTTGGGCAGAATGTAGAAAAGGCATTTTGCTTAAGCAGCCCAGGCTTTGGACCTGGCCTGGCCCTCCTGAAGGTGGCTTTCCCTGTTCTGTCACAGACGATGGAAACAGTGAAACTATGGATGATGTCTCTGCATCCTCTTCCCTTCACACCAGCTAATGTGTTTTTCATTTCTTTTGGCGGACTCAATTTCCCACATGTTCTTCCAAGCTCTTCCTCTCGGCTCCCCAGGGTTTCCCACAACAAACCTGCGTGCTTAGGCAGACAGGCCCTCAAATGCGTACCGGATATGCCTTTGGCTGTGTTTTTCAGCCCCAGCCCAGGCTCCCAAGGTTGAAGAAGGGCTGGCCTCTGCTGCTGGGTGGCCCTGGCCTGCTGCAGCGGACCCATCCCGCTGAAGGAGAAGACCTTCCTCCCAGCGCTGAACCTGTGCCAACACAGGCAAAGACCTGCCCCTCACTTCTCAAAATAACAACGCTGAGAGCATGCTGTTCCACAGCGAGCACTTTGCATTTTTTCCATAGTCCCTTTACCTGTGGCTTCCTGTTTAATTCCATTGCACCCCATGAAGCAGGGGACACCACCCCAGGTAAGTGAGGACTGCTGACGGGTCTGCTCACACCAAGTCCAGGGCGTTTGGGCCTCCCCCGCATGTCTCTTTTGTTCAAAGGAGTCAGCTGGGTTCTACCTATGTTCAAATGTGGCTCCGTCCACTGTGTGGACCTGCCTTGCATCCTCCTCCCTGCTCGCCTCTCTCCCTTCAGAAGTCACTTTGTTCACAGAGTAACCAAACGGTTAAGCAGAGGACCTTCACTCTCAGTCTGAATCCCTAGTGAGAAGAGACACCTTGAGTTTTCCTCCCGTTGTGTGTACACCTGTGTCCTACTGCCAAATAATCCTTTGGACATCAACGTGTTTGGTGGTTGTTGCTTTTGTTTCCTTTCTTACCAGTTCCTTCAAGCAGAGGAGGGAGCAGAACATAAAGCATGTGTGGAATCTCTCAGTCCCACGAACATCTAGCTGAATGGGAACCACACAGAGAACTTCCTTGTCCCATTGGGTTACTGCTGAGGGAAGTAAAGATGAGGGCATTTAGACTCCAGAATGCATTTGAAATAAGGAATTTCTAGCATATTCTGGAAACTTCTACCACCCAGCCTGCCATTTCCACCAAACCAAGTCAGTTCAGATCTCTCCATTTGGAATTAACTTCTTCCTGAATTCAACCCCAACCTTACATCTCAGTGGTCATGCTTCTGTGTAGCACATCATCCATCATCCTCTGTCATTTAGCCATCCTCTTTGCAGATTGCAAATTCCTCCATTATAAAGACCATTTCTTAATCACAACAACTGGTACTGCAATACCTACTGCTACTGTTACGGCTCTCTGGGATAAATCAAGTGGGCACACTTTTGGAAGTATTTTAAGCAGATTTATTACACGGGCTCAGCAGGGATCCTTCCTCCCACAAAGGCTGAGTACAAGCTGCTGGTTAGGAAAAACTTATATAAGTTAGAGCAAGCGCGGGAAGAGAGGGATGTAATTTAGGGGAGGGGGTTTCAAGGATGGGAAGTTCTTTGTTTGCTGGCAACATTCCAGCAAGCTCTGGTCACAGGATGTTTTTGTGGCTTTGCTAGCTCGGCAGTTTTTATGGCTGTCTTCATGGCTGC
Organism: Solenodon paradoxus; assembly: GCA_004363575.1. Classification (NCBI taxonomy): domain Eukaryota; kingdom Metazoa; phylum Chordata; class Mammalia; order Eulipotyphla; family Solenodontidae; genus Solenodon; species Solenodon paradoxus. The sequence continues at coordinate 247,393 of RJWH01001571.1, forward strand.
TGGAAGCAGCGAGCAGGACTTTTTCCCCCACTCTACTACTACTATTATAATAATGATAACAATAATAGCAACTTCTATTTATCAAGTGCTTACCCTGCGTCAGAGATTATTTAAGCAATATCTTATTTAATCTTGCATCAACCTATTGAGGTAGGTTCCCTAATAGGCATCAACCTATTGAGGCTAGTCCCATTTCAGTATCTCTCCAAGAGTTACATAGAAATGAGTGAAGGAGCAAGGTTTTCTAGCCCAGGTTTGTCTGGCTCTCTATCTCTTGTGCTGGTGCTTCCCAACATCTATGGCTTCCCGTCAAGCACTGTACTAGAAGAACAGCCCCTCCATGAGGAATTCCACTCTGGCCTTAGAAAAAGTGACCAGTGTCCAAAGAGAAAGAACACTGGCAAGTCATTTCATCTACACTTTCATTTCACTGATGAAGGAATTAAGGCCAAAGAGGGGAAAGTAAATCAGCTGAAGTGATCAAGTCCTTGCTGGCAGAGTATAACGACAATGCCATGCTATTTCCCCTGCTGCCTACAATCTCTTGGACTGTCGCGCAATTTCCTAGAGTTTCAAAGGGACAGGAATTGCTCTCATTGGAAAGCTCAGGCAGGAAGAGGGTGTGGATGCAAATATATGTCCTGCTTTATGATCACTCTATATAGGACACCAGGGACACTTGAGCGTCCTTAAAGCTTTTCTTTCCTGAACACTCGTGGGTAGATCAAATGCTCACTTTCCCGTTCCAGTAAATCAGCCTCCAGTGAGTGAGTCGGTTTAGCTCTAACTTGGAATCTTTGTCATGGTTTTGTCTCTGTGCTAACTGTCGGTTGATGGTGTATGTATATTGTCTTTAAGAGACACAAGATTTCATATATATATATATATATATATATATATATATATATATATATACACACACATATATCATATATGTCGTAGAGTCCATATACATGTAGGCTATAAATATATAGGTATGTGTGTATTGATGTATGTATATTATACACACATGCACATATATATAACCTCATGAAATTTTATTTCTTTGCAGTCTATGTCCCTTGGTTACTATTTAGCCCACTCGACATTTTATATTAGCTAATTTCTTGTTGTGGGAGCTTCCCTGGGTGTTGTAGGATGTTTAGGAGCCTCCCTGGCATCCAGCAGCCAGGAGCACCCCTGCCCCACTGATTTAGCCTTAGATCTCCCTTGGCCCTTTGGTGGAGAGGGGATTGTTAATTGGTAAAAAGAAATATCCTAAATTCCAGCTAACATATACACTGTAAGGACACTCTAAATTTCCATTTGAAACTATCCTTATGGCTTCCCTGTGTTGCATGCTTGCCCCATGACCTGTGGTAGCAGGGGATTTATCTCCTTACTCTTCACAAGAGCCCCGTGGGGTAACTGTTGTTGTGTCCATGTCACAGATGAGAAAACTGAGGCTGGTGGTGACGTGTCTGAAAAGTCACACAGCTAACAAGCAGCAGGGAAGAGGCCCAGTTTGGGCTGCCTCTGTGTTTCTAGAGAAACACAGAGTTTCTGAGACAGAAATGAAACTTGAAGACCACTGCTCTGTGCTCTGTTCTCATCTCTCAGTGTACATTTGTTGAATTTCTGGGTTAATCACCAGGATCCTCTAACCCAGCGCGACATGCCCAATAGTAGCACGAATACCACGAATACAGGAGGACTGCAACTTGAATAAGCACTGATGGGAAAGGGGTGCATCTCTGGGGTGTAGACCGGTCTGGGATCAGGAGATAGCTGCCCAGGTTGAGAGCAGCAGGTAGTGGGCAGAGACAGTAGGAAGATGCTGCAAGCAGAGAGCCTGAAAGCAGAAGAGGTCACTTGTCCCAGGCTGAGTCTAGTAAAGCCTCAGACGGGTTTCCTAGACTTGGCAGAAACCCACTGCAGAAAGAGGCACAGGTTAGAGGGACCTGCAAGTCCTCTGGAGGTGGACTGAGGGTGGGGAGGAGTGACGGTCACAAAATCACAGAACCCCATCCATTGCCATCTCTCATTTTACAGAGGAAGAAAGAGACCCAGAAAAGTTGGTCATCCTGGATGCATAAGAGGAATGGAAAGCTGGTGTGAAAACATAGATTTATTGCCTCTCTATCAATGGTATTTCCTAGGAGCATGCCACCACCAAGTTCCCTGACCTTTCCTGACCCGACCCCCTTTACCCCAGAAGAAGTTCCCCAACTCTCATAGCTTCTCACTTAGCTCTCAAGAGTGGTAAAAATACCCATGTGTACATGAACACTGAGCACAGAAACTGCCACCCAGAGAAAGAGGAGTCCAAGCTCAAGTTCAGGACAACACCCAGAAGCAGCAAAACATCCATGACCCACTGAGGCAGAAACCACGAAACGGTTGTCTACGTGTCTGATAGGATTCACAAATGTGTTTTGTTCAGCCACACGATGATTTCAAAATGCTTTGTCACCATTATAAGTCAGAGTTATTATAAGACTCTGATTTCTAGCCTGCAGGCCTGCATGGTGACAGTTACCTGGAACTTCTGCCTTTCCCTCCTTCCTGGCCCCGGCAACCCCCTGTCCACTCTGCTCCAACTCCTGAGGTGGCATCTGCAGGCAGCCTAGAAACAGAAGATCCTCCGCAAGCCTGCTTGCTCTGCCCTGCCCCACAGCAGCCCTTTAGATTTTGGCAAACAGTGACCTTGAAAAGGCCTTCGGTCTGCAAGCTGGCCAGCATCTGTTCCTTCGGCTGCTGCTCCTCTAACTCAGACTGCAATCTCCACCCTGCTCTGCTGCCCTCATTCTGAACACACTCTCCTTGGTCCCAGTCCCTCTTTAAGGGAGGTGTTCAGAGTCCAGAACCATGCAGGAGGAAGGAGGAGCTGATTCAGGCAGAGGATTTAAAGAAAGTCTTTATATTATACATCATTCGTCTTCACCCTACAGTCAGGTTAGCAAACACAATGTCAGCTCTCATTGAAAGAAGGCTCACAGCAAAGTTGATTCTTAGGAGGTCAGTTAAATAGAATAAACCCTGGGGGAAAAACAGCGATCTCATTTCCTGGGATTCTACACAGACAAACCTGGAACCATGTGGGAGGAATCACAAGCATCTTGAAGCATTTTTTCATGTGTAAGTATAAGCAGAGGGAAGACTCTAAAGGAAATGTTCCTTGTAAAGCGACAACAATCTAGCCAGCTGCTTCAGGTTAGTGATGGTTTTCTGCTCCAGATTGAACCCTGTTGGACTTCTGTGTTTCACCCTTTGAGGTTAAAAATATATAAGTGGATAGCGAGAAAAGGAATGGTGTTCTAGAAAAAAGTACTGGCTTGGGAGACTGCTACCCTAGGAGCGTCCCTCCAGTCTACTTCTGACTTTTGGGAGGTCTTAACTCTCCTGACCTCTGCTTCCTCCTTTGAGCAATGAGATTGTTGAATCAGACTGGAGATTCCACCAACTACAACATCCAACACATCAGTCTTTTGTGTGTGATGCCCCACCCCCAACCCCCATGTTCCCCCGGCCACAGGTTCCCTTTTGTCATTCATGAAATGCTCTCCTTAAAGCTGACTTCAGAATGGGGAAACTGCACATATGGGGAAACCTACATATATGAGTTTATTTTCATGTGTAAGATAAATGTTACTGCAATAAATATATATATATATATTATTTTTTTTTAAAGCTGACTTCAATTCTAGTCCTCCTGTTTTAGATTAACCTTATTCCAAGGTCACCAATTTGCTGCATTAATTGTGATTTTAGTATATATTCAAATAAATCCTCAGGAATGCTCATTTAAAATACAGTTATTCTAACACCACCCAGAATCATCTTGTTTCCATGTAACCCTTGAGGGGCCACCCGACCTGGGGTTCATGGATGGACTTCAGGAAATCCTTTAATTGAAAGAATGAAAACTGTGTGCTAAGTGGTGTGTGGGTGTGAGGAGATTTTTTTTGTGGGGAGAATCTTGGGAAACTTCCTGTGATTCTCAGAGGTTGTCTCTTCTACAAAAAATGTTGGGAACCATTGCCCTCGGTTGAGTCTCTAGAATCTGCCAGATCTCTCTTGGTGAAAGACCAGGTAAGAGGACAGCAGTTTTTAAAGAGTCTGCCTGGGGGTCTATCCACACATTTCTTCCCAGCCTCCTTTTTACGTGTCTTCTAGTGAACTAAGGAGAGTCTCTGCAGTTACCTGATGAGTGGTGGTGGGAAGGGCTTCCCTTGGACCTGAGCCTGGGAGTTTGACAGGACATAGTCTAATCCTGGCTCTTCTGAGTCCTGGGCAGGCTAGTCTTGGAAGGGCTGGAATGACAGCACCCCAGAGAAAGCAGCAGGCTTTGCTTATAAGTGCTTATTTATAAGCACTTGTCATGAGCCCCACCACCACCCCCCGCCCCACCAGAATCATCCAGAGCATAACTTCAGCAAAACACTGCTTTCTCACCAGAGGTCTTGGAAGGTCGGCTCTCGGGGATTACTGCAAGGAGCAGGGCAAGAATGATAAACAGGCTCCCTCCCACTCTGCTTTGCCTGGCGGAACTCCCTGCAATTTCCCCACCTGCTTGTTTTACAGCTTGCTGCATTGCCATATGTCTGACCTGAATCCTTAAGTGGCTTTGAGGAGCTGGCTGTAGGAAAAGACTCGTGGAAGTGACCGTGGCTACTGCTTCAAGCCGATCTAAGTATGAAGAGGGCAGACATATCATTTGCCCTGCAGTAACTGAACAGAAGGCTTCCCAAGAGGAAGGGTCATTTATCAGAGAGAAGCGAGTGGACATGAATCAATGTTGAATGAATGACGACTACTGCTCAGGGCAAGTATGTGTGTTATATACAGGAATGGAAAATATAATCAACCATGTTTCAGAGTAGAAGTGTTACCTGTAGGCTGCCTGGAGGTCAGGAATGGTTTTAATAGCCCAGGAAGCTATGCTGGGATGTGGTCCAGCAGGGATTCTGGACTCTGGCCTCTAGTGGGGTTTGCATTCTGACACATCCACAAGCTTGGTGTGCCCTCATGCAAACTTCTCCGTGCTGCAGCCTGAGAGTTCACGCTCATGCACAGACTCATGAGCAAACTAGCGATGGAGATGACAATATCGGGATAAAGATTGTGCGTGTGCAGTAAATGAAAAAAAGCCACATCGCATGCTTACCATAGAGCTTCAGGGAACATTCCTTGTGCTCCGCATCAGCCTCATCATCAGGGAGGAAAGCGGGGGAACATTCCACCAGGAGGGAGAAGCACGAGTGAAGCATAGAGGAGGCAGTCAGTTTGTCTGTGATTTCCATGTATGAGCTACTCTCGATTAAACCTTGAGATCTTGCCAGCAGACCTCAGAGTGGTGTCACAGAAGGGAAGAGTGACCTCATCTCCCTCCTCAGGAGGCTCTGTCCTGATCGCTGTGCTGTCTATGCTGTGCTGGGGTCCTGCTGTCACACTGCCTCCTCTGACTGTGAGGTGCTAGGCACCTGGGCTTCCCAGGTCTGAGGGGGCTGAGGGGGCTCCTGCTTCTGCAGACCCTAGAAGCAGATCCTTCCTCATGGCTGCATATCCCTTGCAGAGAACTAAACAAGGAGGCCCAGCAGCCACAGTGTCAATCAACATCAAAGGAGTCAGGATGCAACAGGAGCCAGAGAATCGCCACAGGCTGTTGCTGAACTTTTGCTCCTGGGCGGGTCCAGTTAGGACCACACATCTTGGAGATGACGTCCCTCAGTGCCATGGGTCCTGGTGGGACCTGTTCATGCCTCACCTGTTTCTTATCACACCCTATAATTGTACTCTACTGTGTTAGATGTTCTTCACTGCACTTATCACTGCCTGATAAGACATGATAACAGTGAATGTTGTCTGTCTTATATGGGGACAGTGCCTGTGACATAGTAAGCCCTCAGAGAGAATTCGCCAGAAGTGGGAAGGATGTATGAATGAATATCCACAGTGCCTGAGGCCTATTAGATGTTCCATAAATAGTCATCAAATGGTGAGCATTTGCCTCCCCAGCCAAGAGAAAAGGATGAGAGCAGAGTGGGGAGAGGAGGATTTTGTTTAGGGAAGGCTTCCAGAAGGTGGCTTTGAACTTAAAGGATGGAGTTCAATTGCGCATGAGATTGAGCACTGAAACATTCCAAATCGAAGGGGCACGTGTTTAGAGAAGGAAAGCACTGGGGGCATTTGAGATACTGGGAATAACTGGGCTTGGCTGGAGGACTGAAAATGTAGGGAAGAATTGCAGGAAGCGCTGCCGGGAGATGTTTCCTCAATATTGTAGAGTGGACCAGCAGCCACGCCAAAGAACAGGAGCCTGCCTCTGTCAGGCAGGGAACAGCCAATGAAGGCCTTTAAGGAGGGAAGTAACATGATCCCACCCATAGAGGGTGAATACAGCAGTGTGTGGCAGTGTGGGTTTAAGGTGAGAGGTAGACGGAGCATGAAGGTCTGAAGCCAGGAACATGGAGGAAATAAGAGCAGGGTACACAGCACCTTTGCATGTTGGGTTAAAGCAATGAGAAGGGAAGGGGACAGTCAGAGATGAAGTTTAAGTGCCTCCATGTCTGATCGAAAGAACAAGACAACATTATGTGCAGGGAGTCTGAGGGTCAACAAGAGAACACAAGAAGGGATCGGGCTCCTGGGCAGGAGACTAAAGCAAAGTCTGCACGTGTCTATTATTTAGATTCTCCATTTGGTGAATGTTTGCGAACGTCTAAGTGGTGAGGTCCCCCTTGGCTGTTGGATCAGAGCTTGAAACTCCAAATGTAGAGAAGAGCTGGAGAAATTGCCTGGTTCCCTTCATGAACGCTGTATTCATGGATGGAGTCTATCTAGGCCTTGCAGTCAGCATGGTTTATAAAGTTGAATCAATCTACCTTTTCATCCTGGCTCTGCTTCTTCTGGGTCGGAGCTCTTAACTTACCCAAACTTCTAATTTCCCATCTTAAAAATAAGGAATGATGAATCTTCCTTAATGTGACTTTCGTGAGGATTAACATACACATGTGAAGCCTTAGCATAGTGTCTGCTAGTGGTAGAATGTTCGATATACCTCAGCAGTTGTTCATATTATTTTATTATTTGCAGTTAATATGGAGGTTGCAAATACAAAAAGCCACAGGGGCGCAGCTGGAATGAGGAAGAATGAAGCCACATGTCCATCTAAAGTGAACAGTAACTATTCACGATCAGCAGATTTCAACCCTTCCAGGAATAGGGATCCAGGTTAGCAGCCGTACAGTTTTCAGGAGAAGCCAGAAATCGAAAATGTTGAGGGCTGAAATTTCCCATTTTAAAGAGTTGAGTGCATTAAATTGCAAAATAATATTGCCGCATACCACATTACATGAAGCAAGCAAAGGTGTCTGCCCGGCTGATGCAGCCCAAGGGCTGCCATCTGTGAGATCTGATTTAAGACGCGCTTCCAGCCTGCTGCAGAGATTCTGGAAGATAGAGCTGCTGCGTTCTCTTCTTGCAACATTGGGCCCCAGTCTCTCTTATATGTAAAAAGAGTAACTTGCAGAGTATACTCCGATCCCCTCCAGTCTTGCAGTTCTGAGATCCAGTATCTGAGGACCTGAGTCTGGTCCCGATGGCGTGGAGACCGTGAGCAGGGTCCCAGGCTGACCGAGTTCCCGTAAAGCTAGACCTGGCTGTCGGACTGCCATGGGGATAAGCTGCTGTGAAAAAAAAGAGAAGCATACAAGGTGGTGAGGCTGGCTGGACAGGCAGAGAAGCAGGACATCGGACCTGACTAGTTAAGCCACTTTACTAAAAACGACAGCTGGACCGAACCAGGTGTGACTGCAGGCCAAGGCTCTGTGCGCGCGCCTGCGCAGGCCGGCCATTCCGCGCTGGGGTGGCAGAGGTGAGCAGACCCAGTGTGTATCTGCTTCCTCTATTTGCTTTTCTCGAGTTTGTTCCTGTATGAACAGACCTTTCTAATCCCCTGTGCGCACCAAGAAGGAAATATCAGCTCTAATTCTGTTTCCAGAAGACTTTACAGCTCACTCCTCCCCGACAACCCTTGCCCCCTGGCCCTCAGGCCCCCAGGTGCTCAGGACCAGAATCCCACGCCCAATCTCTGGGCTTTAACCCAGTGGAGAGCACTTCAGGACGGGCAGATCTGAGTGTTGAGAACCAGCAGCAAGCCCTGCCAGGGGATAGCTGGGCACCTCCGGGTCTGCAGAGTAAAGACAAGGTAGGTGAGTGAGTGTCCCACGGGGTCCAGGACACAAGGCCGCTGTCCCAGCAGATTGAGGTGGGGGCTGGGGAGGCAGGACCCCCATTCAGCAAGGTGCTTGGTTAGGCCATGGTGAAGATTTGCTTTCCTCCACTTTGCTGGGATAGTTGACTGTTCCAGGAGTTCTACCACTGAGCTGATGTATCCTGTGGCTCTGTGACCTACAACATTTTAGAAGAAGAGATTTGCAGTACTTTTTAGTGGAACTCTTCCTTAAAATGACATCTTCAGCTAATCTCCAATATATGAAATAGGTATCTTGAATAGCGAGTCACATGTTCCTTGGAATCTTTGTTTTTCAGTGGCACAGATGCTTTACTTTTAATCAAAGTCTTAATGACGCCTATGGAAATTTTAGGGATCTTTGGCGCATGGTATGAACTGAATAAAGCCCTCCCTTCCTGGGACCATGGGATTCTGAGTAATCAGAGGTCACTGCCTCATCTTCCACAGAGTAAGATACTGACACAAGGTCTCTGGAATCATGTTTCACAGAGCAGATAATGACAACAGAAGGGAATCACAGCGTGCCGCAGACTTTTGGATTCAATAGGAATAGGAGGGAACTACATTGTGTGTTGGAAAGGAGAGGATGGCTCAGAACTGTTGTGGGCCATGTTCTCATCTGAGCTCTGGAACTGACCCCAGCCTTTTGAGAATTCACACTCCCGGTGTGATACTGGAGAAGTGTATGCCCTCTTATCTGAGGACTCAGATTCCCATTCATGGGAGTCAATTCACCTGAGGGTCTATGTGATGACCCACTAGCCACCTGAGTGACTGCCACGTACTGTGTTTGACCCAAGATGTTGCACGATCTCCAGAGCACATGGGTACACTGAGTGTGCACAGGAGGGATGCAGCCCCCAGCCCATGTGGATGTGACTCTAGGTTGGGCTGGGTCCTTACAGATCAAGCAATGGAAATGAATTTTGGAAGGTTGCAGGGGCCTCCAGGGAGTGCAGAAGTGCAGTAAATGAGACCCTAGTTATAAACCCAGCCCTGCAGCCAGATCCAGTTATCAATCCCGAATGTATGAATGGCTGGTGATGTGGACAAGCCACTTTCCCTCTTGCTTCCCCCATTTAGGAAGTGGCGAGCATGACGCCTTCCTTGAGGGGTTGCTAGGTTAGTCAGTATAAGACAGTACAGCAGGGAAGGCTTTGGCTGCACTTAGACCTGAATTCGGATGGTTTCAGACCTGGATTCTCTCCCACTAATAAGCAAAGTGTCCGTAAAAATCTCGGTTTTCTCTTTTGTCAAACAGGTGGCAAGTAAATTAGATACTGTTTGTAAAAACACTGCACTTGGAATATAAACACCTGCGAGGAGGGAGGGGGAAAGAGTGTGGCCAACTATAAGGAAAGTTTGGAGGGAGTAGTGCCCAATACAGATGGAGAATGGGCAAGGTTAGATGATGCCCTGGGTGAGCTGGGTTGTCACCCTGGCCACGCCCCACTTCCCCTGTGGCCTCCAGAAGGGGTCATCCTCTCCCCCAGCTGCAGACTCTCCATCTGTACAAGGAGCATGTTGTACATCACAACTAAGTTCTGATAGTCTCTTCATAGTGGACTCTCAGCCTCCAGTTACAGCCCCTGGGAGGGATCTGGGACTCAGTGTCCAGGGTTCCCCTTCAAGTGCCTTTAGCTGTGAGTGCGGCGAGCCACCCAGAGTTGTGTTGACTTCAGGACAGTCACATAGGTGAACTGCTACACTTGAAGGACTAGATAGTGAAAAATAAACTCACTTCATTTTTCATTTTCAAGAACTGTTGGAAATCAGATTTGGGGTGTGTGTGAAATCTTCTGATCATGGGATTAGCACATAATTCAACATCTTTTAAAAACAATACCTTGGTAATTGGCAGGGTCAGCTCCTGGGCGGCACCTTGAAATATGAGGGTGGTCACTTTTTGACACAGGTCGGCAGGTGCTGGCTGCTGTGGCCCAGGGCTCCCCGTCTCCATTCCCCCAGCAGAGCCCAGACTCTTAACTCTCCATAGACAGCATGTTCACCACATTTGCTGAGACCCAGAGGAACATCTGACACAAAAGGAGCTCATCTTAGTCATTATTTTCAAACTTCAGAATCCATAAAAATTACTGGGGGTAAAAAGACCTGAGGAGTTTGCCTACCTGCATCCCTCTGGCCCCATGCACAGGAATTCTGATTAGCAGGTATCAGGTGGGTCTTAAGAGCCTGCCCACCTGCTGACCCAGCGAATAAGGCCACTGGACACAGTCCACATCCATCCCAAGGACAAGGGTTTGTGACCCAGGGCCAGGGGGAAACAACCAAGATGAGCAACTACATACAATAAATAAATGCTCTTATTACTTTTTAAAGAAGAATCTTCCCACATTAAGGCCCCTTTGGGGAAACACTTGCAGCTGTAACAACGTGTCAGCGAAATGAATGCACAAACCCTGCCTGACATGGGCTCTCGCAATGGAAGGTGGTCAGCTGAGCCAATTATTGTGCCTGAAGACACAGTGCTTCTCCTAAGGAGCATGGCAGAGACCCAGGCATGTTACTCATTTACTAGGAGTTTATTTTAAGAATTCACAGAGACATAAGGAAGATAAGAAGCCATAGGGGCTGCAGAGTGTCAAATCCCCTGGCAACCAGAATACTGTTCAACTACTGGGCATTTTGTTTTGTTTAGTTTGACTCGCAGTGACTGGATTTTCTCATCTGTCCAGAAGCATTGAGTATCTGTCACTGCCTCTTCTGAGCACTGTTCTGGGCCTTAATCCTAGCCTACTGCTCTCCCAGAGTCAACTACCTGATAGGTTCAGCCACTCCCCAGCCAAGGTGCAGTGCTCCTATTGGACAGAGCGATCACACACCTGTAGGTTGCTGGCCAACCCTCAGCTTCCATGTCAGGAGCCTCATGGAGAGAGCCTGGACCCTGGCCTGGCTCTCCTGCTATGATAATGGAGGTGAAGAAAGTAATCAAAATGGCCCAAGAGACAGAGGCACCTTGTGTCTAACGGGACAGATGCTTCAGCAAGAGCACTCTTTCCTGTGGGTCAGAGGTGTTACACATGCAGAAAAAAATAACCTAGTGAGTGAGGGTAGAGTCAACCTGGAGTCACATTACTGGATTCTTGTTCCAGCTCCCCCTCCTCCTCTGTGTGACTTGGATAGGTGACTCAACCTCCCTGAATTGGAGCGGCCTAGTCTTTCACTAAGAATCATAATAATAATACCTCACAAAAGGGTTGTCAGGGTTAAACGAATTCCTGGGTGTAGAGTTTTTAGCACTGAGTCTGGTGTGGAGCAAAAGATAATATTTAGTTTAAAATTGAAGAAATAAGAAAGAAACCTACAGAGAGTTTCCCTTCTTAGAAAATGTCCTCAGAGAAGAACAGAACAACATTGCAAGAGGAAACCCCAGTTCTGGGGAAACATGCACTATTATTGTTATTCTCCAAGGATGAAAAAGAGATGTGGGTGGGAGGTGGTACGTGGTGGGTGGAGAGGGAGGGAGGACGTTGTGTCAGGTCGCCGGGCATGGGCCCCTACTCTGCCACTCTTGTCAGTGACCCTGAGACCAGCCGTGCACAGGGTCCTGTACCTGGACCTCACTTTCTCTGCTTCCAACATGAGCAGACTGGATCATTTGCCCTCAGAGGGCACTTCACCTCCAATGCTCTCCTATCATACAAAGATTAAAAAAATAACAGAAAAGATAGAGATGGAGTTAACTCAACCCAGATTCTAGAATATTTTTTGTTTGTAAGGTAAATTTACCCTGGAAGGTAACTTTAGGCTAAAATAACTGTCAGATGTGTTGGGATAAGAAGTTTTCATCAGGACCTAAGAATGGAGAAGGGCCCCACCTAGAAACAGGGTTAAGTAGTTCCTATGTGGTCTCAGGGTGAAAGGCAGATCCCACCCCTTTTAAGGGGTGACCATTCTGACAAGTAGAGGTGTCTTTCCCCAGGCAACTTCTGGACTCATTCGGGTATCAACTCGAGTGTCACCTCCTCAGGCCTCTCCTAACCCTAGCCCCAATTCTAAGTCTGTAACTACCCCATCTAAACTATCATTCCTGGCACTCTTTAGGCCTCTGACCTATACTTGGCTTCACACACTGCCTGACATCACGCTCTCTGCTGTCGGCCTCCCCAAAGGACCACAGGGTCCACCAGACAGAGAGTGTGTCTGCTTCTTTCACTACTGAAGCCCCAGCTTTCAAAACATAACCTTGAATGTGGCAGATTCTCAATAGATATTTCTGGACAGAAAACAAAAAGAAATAAATAAGTCAAAGAAAAAGAAGACTTACATATCATACTCTATTTTGCCCTGTTAAACAAAATTTGAAGTTAAATAATTAATTCCTAATAGTGAGCATTCAGAATTCAGCCTACTAATAAAGAAAGGACCTGGGGAACAGGCCATCTTCCCCTTCTTTTCTTTTTTTTAAATAAATGTTTGTTGAGATAACCTTGGTTTATAGCATGACATAGGTTTCAGGTGTACTTCTGCATAATATATCAGTATACATCATAATCTCCATCCAGAGTATAGTTTCCTTCCATTATCATCCAGTTGAGTCCTGTACCTCTTTCACACACCTTTTTAACCCGCTTCACCTCTGGTAATGACCAGTCTATTCTTGGTATCTAAAACTTTGTCTTTGTTTTGTTTGTTCACTTTTAATCAGTGAAGTCATATCACATTTACCTTTATTTATCTGATTTATTTTACTTAACATAATTCCCCAAAGTTTCATCCATGTTGTTGCAAATGGCAGGGTTTTATCTTATTTTTTCATTTTTCTCAACTGATTAGTATTCTATTGTGTATATACTCCATATCTTCTCTATCCAGCCATTGGTGGGCATGTAGGTTGTTTCCCTACCTTGGTTTGGCTATTGTGAATTAGTGCTGCTATGAACATAGAGATGCATGTATTTTTTCAAATTAGTGTTTCCTCTTCTTCAGATAAGTACCCAAAAGTGGAATAGCTGGATCACGTGGTAACTATTATGAATCTTTTGAGAAATATTCACACAGCTTTCCATATTCCTGAAAAGGTTTCTCTAATGGTGTCTGCTGGGGAAGGCCATGGGGGCACTTCCGGAGGCAGAAAGACCTTGAGATAATGTTAAGTTGAGAACAGGACTCAAAAAGGTCCTCCGCCTTTAACTGGAGGCTGTGTGCTGGCCTTGCATGGGACTTTGAAGACTTGGGCGTTCAGGAACTGTCCTGAAATTTCCCCTCTTCCGCATCCAGAAGGCTTGTAACTTTCAGGAACTGTTGATTGTCTAAGGAATATAAACAAAAGAACAAAGGCAAAATCAACTTATTGGAAGGAAAGGAATCTCAGAGTAAACTGAACATAAAACGCACTTGGAATTCAAAGACCCAGAGTTGTGGACAGAAGGAACACAATCCCCAGGAGGGGTCCTGAGAAACCAAAGAAATTCCATTCTGGTTCCTGGTCTCCTTTCACAAGTTTCATAGATGGCGTGCGTAGAAGCTTGAGCGTCTCCTGGTAAAACAATGCTGGCTGCCAGCTGAACCTCTGTTTACTCTCAGACAACAGACGGGACACCCCAGGCAGGCTTGCCTGTATGTATCTAAATATGGTCTCTGTTCTGAAAATACTGTGAAACCTCCTCAAGGACCCAGGGGCCCGCGCTGCATTTATGCTTTTTAAGCTGTCTGACGTATTTCCTCCCCTCTGCGGGACTCAGTTTCTCTTTCCATAGGGAGAGAGATCCCAGCTGCATTCAGGCACCATTTTATCTTTCCTTCAAACTTTCCTGTCAGTGGTTTCAAAGTCTTTTATGAACGTTTCTGTCCTGTTCTCTCCCCATACACCTCCATGCCTCCTCTTCTGTTGGCGGATAAGCCAATTCTAGCTCCATGTGGAGTCACAGATGCGCAGGGGGCTCTTACTGCTGGCTGGACCAGTGCCTGAAACTTGGGTCACTTTTTCCTGATGGCACTAGAGCTAATAGGTCTGCGCTTGCCTTCTCTCTCTCTCTCTAGTGACACCACTGACTGTTTTGTCAAGTTCCCCTCCATGGCAGTATCGGCAGGATGACGCAAGCGGGAAAAGTTGCCAAGAAGAGCCCTGAGCCCTTGGCACTGGGGGAGAAAGTGGCAGTCTTCCAATATATGACTCTAAGGCCCCAAGGGCTTCTTCTCTGCTGAAAGAATCAACTACCTTACCTGTGAAATGGAAATAACTCTGAGGGCCTTTGTGGGAATCAAATGGGAAAATCAATCTGGAGGCATCTTCTGATTTGCTCTTGGACCATTGGGTCCCAGATTCTCAGTCATTGCTTTGATCTCCTGACCTCTGACATGCTGTTTCTTCCCTTTGCCCATCCTTTGGGGGCTCTCCAGCAATCACAAAGCAGTTCAGATGGGTTCTGAAGTCAGACTGCTCAGAGGTTCATACTGGTTCTTCTACTTCCGAGTTGAAAACAATGTGATCTTCAGCAAGTTAACTCACCTCTCTGATCTTCCATTTCCCCACCCGAAGCGGGGGATAAGACAGAATCTATGTCGAGTGGCTATGAGATGACGTATGGAAATCATTTGAGGCAGCATCCAAACTATGAGAGTTCATCTTGCTCTTTAGTGTTATCTCTTTGAAGACCCCCGACCAGCTGAGGCCAGGTTGACAACCATCATTGATGGGATCTTGTACCTAAAGTAACTAGTACATATCCAGAAAACAGTCAGTTCTCAAGGTGTGGTCCACAGATGCTGGGTGAGTCCTCAAGATCCTTTCAAGCCATCCACAAAGCAAAACTCTTCTCAAGATAATACTTCTTTGCCTTTTCCACTATGTATACATTGATACCAATTGTGCAAAAACTGGCAGATGAAACTCAAGCATGGATTAACACGAAGCAAGGAACAGTGCCCAGCTGTACAAGTCATCACTGTATGTCTACTGCTGGACACTGTGAGGGAGGAAGAAAGAAAAGCCTGTTTTCCTTGACACTCCTTTATTAAGTAGTAAGCAGTTAATTTTTATTAACCCATCCTTTGAGTATACTTCTTGTAACTATGCTGTGTGATAGTATCAAATAGAAATGAAGTACTTCTGGTGAGCCAGCAGTATGATTGCTGGCTGGAAGAAAAAAAAAAAACTCCTGCATTTGTTTGCTTTGAAATACTATGAGTTAGCCAACTTTACCATGAAAAAAAAACATTTTTATGGAAAGAATGACTGCCTGACAAAGCTATGTTATTCAAATCCACATTTGCATTTAAGAATCTTCTCTCAAAACGAAATGAAGTGGTTCTCCCACATCAAGGAAAATGTTGCCAATGACAAAATTCAAGCTTTCAAGTGAATTTTGGAAACTTTATGTCTGCCATTAGGAGTTTGTCAGCTTCCCAATATTTAAAGATTTTTTTTCTAATGAGATTGATGGTAATATTAATGAATGTGATTTTTTAATATAATAGAATGAAATGTGTCAATATTTGGAAGACCTGCATATCTCAGTGAAATAATATTTTCCTAGTGACCAACACATGATATTACAAAATCACATGTAGGTGAAAGAGCCATTCAAAGTGTAAGTTAGATTATATTTGATAAAGTAGGAAAACTTTAGTGACAGGGTTCCAGATTCTACATTGCATTAGCCTTTCAGAAGCTGCTATTTCTCCAGTTTTAGTGTAACATCAGAAAAAAAAACCCCAATTACCTGAAAATATCACTAAAATATGAAAGTATCCTCCATTTTCCAACTGTGCCTCTGAAACCAGGCTTTATTTATATCTTCAAGAAAATATCACACTGTAGTAAATTAGATGCAGAATTGCATGTGAGAATCAAGTTGTCTTCTATAAAGACAGACGTGAAAGAGATCAGCAAAAATATAAAATGCCATTTTTCTAAGCATTATTTTTTGTTTTAAAATTTTTTGCATGAAGATGTTAATTATGTTCCTATGTAATGAGTTTCTTTTTGTCATTTTTAATGAATGAATAAAGCAGTGTATTTAAATTGTCTTATATGTTTAGTTTTGCATATGGTAAAGGTAGTAGGTCTAATATACAGCATTAAAATCTAGCTGGAGTCCTCAATCACTGGTTTTAGTGTGTAAAGGGCTCTAAGACCAAGAAGTTTTTGAGCCACTACTTTAAATGTTTGAGAGAGAAAGGCTAAAAGTACAAAAGGGTAAACTGGACTTCCATGTGCCAAACACAGGGAGGGGTCCTGGTGCATTTTCTGTTCATCAGCCCTCTCCAGAACACTCTGGAATACCGTGCCTAACACTGAGCACCACACTTTAAGAGGGATGCTGAAAAAATAACACTACCCAAAAAGGGCTATTGAGGAGTATGAAAACTATGCCCAGAAAAGCAAAAATAAAAACTAATTTTATGGAATCAAAATAACTTTTATAAATCTCTGCAAGCTTCTCAGATAAAATTTAAACCAAAAAAGATGTATAACAATGAATTTTTAATTTGATAAGGTCAAATGTATATTTTGCTGCACCAGAATTTTGTTCCCAATTTTTCCCCTCCTTGATTCCTCATTATTTTTCCTAAATAATGTTGTTTCTGGTCTCTTCTCATTCCCTTCTCTTTTTCTAGCTTTGCTTCTTTCTCTTACTCTCTCTCTCTTTTCTCCTTTCCTTTCCTTATTTTTCTCCCTTACTCATAATATATAACAAATATAAGCTTTCAAAGGTTTTATCCTTTCTTTAAAAAGATGAGTATGAGATGAAGTAGAATACAAGAAGAAGGGGGGAGAAGGGGGAGGGATGAAAAATAATATTCTATTTTTATTCTCCTATAACCAGATTCATATCATAAAGCAAAGGAATTAATGTTGGTAGCTCCCAGTTGCAGGGGCAAGAACATCTATTCCTAGCATGGAGATCAGGTGAGGTGAGGAAGACTGAACTGTGGACTTTGGATAATATCTATTCAAAACCATTGAAAGAGAGAGAGAGAGAAAGTTACAAAAGAGTATGAATGCTTTATAGACAATGCAAAGCAAATAGAGAGTTCTGGAATGCTTTCGAAAGAAGAATTATAAGAATCTTGTCCTTTTCTAGAAAAGGACCCCAAGGAAATAATCAAGGTATAGACAAAATTATGAACAAGGATGCTTGTCACACTATTATTCAAAATAATGAAAATTGAAATACCTAAGTTTCTAATAGTAAATGAATAGTTCAATCATATCTGGACTATTTATACCACAGACTATTAAGCAACTAATAAAAAACAGGTAATAGAAAATTACTTAATAGCATGGGAAATATAAGATAATGTTAACATTTTTTGAAAACTAATCAAAATACTAAATCGTCTTCAGTAATTTATTTAATGTCTTTTTCTCGAACTGCTACCTGCACTATAGCAGATGCTAGGCATTTAGTGGTAGACACAGCCCCTGCCCTTGAACAGCTTAAATCCAAATAAGAAATATAGATTTTACATAATTACTTACACAAAAAATAAATCGCATGCCATGTAATCATATTTCAATAAAGAGATATGCAAATTGCAAAATAGAATTTGTTTTTCGACTCATATAACAAATAAGGAAATTTAGTCTCATTAAGGTTAAATAGAAGCTAGTAGATGGCAGAGTTGGAATTCAGACACCGGTTCCTAGTTTCAAAGCCCAGGCTCTAAATAAATCACAAGAAAGGGGAAAGAGCTATGAGAAGAGTCATCCAGGGTTCCACTAAGGTGAAAATCTAGTCCAGATCTGAGTATAAGGAAAAAATTCCTGGAAGAACCAACTTATAACTGAGGCCTAAAGAATGAACTGTAATTATTTGAGAAGAGACTTCCAGGCAAGGACCTGGGAACACATTCTGAGAATTGAGAGAGCAGTATGACTGGCATGTGTAAAACTAAGGAGACAGGCAGGAGGCAGAAAGGTTATAGGCAAGGATCTAGTAGTGTAGGACCTTGAAAGTTTAGTTGAGACAGTTAAACTTTATCTTTAAAACTACTGGACATCACTGAAGTATTTTAAAGAGGGAAGAATCAGTGTCCATTTTCCACATACAGAATAAGATAGTTTGAATGAGTCAAGAATGAAGACCAAGAGCCTATAGCTATCCATCTGTAGAGAAATGATGGTATTGAAAAACGGAATAGAAGAAACAAGAAGAGATAAAGATGTCTAGTTCCAGATACATTTTGGCAGTAAAGTTGACAGATGTAGAGATTAATTGAGTATAAGAAGGTGAGAAAAACAGGAGTAGTATGCTCGTATGGCTCTTAAGTATTATACCAATTGAGTCACCATCATTAAGAGAGGGAACATGAAAGGGAAGATGTCATTTGGGTATTATTTATCCAAAGTTATCGGAGAGAGAAAATAAGTGACAAAACAGTAAGTGTGCATGTTATATAGATAATGCAAAGGAAGAAGAATAGAGAATTCTGGTACATTTTTTAAAGAAAATATGTAAGAAGTCTTGTCCTCTTTTTTAAAAAAGGAGCTTAGGAAAATAATCTAAGATATAGACATAAAATGGGCAGGCAGAGATAATGAGTTCACTTCAGAACAAGCTGGGTTTATGACATTCAAGTGCGCCTTTATGACATCTAGGTGACAATGCCCAGGAGAACATCAAGTCTGAAGCTTGGAAGGAGTGGTACTAGAGGTTTGTTTATCTGATAACTGAGCCTTCAGAATGGAATAGTTGTGTGGTGAGAAGACAAGAATGTCTAAGCTAGAACCTGAAGAGCAGAAATATGTAAGGATTGGGCAAAAGAAAAAAGATTAAAAATAATAATTAAAAAAAAAAAGACTGGGCAATGGTAGTAAGAGCCGTAGTAACAAAAATTCCTGCAGAGAAAAAGTGGTGTGTAATGGAAGCTTGCAAAGAGAATAATTCCAAAAGTGGAAGTGGTCAACAGGCAAAGAGATATTAACTGGATTTACAAACAAGGAAGTTGTCATCTTAAGAAGTCAACTTTCAGTGGCAAAGAGGAGGCAGAAGCTAGACTGCCAGGTAGCTGATCAGTAGGTGAGTAGGAAGGGAGGAAGTGGAAATAGCACATGGAGCATATTACAGTGCTATAAAGACAAGGAGAAAGGTAGTGAGGTAACTGGTAGAAAACCTGCTTGGTGAGTTCTTTCCCACTTCATAGTTACCATGACTTGAAATGATTAATAAGACCAATTTCTCCTCACTATAATTGATAATGTTACGACTAATCAGGGACCACTGAATTTTAAAGTCACCCGACTTAGGAAAAAAAGCTGGAAATAAAGATGGTGTGTGACATTGCATGCGACTTGAGCACCAAGGAGACTAAAATAAAATAAGAATTATTTTTATTATAATATCAGCTAACATTTGCTGATAATCATATATGCCCTGATATTTTTAGAGACTTTATACATATAACTTATTCAATTCTCATAGAAGCCCCATGAGATACGTTATTATCGCCATTTTTTAATTCAGAAACTGAGATGCAGAGATTTGATGTACCTTGTCCACATTCACAGAGCAATCTAAGTGTTTGCGTCAAGATTCTTTAGGAATATTTCTGTCTGACTTGTCCCAGAGACAGAAAAGAAAAATTCAATTAAAATGGTTGAGAGCAGAAAAAGTAATGTGATTCTGAGGCTGTCAGGGCACTTCCATTTCAGAAAAGTCCTGGCAGGAAAGGAGAACAAACAGGCTGTAGGTACTCTCAGTTCCTTTTTTCTAGTGACTCAGGAGTAGGAAATGATTTTTCTTGAGCCAAATGCTCTAGGCCTTGCTGGCACCAATCACATAATTATGTTCTTTGTAATTCTAGTTGCCTGATGGCTGGACCACAGAGGTAAACTAAAGATCTTGGAGGACTACTGAAGAGCAGAAGTCAGATATTTCTTATAAATGGTCCTCCTGATTTGGTTCGGTAGTGGCACATTCATATGTCATTAACTGAGTACTCTCATATTCATTACCTCATTTTATTTCCCCAAGTCCAATGTAGACAAGAATGAGTTATGAGCTCTGAATCTTGGCACATCCTGTTCCCTCTTCTTGGAACATTCATCCCGTCTCTTTTTCTTGTGTTATTGCTTAGTCATCTGATGTTTTCTATGCTTTAACATGCTGAGTTAAAAGAGAGGAGAATAGTATGAATCTCAAAACAAACATTTTTATTTGGTCTGAACATGATGGAATTATGATATATCTTTCCTTAGGGAGAAGCGTCAATGTCAGTCCATCTTTTGCCTGTATACACCAGCAATATCCAGGGATAAAGGATATCTAAGTTACTTAGAACTTTATGAGCCTTGTATCAGTCAGGGTTCAGTTGGGAGTAGACTTACTAGGAGTGTTAGGGAATAAGAGAATTATTATAAAAATTACATCATTGTGGGAGAAGCTGGGGAAGTAAAAACCTTAAGGTATATTTGAAGGATCAGAAAAGAAGTCACAGTAAACTTGAAAAATCAAGCACATCCAGACACCAAAGCAGGCTCACAAAAGGTTGTACATGAAGAGTCTATGAGAAGCATTCCTTCTCAGAGGCTGTTGATCTGCTGGTTGTGAAGAGTGAACTGAAACCTACAGAAGCACTCTAGGTACTTTTGTTGCTGACACCACATCTGACCGTAATAACCTTCATATAATAATAACGGCTGCTTATTCACTTCTACCTTCCAAATCTTGTTCAAGTTCCTTTTTTTGTTGTTGCGCAATTCTGACCTAGGACCACAAAGAGAACTATACATAGCTCCTGACTAAACCAAATTGACACAGCAAAATCCAGCACACACTTGAGAAATAAAAGACAAACTAAAGTAAGAATTGACTAACATGGAAAGGGATGTCCTTGAGGGTGGTACAACAGAACCCTGACTTGCTTTCCACTGTGTTTTCCATGATGAGGTCTGTTTTCTTCCCTGACCATGTATTTTTTGTTAACTCCTCTCCCATCTCCCATGTGCCCTTTTTGTTTGCAAAATTCCATAACTTTTATCTCCACACCAACACACTTATTTATTCCCTCTTCTTTATCACCACAGTCATCAACCTCATTCAGATTCTCCTTACCTCGTATCTAGAAGATTAAATAAATTTCAAATCCCCCACTCGCTCACCTCTCTCTGGTTTATGCATCCTGTGCAGTTGGCATTTCTCCTACCTTGACTGCTCTTCCTTTCCTTTCTATTTCAGTTTCCCTTTAAATATCACTTCCTTCAGGAAGAATTTTGGAAGGATCCAAAAATTTGATTCTTTTTTATTTTAGTAATTATTGCACTTTAGAAATTATTCGATTACATAGCTGTCTGTCTCTGCATCTTCACTAATTAGTTCCTGGTTGATAGAGGCTCAATAATTGTTAATTGATTGACAGAATGAATAAGTGAGTGAGTAAATGAATGAATGAATAATGAGTGTCTGCATTTCCAATGTGTCTTTTCAATATATTTCTATGGTCAATATTGAAATTATCTATCTGAAAACCTAACTTCTTCAGTGGTTTGTCATTGCCAGTGAAATAAAATCCAAAATCTTCATCTGGATATTCAATATCTACTATGTATAACACCAGCTTATGTTTTCTAAATGTCTCCCAGAATTCATCAACGTGTTTCTCCTACACACCGACCAAATTGACCTAAAGACGATTCTCTAAAGAGTAATAATTCATAATAATAATTTCAAAAAAATAGCTTCTATTTATTGAGCATATATTAGGCACTGTAAAAATATTGTATGATCTACATCATATCACACAATAATGATCACAAAAATATCACTTTGACAGTAAGAGATGACATTTCATCATTTATTGGGCAAGCGATTTATTCTTCCTTCAGAAGTCATTTGCCCATTAAATGATGAAATCATTTACATTCACGCATTATCTGACTCCAAATGCAAGACTGTACCACATCCTCCTGTAAGTGGTTTTCAATTACTTTGTTCAATTAATTAGGTGCTTGCCATAAGTTAGTCTATCTTATTTGAACTTTCAAAGCAACTTTTATTTGAACTATTATTCCCAGATTATAGATGATAAAAGTCAGATTTACAGAGGTGAAATGTATTACCCTCCATCGCTCAGATCAAAAAGGACAAAACGGACTTGAACACTGGTCTGTCTGCCTCCAGAGCTGGAACAGCTAACCGCTGTCAGAATCACCACCACTGGAGCTGAAGCAACTCCTGGTCACCACTGGCTAAGTATGCTTGCTCTATGGGTAAAAAGACAATACCCAGGGATACTAAATGACAATCCTTGATGGTGGTAAATCAGAACTCTAACTTGCTATCTAGTGTATTTCCCATTACAAGATCTGTCTCCTTCCCTGACCAGGTGTAGTCAGAGACACATCCTCACTGCCAGAAGGCAGGTAGCTCACCTTACCCACTCAGTCCTTTCTCTTACTGTAGCCTTTACCTATTATAATTCAACGTCACTCTGCCTGTCAGGCCATCTGTTTCCTGTTTTCTAAGAATATAGAGATGAGTGAGTCAATGAAATCATGCCTGCCTTCCAGGAGCTTCAAAATAAATTCTGACAAGATAGATAGGAGCACTGCAGCCATTAGACAAAGGTTCCATGAAAACAAACGGTGAAGACTTTCCATTCATATAGCAATAAAGCCAGTACATCCTGAAAGCTGTGTGTTTATTCTGGGTTGATTCTATGGAAAAATGATCACCTTCCTAGAAGAGATGGAATTTCAAAGAGAGTTGAAATGCTGCAAGAAAGAGAGCCATCTACCCAGAAACTGGAATGTGGGTGGGGCCAGGGTGCATCATGAGAAGACATGGAGATGGGAAAGACATTTTTGGACTAAAGGGGCAGTGAATTTTCTCAATCATTCATTAATTTTTTTAAAAAAACAGATGTGTAAGATACATACTATAAAAAAGAATTATTTGAGCACATAAGACCATACAGAGTTTAACCTAAATTAGCACTGGGAGAGGAGGACTTTTATCCTGAGATCTGAAATCAGGCAATTATAAAGATCGGGAAAGAAGTCCAGGTGAGTACAGCAGCAGGGGAAATAGCTCTGAGGTGATAGAGATGACAGGGCATCAGATAAGCTGAGAGAAAGCCACTGCGTGTAGAGAGATACTAGCATGATGTGGGACAATGGACTGATTAAGGAGTACCACATCATGGAAAGTCTTATAGCTTATTTCATTTTTACAGTTAAGATGAGGCCATTTTATAATCTGATTCAAAAACTTTTTGATGTGCCTCCCATTGAAAAGAGCTGTAGGTCACTCACCTTGAATTTGGTCTTTGATGATATGCCAGATCCTATGCTCAGATTTTAAGAAATGAAAATTTCTAATTCCCAACTTTTGGGACACTAGAAGTCCCAGCTACCATGCTGTGAGGAGGCCCCAGCAGACTGTGGGGAGGGCTGCATGGAGAGGCTGTGTGGACAGAAATGGGTGCCCTGGCCCTTAGCCCCAGCTGAGCCTATAGACAATAGATAGCACTAACTTGCCAACCATGTGATGGTGCTGTCTTGGACGTAAATTTTCCACCTCCTAGTGAAACCACTTCAGCAGATGCTGCAAGGAAAAGAGATGAAACTTCCCTGCTAAGCCTTGCTTAGATTGTAGATTCTAAATGTAGATAAATGATTACCGATATTTTTAAGAGAGTAACATTTACTGTATTATACAATAATTACACAATACATAATTATAATTATACAATGCTGTATTATACAATCATTATACAATAATAGATATCAGGAATACAGGGAAATAGAAAGTCTTTGGAGAAATTGGAGTCTAAAAGTACTTTTCGTTCAAGTTTTCTCTTCTAGATAATGGGAACTATCATAGTTACTTCACAGAGTTGCTCTGAGAACTGGCACAGAGAAAGGAAAGTGCTTTGCACAGTGTTAGGTATTTAATAAGTTCTCAACAATTGTTAGTTGTTATTTTTAGAGTTTTAGAAAAGGAAAAGGATGTAAGGAAATGATTTCAAGAGTCAAAGAATAAGTCAATGTTCACTTGGGCTGGAACGTTGACAAAAGTGATAAAGTGGATAGATTAGGAAGTTATTTAGGATGTAAAGCTGATGGGCAGTCATGACTGATGGATATAAAGTGTGAAGAGAAAGAAAATTCCACGGTTTCTGGTCTTGGAACTGGATCAACCAGTGTGGTAGACAACCAGTGTATTTGATTTCCAGCATTTTTTCACTGTCCCCGTAATCTTAACCCAATTTCCTTCTGATGAATCCACATGCCTACCCAACTAATCCATTTTCTTGGAGCAGGACTGATCCACTACGCCTCCTCCTACAAGTTAGATGTGTTACTCAGGTCTAAATTTGATCTCCCTTATGAATGATCTATAACCGGGCATACAGTTTCAGGATTTGGCATATGACACAAATATGTCATCAGAAGCCAAGTCTCAGTTTTAAAGTTTTGCGTTTGGAGAGCTCGAACCCGTAACAATACAGCGCTAGAGCTATGCCATCTTACATCTGCACAGGGAGCAAAACAGCAGGTGGCAGAGCCAGCAGTGACATTGTTTGAAATTGTCAAGCCATATCTGAGCTATACCACAACACTTTCCAGTTATATGAACTTACTTTTTAAAAATAATCCACGTTGATTTGGATTTGTGGACACTGGCATTTGGAGAGGCCCCAGAAGGTAAATGAGAAGAAGTAAGACAAGGGGAAACAGGAAGATGACAAGTACGAAGACTGGGATATTCATGATTTTAGAGAGAGCCATCTTACTGAAAAAATGTAGCAAATTAAAGCAAAATGAAGGGCAATTGGCAGGGGGAGAAGTGGAGATGAAAAGACTAGCCCAGTCAAAAAGTATGATCATGCCATGCTTTATTAGCCATCATAGAAATTCAAACTAGAACACAGAATGATACCATCACACAACCACTGGGATGATTACAATGAAAAAAACAATTAGTTTCAAGTATCAGCAGGAATGGAGTCAACTGGAAGACATCTATGCAACCACTTTGAAAAATTTATTAGCAGTGTCTCCTAAGGTGGAGACATATAACTAGCAGAAACCCATACATATGTGCCCTGTAAAATATGTCCAGAAGTTGGTAATAACTGCAAACCGGAAACTACCCAAATCTCCTTTAAGTGTAAAAATAATTGTGCTGAGTTCTTCCAGGGAAATACTATACAATAATTAAAATAAATGAACTGCAAAGCTCAAAATCACAGAGAACAAGTCTATAGTTCTCTACATGAGGAAACTGACTAAACTTTGAAAGGGTAAATCACTAGAAGGAGCAAGAGAAGAGCTTGAATGATGTGAGTTTTCTATTTTTTAATCTGGGTGCTGGTTACAAAAGATGTTCATTTGTGAAAATTTACTTAACAATTAGTATACTGTACTGTATATGTATACACCAATTAAAAGTTTTTTTAAAAAAAAACCCAGCTATATATTTAGCAAAGGAGGTAAAAGACCTTCACAATAAAAATTACAAGACATAGTTAAAAGTCAGAAGCAGACAAAGAAATGGAGAAATATTCCATGCTCATGGACGGTGGGGGTAGAATTAGCATGGTTAAAATGGCCATCTCACCTAAATCAACATACCTGTTTAATGAAATTCCAATCAAAATTCCAATGACAGTTTTCAAGAAATAGAACAAATAATATACTACAAAGTGAAGGTAATGAAAATAGATGTCACTGGAATAAAGACAAATACACACATCAATGGAATAAAATGGAAGCCCTGAAATAAATCTAAACATTTATGGTTGGTTAATTTATGATAAAGGTGCCATGAGCATTCAATGAAAAGGAAAGTCTTCTCAACAAATAGTGTTGGGAAAACTGGACAGCCACAGGCAAAAGAATAAAACTGGAGCACTTCCTAATACCAGACACGAAAATGAATTCAATACAAGGTCTGAGGCTTTGAATCTGCTTCCATTGGTTCTTACAAATGCTCATTAGACACCAGCAACCAAAATGGTGAAGTAGATGGAGAGCAAGAGTGCTTTTCATGATGCCTCGAATAGGGCCGGAGAGAAACTCATAGTAGATGACTTCTCAGTCACATGGTGTGGATCTTGCAAATGCTCAAGGCTTTCTTTCTTTCCTTCTTTGAAAAGTATCCAAACATGGTGTTCCTTGAAGTAGCTGTGGATGACTGCCTGAATGTCACTTCAGTGGGAAGTTAAATGCATGCCAATCTTGCAGTTTTATAAAAAGGGACACAGGTGGGTGAATTTCTGGAGCTAATAAGGAAAAGCTTGAAGCCACCACTAATGAATTAATCTAATCATGCTTTCTGCCAATATAACCTTTCATGGGCTGTTCAAAATTATAATTTTTTTATTTACAAAAAGAAAAATCGAGTATGAAGATTATATACCCAGCAGATATTGAATATAAGTGTCAATCAGATATTAATTCTACCCTTTGAAAAATAAAATAAATTCAAAATATATTAGAGTTGATGACATTTGGCAGGAAATTAGAAAATAATGTAAGAAAACAAAGGTCATGTGCTTCATGATATCATCCTGAGAGATGTCATTGGGGACCCAGCTGCAAATGGCAGAGTCAGGTCCCTTCTCTTCCCTTCCCTTCTCTCTGAGTCCTGGGAGTCCATGGTCTCTAATTCATGTCTGACAACTCCCCATCCACAGGGCAGTCAGAAGGATCCTCTTAATACACAAATCCAACCTGATCACCCCCTGCCTAGAACCTTTAACAGATCCCATCTTAGATTTCAGTCCACATTTCTTTGTTGAGGGACACAGAGCCCCAAATCCTGGCCCTTGACCACCTGTCCACTCTCATCCCTGGCCTTCTTGCTGCCTTGACAGTCAGTCCCAGAAGGACATTATGTTGGGTATGTAATATGGAGACTGTGTCACATGTCTGTGCCTTTCTCCAAGACATCCTTTCTTTTTTTGTCTCTTTGTCGAATATTTATCTGTTAAAAAGCATGCCCAGTAGGCACTTCTGGGAAGCCTTCCCTGAGACGCCCCACCCCTTCCTCTCATTCTGATCGGGTGCTCACTTTCACTACGTGTGTCCCACGTGCAGCTTCCCCGTTAAAAGTCCAGATGCTCGGTGGCCAGGTTTGTGTCTCATCCATCTCTACTGGGAGTTTTACAAAGGTGCGTGGTACGTTGTGGAGTTTTAATGAGGCTTTAATGAGTAAACTTAAGGCAGCTCTATGTGTTACAGGATAAGCATAACTAAAATCTTGTGACGTCTTTGATGAGGGTGCTGTTTCACTCGATCCTTGCATTTGGGAACCACATCTAATGGTCTCCCAGGCCCACCCACAGACCGGCACAAAAATTTCAATAAAAAGGAAAAAAAAAATTCGAGCTTCTCTTGATGTTCGTTTTTAAATCTCATTTTAGGGTTTTTTTTTTTTTTTAATTGTATATGTTTTATAACGTACTGGATAGCATGTTGGTGCCTTAGGCAATTTATAAATTAGTAGATACACATAGTAAGAGGCATGTGCATGATCAAAATCACTGTGTCAGGGAACAGGGGCTCCATGTTTGAACAAGGAAGGCAATGTGATCTGCCAGCCAAGTTGCAGGGAGCATATTTTATAGTTTGGTGACAAATCTCTGCCTGGGTTGCATGCCTGAACTTAACTCTCATCTCCCTATCTTTCATAGTCCTGTTTCTCAGTTGTGAGCCGCGCTAATTGTAGGAGTGAACATGCATGACGTGCCAAGCCTTGTGTTCAGTCAGCATTGTTATATCTGATCTCATTTAATACTCCTGACAACCCTGTGAAGTAGCTACTAACGGCAGAGCCACGACTCAGTCCTCACTACCTGTGAACGGAGATCCTTGAATAAGAGGGTGGATTGAAGGCTTGTTGTAGATTCAAAACCGATTTTATGATTTACGAGGAGGGCTGTACAACAGTGTCGTTTCTGTTTAGAGATAAGTGACATGTTGATTGAATGTCTAGTCCAAACCCAGTAATGGCCCTCCCAGCCAGAGGCTAATGAAACCTGATGCATATAAGGATGCTGCACTTCTGAAGGATGTTGTATGCCTCCCACTACCAACGGGAAGTCGCTCTCATAAACAGCATCATTCTTCACTGCCACCACCCCCGTGGTGGAAGGATGCCCAAAGTCATTAGGCAATAAGTACATCAGTGTTTAAAGTGAGTCTCAAAATGAAAAGCACAGCAAACCAGTTTGCCTTGCCTTCGGATGGCATGACCTCACCGGATTGTTTATGTGAAGTTGACAATGGAGGGAAGGTAGGATTGGAAGATTGCCCACAGCAGGGAGAAATAAAAGCACCAGGGCCAGCTGAGGAGGGTTCTAACTCCCTGCTTCATCGCAGACCAAGGCACAGGACCTGGGACCTGACTCTACCTCCTAGGGGACAAATCTCATGTCTCCAGACTCCTTCCAAGAGGAGAAGAGTGTTGGGATTCCAGACCCTCAGGGACCACACCCAACAAGGCTCACCGACCCACTAACATCTGTGTCTGGAGCCTTGTTAGTCAACTTTCCCTCCTCTACTGCCTGTTGGCATCTGACACCACTCTGCTCCACCAGAAATTCCTAGCAGGGAGAGAGGAGGTCAGCAAATTCAGAGTCCCTGTGATGATGTAACAACGACTTGGCCAAGGTCACAATGCAATGGAACGAAAAATGAAACTCAAGTTTGGTGTCTGTCCCCTGGCATCTCTGAAGGACCCACTGGGTTCAAAACCTGATTTGGATTCCTTTGCATAATGTTCTTGAGATGCACTTGAGACAGAATATTCTTCTCCCCTCTTCTCCAAGAGGAATGTGATCTGACTGGGTGCAGCAACTGTTTCCCTTCCAAGCGTGGGCTGGTTTATTTCTGGAGCCTAGGATGACCTAGGTCAGGAGTCCTAACTAGG
This sequence comes from Solenodon paradoxus, assembly GCA_004363575.1. NCBI lineage: Eukaryota > Metazoa > Chordata > Mammalia > Eulipotyphla > Solenodontidae > Solenodon > Solenodon paradoxus. Next base: position 276,475 of record RJWH01001571.1, read on the forward strand.
ACGGTACCCACTTCTGCAGCTAGGAATAGAATTAAGAAGTATTCCGTCTCCCACTGAACCCAGGCTGGAACACTAATGAAGCCAAGAACGAACATAGATCATCAGAGTGAAAAAAGCCCTTAGCAAGGATGCTGAAGTCGATTACAATACAAAGAAAATGATCATAGTAATTGCACCTAGGGTTTATTGAACTCTTAACTACATGGCAGACATGGTGATAAGCATTTTACATGAATTGACTCACCTATATACCCTAATCTAATGTCATCATTACAATTACATTTCTATAGCTGAGGAAATAGATGCTCGCAGTAATTAACTCACTGGCCCTAAAGGCAAACAGCTGGAAGAGCTCAAATCGGATGCCTGACATAAAAAATAAATAAATAAGGGGGCTTTTAGGGTATTCTTTTAAACATCAGAAACATTTTTTTTCCCAAACACAGTCTAACTTAATTCCTAAATACCTAGATATCAGTCTGTAAAATAGACAAAGACAGAAATGACTCTGGTTAAAGGCAGGAATGGCAAGAGGGGATGTGGAAGCCTTTTGCTCTTGGCCCCTCTCCTGTGTGATCTCTGGTGGGGAAGGGGTGTTTCTATGGAACACAATTTTATTTTATTTTCTTGTTTTTGGATTGCAGTATTTATATTTTAAATTTTTTCTGAAAGATAAAATCAAAGCCTCTAGGATTTTCCACTGAGAATTACAGATAGGAATACTTCTACTATTATCCACAATTGGTTCTGAAGAAATTGCCAATATTCTAGAACTATTTCTAAATAATAAGCCAGAAAGAATTGAAAAATATAATATTAAATTCTTATTGTGCATAGTTGTAAAAAGTCAAAGAATTCAGCTTATGTTCTTACATGAAATGTAATCGGTGACAGTTCTTACTAGACAATTTGATTAAGTAGATTTCGTTAACTTCCACAATTTTCCTTTCCTACTTCCATACGAATGGTGTCCATGCTATTCTATTAGAGATGAGAGCACGCACGTTGAACAGATGTCAGATTTCCTTCACTATCCATGCTTTGTTTGGCTCTCCATCTCTTCACACAGAACAAAGACTAGTTAGCTAGCCTGACGATGATGGTAGTTATTACAGAATATACGCACAGCATCATCCTTTTTAATAAAGATCCTTTACCCACCTCCCTGGCCTTAAGTTCTCTTATGGAGAGAACTTTTTGTTAAGTCTCTAAGAAACTCAAGAGTGTAACACAGATATAAACCAGCAAAATGAAAGCACTTTTAAAACGAAGTATATCAACAAGCATGAACAAACATTTAACTGTGTTGTGCATTTTTGCTCATCCAACATTGACAATTTCCCTCCAATTGATCAAGCAGCATCTTAACAGGTGGTGCAGTTGCATGGCCTCCATCCTTTTCCTTTGAATAAAGTTATTCAAGTGACTCACATATTCCAGGAGCTCCCTCAATTACATTAAAGTCCATGTGACTTCAGGTACTTGGCCTCCCTGATCTTTAGTCTCTTCACCCCAGTGGTTGGTTCGGATGTTGGTGTAGAGCAAAGACTCCATGACTGGTCGTTTCTTCTCTCTATAGTTTCTCTGCATCTCATGGGATGCCTTTGAATATTAGAATTCTTTCGGGTTCAGAATTCTCATTCTTCCTGCACTCATTGCCTACTGAACACAGTTTTAAACCATTGGTCTATCATCACCACCACCTCTCTATCCCTCTCTCTTTATTTTTCGTGAAGGACATATATATTTTGACATTTCCAGACAATAACACATCATAATGAAAATGATGTACTATTGCTATATAAAAAATACAGATACATTTCAGAGATTTAGCATTGAGTCAAAAAGCTAAATAAAAAGAGTACCTAGTGTTTCTTTACATTTATAGGAATTTCAGAAACTAAGCCAATCTATGGTGATAAGGACACAAGAGTCACTAGCTGTAGGAGTCATTCACACTTTAAAAGTATAAAAATTATGATCTCACATTTATAGTCAAGCAGAATTCAAGATTTCCATTTCCTAGAGATTCTTTTTTTACAAATATCTGATTATTTACAAATATTTGTTGAAACCCTTCTATGAAACAAGCACTCTTTTTTGACACTAAGAGTACATCAGTAAACACAATAGACTCCTTCCTCCTCGCATGTTATCTACATTCTAGTTGAAGGATGCTTACCTTATGCAAATGAATGAATGCATGGATGAATGATATGCCAGAAAGTGATCATTGAAAAATAAAAACAGAGTGAGAGGTAATGAATGACTGGGTGGCCCTTCAGATCAGATGGTCAAGAGAGTTCTCAGAAGAAGTGACCTTCAAGCTGAGACCTGAAGGATTAGAACTAATGAGCCATGGGACTAGGAAGAGGTATTCTAAGCAGTGGAACAAAGTTCCAGAGTCCTCAGATAAAAAGAGCCTCTTCTGACTGAAGAACAACCCTCGGTCAGGATGGTGAAGTAGATTGGACCAGAGAGAGAGTAGTAGATCAAAGTCAGATCATACAGGGCTTGCTAAACTGTGGGAAGAAGTTTGACCTTTTCACTAAGTTGAGTAAGAAAGCTATTAATGGATTTGGGGCAGGTGGGAATGCTAACATGACTGGATTGTGTTTTGAGAAGGTCTCCCTGCTTGCTGTGAAGAGAATGGACTAAGCAGAGCAAGCATGAGAGCAAGGAGACAAGTTGGAATACAAATGCCTACATCCAAGCAAGAGGTAGAAGTGGCATCAACTGGGGAATGACAGGTGTATTCAAGGTAACACATGGAAGGATTTGCTTATGGGTCAGATATAGAGATCCAGGGGAAGAAGTTTCCACAATAATCCCCAAGACTTTTGATTTGAACAACTTAGGGTATGTGGAACACTAGGGAAGACAAACTTGAGGTAAGAAGACACAAGCAAGGAGTTTGACTTTGGCAGGTCAAATGTAGATGCCTTCGACATCTATGAGGAGAAATCAAGTGTTTAGCTGGAGATGCATGGTGTTCAGAGAAGAGGTTAAGGTTGGGGTTAAGTTTAAGAATCTTCCCATATGTGGACAATTAAAGCCATAGGACCAGAGGGGTCTATCTAGGAAAAGAGAGGAGACTGAGAAGGCAATGGAGCCAGGCTGAGGGTCTTCAAGCACCAAGACAGACAAAGTGATAGAATCAGCAGAGGCCCTCGAGAAAGAACGAGGAAAGAAGTAGAAGGAAACCAGAAAATCATGATTTCATAGCATCCAGGAGAAAAAAAACCCATGTTTCCAGAAGATGAGCCATAATGACTACTACTAAGGGGTCAAGTCAGATGAGAAGGGAGATGTGATTTGTATTTAGCAATATGGCAACAGCAAGGTCAGAAGGATTGTGGACACAAGGAGAGAGACAGAAGAACTTTTCAAGATTGTCTATGGAAGGAAGCACAGATATTAGGTGGTAAATTAGCAGAGGATATTAAATTAAGGAAGTTCTTGTTTTCTGTAAGTTTAGCAGTGGAGACACTTGAGCTTGATTTTGTGCTTGTTGAATTGACCCAGTTGAGAAGAAAAAAGAAGGTGCAGGAAGGCAATGGACTAATTTTGGAAAAAAAATCTTTTAGAAGACAAGAAAGGGTGGAATCCAGAATCTGAGTAGAAAAGGATCAGTTTTGCTTAACAGTCCTCCAGAGAGTCCCATGGAATTAATTAAATGGTAATAGATTAAACAATTGAATTTATAGGGTTTTTTTTTTAAAGAAAAGGTGCTGGCAGGAATGAAGGCAGTAGGCAGACAGGCAGGAATAGAAAAGGAAGGAAGAAACAATTATTTGCTTTATTTACTTGTTCATCTTGGTTGTTTTGCCTGGACCTGTGTCCTTGGAATGTGTCTGGACTACATCCGATAACCTTATCTGTTAGACCACCAGGAGGCACTGAATTTATGTTTCTTACAAAATATTTGATTTCTGAGCTTTTAAGACAGGGTCAGGAAGGGTAAAACTGTATTTGATAAATACAGTGTGTTAATATTATCCTTTACTGAGGTAGATTGTTGAAATTAAGAGGGCACCTGCTTAAGAATCTGGGATTCCAGAAGCTGATCCTGGCTCAGCTCAGTCTCGGTCATGTGACCTTGGGTGGGCACCACTTCCACCTCAGTTTTGCCATCTGTACGGTGCGGTCTCTTAAGTTCTTCTTGCCTCTGCTCTCCTGGAATTGTGTTGTGTAGAATAAATCTTCCCAGGGCTGCATGGGGCTTTCGCTGGTAGATCTGGTGTGTGGTTTGTTTTGTGGTTGGTAGTTGTTCTTTTGTTCTTTCTGCTGTGCCAGTGCAATCGCTGCTTCATGCAGACAGGAATCCAGGAAGCACATCTCAATGGTCAGACCAGAAGCTCATGTCTCAGCAGGTGCATTTGGAAGTTCACTATATAAGTGTCATGGGGCCAATGCTGAAGAAAGCTCACAGAGGGGTCTGAGGCCTCACTGCCCTACTTCAGGGTCAGAGGTCAGATTCACATCCTGTCTATGGCTCGTGACCCATCACCAGTTCTATATTCCAAATGGAGATGGACCGCACAGATGGCCTAGATCTATATGCCATTCCCCAAAACGCTCATCAGGGAAGTCACCATTTGCTGCCTCACTTGCTATTACCACCAGTGGACAATAAGCCCCAGAGGGAGGTGGGTGCCGGTGAGGGTAGCCAGGCCAGATTCTGAGGGAGTAAACCCTGAATACACGCTCCTGACAGGTGAGGCCCAGCGATGACACCTGTGCCCTATGCCCACAAGTGAGGGTTCAGTGCCAAGGCCACTTAAAAGTTTTACCAAGAAGGGAGCTGAATGAAAAAAAGACAGAAAGAAGTAAAGATGTAGATATTTTTAAAAAATAATAATAAAATTACATTTAAAAAAAGGAAAAATGGAGAAGAGAGAAAAAGGAAGAATAGAAGGAAAGCAGTTTGTACCGTGGAAAACATAGGGCACCTAAAATTAGTCTCTGAATAACAATAATGAGGATTCAAAGACCAAGAAGTTTGAACAATGTTGAATATTTTATTGCCCCCTCCTAGATAATTTTGTTTACATCTTTTTTTTTTTTTAAAGGACAGTTACAGGCAGGAACGAATGCAAGCAGAGGCAGATAGGAGGAAGAAGCATTTTTATTTATTTCATTTAATTGTTTATCTCGGTTTTTCCGCCCGGCCCTGGGACTCAAAATATTATGTGGACTGTGCTCACTGCCAAAGCCGGCTGACCAAACCACTACTCCACCAGGGCATGACTCTTAGAGATTTGGAGTATGCAAAACACATTATAAAACTTGTAAAATTCTGCAATTAAAAATGTTAAGTTTAACCTAGGTCTATTTTTTAGCCGCAGAATCCAGTTTTCTTGCCTGTTTATTAACATTCTTAGAGTCATAAAAACTGGCCTCAAGAAACTCATATACTGAGGCAAAGACATATAGAGGGAAACAAACTCCTGATTTCAAGGAGATTACAAAATAGTGGAACAACACTGACCAAGGTGCAGAACTTTACTAGAGCTAAAGACCAGTTGAAGGCAATGGGAGACAGCCGTTATTCTCCACTCGAGTGGCACATACAGAATAGGTCGGGCATCCTGCGGTTAATCCACAAGTTTATGGGGCGTGTAGCACACATCAGACTGGGCCTTAGGGATTGACTGCTGAGCAAGGCAGACATTATCTTTCACTCCAAGAGCCTAATTTATGAGAAAAAAAAACATAGAATTACAAGGAAATAAGCAGGGTTCTCTGTTAAAATAATGATCATATCCCCTTGAGCTGGGGTCAGCAGTGATGACCATTCCAAGGTCTTGGCATTAAAGTTTCAATGTGAAAGATGCGAGGAAGCCAGGCATGATGAGGATGAAGGGCAGGAGGAGAAGGGATTAAAACACACCTGAGGGGGCAAGATTGGGGCAGGGACTGGGCTTTAAAGCGTGAGTAGGTTTGGAGAGGGAGAAAGGGGCATTCAGTCACTTAGGAATTTAAGCAGTGTGGCATTGAGTCTCTAGCATGATTTCCTGAGCTGAGGATGTAGCAGTGAGCAAGCAGACCAGCCTTTATCATTTCTTGAACATTCTAAGAGGAGAGACACGGTAGCAGTAGAAGCAGTAAAGGAATGAGTCTAATAAAATGAAGAGTTCAGTGTCCAAACAAGCTTGGAAAACAATAGTTCATCTTCTCTCTTGGAGTTTTACAGTATGTAATAGCAAATTAAAATCTGTGTACATCTCTGCAATTAAAAAAATTAGGTTAACCTAGTCCAAACCAAAGTTTTTCAGATAGTAAAGAAAATGCTAAGCAAATAAACTCAGATAATAAGATGGGGCAGGGAAAAGCCTGTATTAGAACATTAGATCAGAGAAGGCCTTCCTGACCATTTGATATTTGAAATGGTATCTGAACAAGAGGAAGGAAAGGGCTGTATGAGAAGATGTCTGGTGAAGATTCATCCCAGAGATTGGAAGTGGCAAGAACACTGAGGGAAGCTGTGTGCCCAGACTGTCCCAGGAAGCTAAGCAGGGTTCTTCACGAGGAGAGGCTCCAGCAGTGACAGGGAGGAAGAAGGTGAGGATGTGTTTAAGGGCGATCTAGAGGCCTCATGTACAGAAACAGAGGATGACATGTTTGGGAAGGAAGGCTATGGCCACTTGAATATCAGCATAAGGAGTTAAGACCAGTTGCCAACCTATTATCCAATGACACCTACAAGATTTTTCCAGGCACAAAACACTGCTCCTGGCATGCCCATGCTTTTGTCACCCACCAAAGAGCTGTTGGGGATAAGAAACTATAATCTTTTGAGATTAACTGCAATTGACCCTTGAAAAGCATGGTTTGGACTACAGTAATCTACTTACGTGTGAATTTTCTTGTGAACAAATGATGGAAACGTATGGTATTGATAAATAAGATACAGTACTTAAACGTAGTTTCTCGTAATAACATTTTCTTTTCTCTAGTTTATTGTAAGAATAAAGTACATGATATATAAAATGTACAAAATATGTTAATGGTTTATGTATGATATGATAAGTAAGATACAGTACTTAAATGTAGTTTCTCTTAATAACATTTTCTTTTCTCTAGTTTATTGTAAGAATAAAGTACGTAATATATAAAATGTACAAAATATGTTAATGGTTTATGCTATCAGTAAGTGTTCTGGTCAACAGCAAGCTATTAGTAATTAAGGTTTGAAGAAGTCAAAAAATATACACAGATTTTTTACAGCAACCCAAACCCCTATTGTTCAAGGGTCAACTATATTAATGTTTTAATAATGACTGATACAATAGAAATTTCTTGCTGTTCCTGTAATAGCTGCTCTTCCCTTCTTCCTCAGTAACACAGCCCTCCAATTCTGGGTAAGAAAGTGCATGACTACATTTCCCAGGATTCCATATAACAAGGCTAACCATGTGGATAAATTCTGACCAATGGGATGTCAGCAAAAGTAGCAAAGCCAAGTTCTGGTTTTGTCATTAAGAGAGTGTGACCTCTTTTCCCCTCCCCCTTCTCCCTGCCATCTGGATTGTGGATTTATCACTAGATTTTCATCCTGGGACATGAGGACAGGGGCCACCCCTAAAGATGGTGATCGAAGAAATGAAAACACGCCTGGTTGGTCCCAAATGACTGTGGAGGGTCCATACCAGCCAAAAACTGCCTCATGGATTGTTTTACATGACAGAGAAATAGAGTTTTCTCTTATTTAAGCCACTCTTCTTGTAAATCTTTGTTATATACTGCTCAAGTTAGAAGCAAATTAATATGGCCATTCGTTACAAGTTATAGCAATGGATAAGTCTATTGGAATATAAGTGAATGAAAATATGCATATTGTAAGGATAACTTTCAACTCTGAAAATACATGCACATAAAGTCTTCCTATATATATTCTATATATCCATATATGATTAAGGCAAATCTTTCACAAATACCAGTACTTGTAAATATGTTTATCATAGGTGACTAGCAACCCAACTCACAACAGATGTTAACTTCATTTGTGCCATGACTCTAAGGAGAGACCGCCACATGAAGTCTGATGTGGTGAGTCTTGGGCACAGCTGACATCCTCCAGAGCATCTGGAAGTGGGGCCCAATTATAAATCATGTGGCTGCCACCAAACAGACTTGTGCATTGATATTGATGTCACATAAAGTTAAACATAATCTTCACCATATAACTCATCAATGTCACTACTAGGTATTTGCCCGAGGGAAGAGGAAACATTTGCCCAAACAAAGGCTTGTGCATGAATGTTCAGAGAACCATTTTCAAATAGCCAAAATGGGAAACGGCCCAGATATCTATCAGCAGGAGACTGGATAAACAAATTGTGGTACAGACAATGGAACGCTTCCCAGCAAGTCAGAGGGTTGAGCTATAATATACACAACATCATGGATGAATCTCAAAGACATTATGGGCAATGAAATTAACCAGACCTCAAAGAGTACATTCTAGATGATTCCAGTTATGTCAGATTCTAGAAGATGCCCAAATTAATTTGTAGTAACAGAAAGCAGAGCAGTTATTGCCTGTGGCTCCCTGTAGAAACAGGAATTGACTGCAAAAGAGCACAGGGAACTTTCTAGGGTGATGGAATTGTTTTACCTCTTTAATTGGGTTGGTGGTCTAACAAGTTTATTCATTTGCAAAATTCATGAAGCTCTACACTAAAAATGAGTGTTCTTTATTCTAAGTAACTTACCTCTCAATAGAGTGATTTAAATGGTGCTCAATTATGAAGCTAAACAGAGGGAAAATGCTTTAGAGAAAGAAGACAAGTAGTGATTTGCAGTAGGGATCAAAAAATTCATGTCCAATTCAGATGCTCTGAATTGCTGATTTTTATTTTATTTTAAAACAAACTGCTTCTCACCTGAACACTCTAGATAGCTGTGCTCCAAGAAGAAAAGCAGTGGGGACTGACTCCTGAAAAAGTAACCTCAGAGTTGGTGGTGGATAACAGAGCCGATGAGGCAGTATTGCGGGGAAGGGTAGGAGACATCATCCGCTCCCAGGACACACCTTTCTCAGGGACCAGAGACTTCTTCATGTTCCTGTAGATTTTTTTGTTTTGCAAAAGTTACAAAACACAGCAAAGTATTTATGTTAGAGATCACAGCATGTCAGGTTGCAACAAAAGTCTCTAAATGCCTGTCTTCGGTGGCTGTGCCAGCCTGGTCAAAGGTCATTAGTCAGCAGGCACAATCTGACTCAGATGCTCAGGGCACCGCCCTGGAGTTTTCCCCAACTACTTGGGGTGCATTAGGAAGACGCCGAGGTCCAAATAAGCAGAGAGGTGAGAGCCGAAGACAATAGGATTAGGATGCATGAGTTCCTTTTTGCCCACACTGGGCGGTGAGGTCTGAGGAAATGTTCTCATGACGTTTTTGAGATCAGGTACCTGAGGTCAACAAAACACAGCTTTGGAAGACTCCTCTGGCAGCACACACAGGATAGTGAGTGAGACACCGCGCAGCCTGAGTCACGGGATCCAGGACAAGGTTGTTGCAAGCACCCAGGTGGGAAATGACTGGAATTTGAACCACGGTGGTAGCTGTGGAACTGGAAAAGGGGAGTGAAAGCCAGAGGGCTAGAAAGGGATGGACAAAGACTAGTGACAGACAGGCTAGGACCTGGGGGCCGGGGATAGAGAGGAAAAAGGTGAGTCCTGGTCCTTGGACACAGGACGAGGCAGGTATTCTGAAGAAGGAGCAGAGATGGGAGGAGGCCTCCATCTCCTAGCAGGGTTGGGGGAATATGAAGTCTGCCCCTGGGTGTGGCAGTGCTGCTGACCCTGCTGTCTCCTAGGGCTGACTCTGTTGCTAGCCTCTGGCCCAGTGATCCCTGACCCATTGCTGCCCACATTGCTGCCCACAGTGGGTGACAAAGTGAGGTGAGCAGAGGGGGTCAGAGAAAGCGTGTGCCTCTGTGCACAGTGTCCGTGCTTGGCACACCTGCTTCCACCCACCCCAACTCCACCTGGAGCTCCTCCTCCTCTCGCAGACCCTGCCCAGGTGCTCCCTGGGAGGAGTGACTCTCCCTCTTACGCTATGGTGGCACTCACGTGTGTTAGAGCACACACGGCACGGGCAGCTGTTGTCTGCGCGTCTGTCCAGCCGCGCTGCAGGATCAGCTGAAGACCGGCTCCAATTTCTAGCTCAGCTTTAACACAGTCCCTGATGCATGTGACCTTGCTCAAGACACAGCATACACAAATGACGGAGCTGAGACGTCAGGAAGGACCCAAACAGGCAGGGAAGCCCAGCGACAAGGGCTCCACTAGCGTGGAGGTGCTCGCGAGGCCAGGGTGGCCCCGGGAGTGCTCTTTCCTCTGTCCCTTCATGCAGGGTGGGGACCACTGTGTAACTTTAAACTTCCCCAAGTCCAAATCCTTCAGGGGCTTTCTCTCTGAGTGAAGCAAAATGGTAGCCTGTCAGAAAAGAATTATCCTCTGGGTCAGCCAGAGAAGAGCAGTACCAGGCATAGCATCACTTTTCAAGGCCGAACTGGGTCTGGATCAGACCAGTGACCTGGAAAATCATCATCTCCAGTCCAAAGGGAAGCTGGGAAGGGGTAGCCCCTCAGACTTGCTGCTGCTGGAGTCACTAGCATGGCTGTAGAAAGAGGTGCAAGCCCAGATTCAGTGGACGTATCAGCCAGAGCGCCTGAACTTGGGCCCGGTCCATCATGGCAGTTGGTGGCCTCGTCCCACACGCTTTGAGTATCACCTCTTCCCACACCTCTATATCAGAAGGAATTCTCCCAGGGATGTTGGAATCCAGAAAACAGATTTTCAGCACAGAGAAGAGAAGGATTGCTGCCCAAGAGGAAAGAGGCTGGAAGAATCAGAAAGGAGAGTTTTCACCTGGAAGTGGGGGTTCCTGATTGTGGCTTACTCAGTACTAAAGCTGGGAAAGTCCTCCACAAACTGGAATGGTTGGTCAGCCTAGTTGAGTGGGAACATGGAGATCATGGCCTGACCCCCTTCCGGGAAACAAAGTCCCAGAGAGAGCAAGCCACCTGGCCACATTCACAGAGAGGCCAGTGGCAAGGCTGGGGCAGAGCTCAGGGCCCCGCTTGCCCTGCAGGCCTCTCCCCGGTTGGTGCTTTCTTTCAGCATCTTCTGCCATCTGTCTGCTTCCCTCACATGACTGGAGATACTCATCTCCAAACCGGGGATCTGCCAACAGCAGATTAACTGGTTATTGTTAGATAACAGGAATGTCTGTTTCCCCATAGGAGAGGGGCTGAGGGAGGAGGCCCCTGAGGGAGCTGTCTCCTGAGCTGAATTCCTTCCTCAGCCAGCAGTGATCCAGGCTCATCTGACTTGCTCTCTGGAAGCCATTGAACTCTGTTGAAGAAATGTTCATGGCTCCAGCATGGCCCCGTGGCTCTGCAGCTTTCTCTTCCTCTTGGGCCCCCAACTAGACATAGCGTCTCAAAAGGGATAAAATCCTCTTCCTGTGCCATCTTTTGTAGGCTTGGAGAAGAGCTCAGAGAACAAACCCAGGTAGAAAAATTCCAGCACAGATTGTGCCGCATCCTTCATCCGCCTTCGGAGCGCACCTTCTTTATTCCTCTCATTCCTTAGAAGGCCCAGTGGGTAAGTCGGCCAGTGACCTCCGACCCAACCCGGCTGGCCCCAGGGATGTGCGGGCCTGGAGAGGGGCCGTCCACAGGTGTGTCCCAGCACAGGGTGATGGGGGACCAGCAGAGGGCTGTGCCGCGCAGACTTTCAGAACAAGTATATGGATAACGAGCATCTTCTCCAGCTTCTTCAAGGCCCCGGGCTGTCTGTTGACAAGTGTTTCTTGTTTTCTCTCTCCTCGTGCCTGAATCTGCTCAGGAATGTCACCTTTTAGCCTTCCTGGGCCGACCACATGTCACAGTAGCAGCCATCCTGATGCTGTACACCCTGGAATGTGGCGTTTCTGAATGAGTCAGGCAGGAGCCCTGGGGTTAGAGAGCAAACGCTGCCTCATGCTGCATCTTGGAGCCCAGGCAGACCCTTTGGTACATTTTAAGATTCTTGAAGGTAATCTGCAATTGACGGTGCAGTCTGGTGAGTGACAGAAACAAAGGCATAGGGCCACAGTAAGTAGTCTATTTTCATCGCTTTCTAATTTGTAAAGTCCTTTCCTAGCCACGCTCTCAATTGACCTCCAGGTCAGGTGACCCATGCAGACAGGCAGGACTGGAGCCTGAGTTACTAGAATCCTACACCTCAGACCTGGTCCTAGTGCCCTGTCAAGGGTCTGTCTACTCCATCCTACTTCAGAAGCAGACGTGCAAACTCGCAGGGCCTTGTCTCAAATGCTGGGGGAAGCTTTGCAATAGAACGTAGACAAGGATCAGGGTTGAGTACAATGGGCGAGAAGAGGGGTAACAGATGCTACTCAAACCCTCACACTTCTGTCTCAGTATAACCAGGGGACAGCAGTGCCTGCATCAGAGCTTTTAAATAAGGAGTAAATGGAATAAACTTTGGGCAGCAGCAGTGAGCAATGGCTGAGAGCCATCGATCCAATCCTTCCATCCAGATACAAGCCCCGGGTTTGCTCCTCGTAGCTCTGAGGTCTTAAGTGCCATCACCTCTCTGAGTTTGAGTTTTCTCATCTGCAAAGTGGGGATAAAGTTAGCATTTGTTTCACTGGGTCGTGAGGATGAAATATGATCATTTATGCAAAAAAGCTTAATGCAGTACCTAGCACTAAAGAGACACTTTGCTGCATCTTTGCTAACTAGTCAGCTGAAGTGATTGACAAGGTTGGGTTATAGAAGGAGAACTGACTAACCGCAAAGCCCAGACTCTTAACTTTTATGAAATGCTGGTGCCCAGACGTGCCAAGCACCTGACAATCGGTGTAGGAGGCGTTCTTGGGATAGTTGGATGATTCTCCTCAAAGCCCCTTCTAAAGCCACAAAAATCCATGGTTCTCAGCCCCTTTCTGGGACACGTTCCAAAAGCGTACAAAGAGGAAGGACTTGGGAAGGGAATACAGACACTCTTTGATGGAGTTACCTCCTGATTAAACCTGTTGTAAACTGAAAATACAAGGTTAAGTTGAAAATGTCTTTAATGCACTTACCTAGTGAACATCAGAGCTTAGTCTAAGCAAGCTCAGAACACTCTTGTTAGCTTAGAGTTGGACATCATCATCTAACACCATGCCTACTTTTAATAAAGCGTTGAATAATTTATGTACTGTTTCAAATGCATGCGTGAAAGTGAACGGCAGAATGCCCTGATTCAAAATTCTACACTGAATCTTTATAAGCCCGTGACCTTCTGCATACTGTCCACACTAAAGCCCTGTCTCCACACTTGGGAAGAAGTGGACTAGCCAAAGCACTCAGGGGCAGATGTTACCCCATTCTACACCTGAGACAGGATGCTTCTGTCCGGGGGACTTGGAGTTGCGGTGTTCCAGTGCAGGAAGAAACGAGAAAAGAGGCTGCTTTATGAGAAACTGCAACCCAAAGAGACACAGCAATTGCTCAAGGTGGCAAAGGCAAAACCAGAACTGGAACCCAAGTCTTCTGCCTTGCAGCCTCAGACTCCCTGCCAGCGCCCTCCTAATTACCCCAGCTTTCAAACTCATTAGAGCACAAACTTAGTCCAGCACTGAGCTTTCAAAATCTTCACTGGCCTCCCACGGTTCCTCTTCAGGACAAAATCACTCAAGGAGAAAACCTTGTTAAAAGCCTTTGAAATGACAAGGAATCTAGTCCCGTCAACTTGTGTTCCTTGAAGAAAGAGCTGAAATACTGATTGGATTAAAGGACCCCTCTGGGCAGCCCCTATTATGCACTTTTAACTTTTTCCTTCTTGGAATGGTGGAGTGTCAGATTTATGAACCTGATGTGCTCTGATAAGAGCATTCCAGATGTCTCTGCATGGATGCCAAAGGAGGCAGGCTCCCTTCGGCCCCCATCATAAATTTGGAGAAACAGGTTATTCCAATCCCCCATCAAGTGCCCCACCTACCCTACCCATGAGTTCCACAAAACAGCTCCTTCTCACCGTCCTTCACAGCTAGGTCACTGGCCTGGCCGGGCAACAGATTCTGGAATCTCAGAATATCAGAGCTGGGCGGCAACTCAGAAATGCACTGATGAAAGTCATCACCTCTCGCCAGAGAGAGAAGGGACTTGTCTGAGGTCACCCTTGTGGGTTCAAGGTGAGAATCTTGGCCATGGGGCCCACAATCAGAGCAATGACTGAGCAGTTTCAGCCTCAGACAGAGAAGCGAGAACTGCAGGGCTGGGAGGCGCTCAAAAGTGGCCCCTAGTGACAGAGTCCCCAGGGGCACTTGGCAGCCTGGGAGGCTTGTCCACTGACAGCATAGGAATCCTAGAGAATGTAGGCAAGTGTTTGCATAGCATGAAACCACACCCACCTCACACACATACTCACCCCAGAGAAGCGAGTCTGCCCCTGTTCCTGCCCCACCACATCCCTGGGGTAGCTCTCTTGAACTGGCATGCCAGCTAGACAAGGGACATTTTCGTGTGCAACAGAGGTGTAAATGCAATGAAGGTAAAACAATCCCAAATTTGAGAGCTGAGCAAATTGCTAAGGAATTTCCTCCTTTTAAGGCAATTTAATTAAAAGAGTAGGCATGAACACATATAGTTCCAGAACTGAATGATCAATAAAGTCTGGAAAACAAAGTCATTGACTTTTGTCCGGACTCAAGATTGGGGTTGGGGATTTTCTTGTTTGTGTGTTTTGGTTTGTGTTGCCAGGGGTGGGGTCCTTCTCCAATATTGCCCTTGGAAAGACCCAGTTAAGCACACAGAAAACACCAGCAACCTCCCTAAAAAAAATTAATGCTTGGCTGTGGGTGGGAACCCGGCCCAGAATAACAACAGCAAAACGTTGGTCCTCAAGACACCTTCAGGAGCCACCAAAAGAACAGACACCCCAGGCATCTCTATGAGTCAGACTCTAGAAACTACTGAACCATTCCTTCAGATGCCAATGTTCAAAATCTGTAGCGGTCAGGAGAAAGGGTTGTAAAAAAAATCCTTGAACTTTGACTGGACCAAGAGAGTT
Source organism: Solenodon paradoxus (assembly GCA_004363575.1). Lineage (NCBI taxonomy): Eukaryota > Metazoa > Chordata > Mammalia > Eulipotyphla > Solenodontidae > Solenodon > Solenodon paradoxus. Next base: position 291,549 of record RJWH01001571.1, read on the forward strand.
GGGTTTTCCAGAGAATCAAGTCAAGTTCTCAACTTCAAGAGGCAGAAGAAGGCAACCCTACCCTCAGCTGCTGGGCTGGGCAGTGGCCATCCTGCCACAGGTCAGGTGGCCCAGAGGAGCTCCCTAGCAGGGGAGACTGACCAGGCACCACCCAGAGGAGTCTGGGAGAAGAAGGCACCCCCATCTTCACTTTACAAATAAAGGCAAGAAAAGCACTTTTTGTAGAAATGAAAAATGTGAAATTCACCTCAAAGAGTCAAAGGAATGATAGATTTGACATTGAACCAAGACTGAGAATGACTGATAATAGGTTCTAATGACAAGAATGCTATTACCATTTATTTACTGAGTGCCTTGTGTTGCCAGCGCTGTGCTAAGAGCTTTGCTTCCATTGCCTCACTGAGTCCTCATGGTAAGTCAATTAACAAGTAATTGCCGTTAGTTCCATTTTACTAGTTGAGAAAATGAGGATTATGGACATTGAATAACTTGCCTAATAATGTCAGAATTGGGATGAAAACAAACCATCTTAGTTGAGAACCTGTTTTTGAAATCATTATGTTCTATTGCCTGCCAATCTAAAGAGCTTCTTGTAATTTAGTTAATTAGGGCCCTGGGAGGAAGGTATTATATTTTGATGAATTAGCAGGAAACAAGCTTCAAGTTCAGCATGTGTATTGAATGGTAAGGTTCGGCTCCTGACCTGATTCAAGGAGCATTGAGTTTCTTCATTCAGCAAACTCGGGTTCATTGGTTCATTCAAATTCATATCAGCACCTATATCATGACGAGTTCTGTACTAAATAGGGAGAATTCAGAAAGAGAGACACAAGGTTGTCCCTCAGAAAGTTCCCAGTCTCATGGAGGAGTAGACTTGTGAGGAAGTTACTAGGATTCAGCCTGGTAGGTGCTGAAGTAGGGGCCTGAATGAGGTTCAGTAAATCCCGAGCCAAAGGCACAGTGTGACATATTGATTGAGTGATTTCATGGTAAGAGAGGCCTGAACTTGACTCCTGGCTTCTCCATTTAATTAGCTGGACGACCTGGGTGAGATTCTGAACTGCAGTTTCTATCACTTTTAAAATGCTGACAACAGAGTCCCACCTCCTTCGTTGTCACAGGATGAAATGATAGAACATCTGCTCCAGCACCTAGCCTAATGCATAGTCATGACTGCTACATACAGGCCAGCCATTCGGGAAGACCAGCCAGTCTCGCAATCAGGAGAAATTCCACACAATTGTGGGCCAGGAGGGTGAGTAGGAAGTGATCATTTCAGGAGCAACTTGGGACAGAAGCAAGAAGGTGTGAACATGCATCGTGTGCTTAGGAAAGAGAGTGGTGAGAGCATCTCGAACTCTGGAACAAGTCTGCAGAAATACATGTACAAGTAATTTTTACAGCATCATTTGTAATGGAAATGAAAGAAACAAGAAACACTGAATGACTGAATGAATAATCAAAGAAACCAATGATGATAGATACAAATAACAGCAGTACCCACCAAAGAAGATTGGTTAAATAAATTATGATACAGCTATATAAGAGAACACTAGACATTTTTCAAAGTATAGATGATAGATGCAGATAAATAGACATAGGGAGTATGTTAAAATAACCCCAAATTTATAAATTCGTAAGCAACAGTTTAGAGGAGATTTCTGGTGAATGGCATGGGGAGAACAATGACATTTCACTTTCTACTCCACATACTTCTTCAATGTTTGATTTCTTTATAATAAAAGGTAATTTTGCTATTATTTTAGAAGACATTTTTTTATTAAATTCTAAAACCTTGAATGAGTTGAGAAGAATAAAAAAGAAAAAAAAATCTGTTGGGAGATCACTGGTTACCATAAAAATCAGGCTCAGTGGCAGAGTGGGGTACTGAGGGCACTAACAGAGCAGGGGGTGAAAAGTGGAGTCAGAAGTGGTTGTTGTTCTTGCCTGTTGTCAGATGGGAAAGGAGCTGGAGAAGAGAGGAAATTTGGGAATGCTGTAGAAACCCTAAAGGAAGGTCCCGGGGATGATAACAAAAGAAAAGATCATTCAGGAGGAAGGCACACATTTAGTAGAGAAGGGAGGGAGGGAGAAGGGGAGGAAGAAAGGAAGGGAGGGAGGAGGTAGGAAGGAGGGAGGGATGGAGAAGGGAAGGAGGGAGGGAGGAAGGAAGGAAAGAAAGGGAGAGAGAGAGGAAGGGAAGGAAGGAAGGGAGGGAGAAAGGGAAGGAATGAAGGAAAGGTGGAGAAAGGAGAGAGGGAGGGATAGAGAAGGGAGGGAAAGAGGGAGGGAAGGTAGGTAAGAAGGAAGGGAGGGAGGGAAGGAGAGAGGGAAGGAATGAAGGGAAGAGAAGGAAAGAGGGAGGGAGGGATGGAGAAGAGAGGGAGGGAAGGAAGGAAGGAAAGAAGGAAGGGAGGGAGAGAGGGAGGGAAAGAAGAAAGGGAGGGACGGAGGGAAGGAAGGAGGGAACATAGGAAAGAAGGAAGGGAGGGAAGGAGAGAGTGGGGAGGGAGGAAGAAAAGGGGACAAGAGGGCACAGTGGCTGGCTATCCTAAAAGTTCTGAGAAAACAGTGGGTGGCCTCAGGCATCCCTGGTAAAGTGGAAAGAGGTGGAGCGGGCAGTGAGGAGCTCAGGTGGAGATTGGAGATACTCAAAAGAGGTGAGCGTGTCCCTCTTTTTTGTTGCCCCAGAGAAGGGGCTTCTAGCTGGTGCTACAGGGTGCCCTCCATTCCTGGACTCCCCATTCCAGGTTTCCAGGCTTCCTTGTGCCAACTCGACCTTGGCTCTCTCCCCCACAAGTCTTTGTTTTCTGTAGCTCCCTGGAGATGTGAAGGTGAGGAAGGTCGAGAGGGTGGGTGGCCTGTGGTCACAGTTCCTAACAATGCTGCTTCCGGGCATTTTATCCCGGGTGGAATAAGATTTTTTTTTCCTAAGGGGGGGGGGGAATGGTCAAGTCTCTGTAGAATATGCTAGACGTTCCAGAAGGTTCTCAGAGCCAAGTCTTTTCCTCACATCCTGAATCAGCTGGAGATCATCAGACCAGGTGTCCTGATCTTTCTGTCTGAAGCTAACCAGCAATTCATTAGATCTAGTGATTTCATTATTGCTGAAACAGTCCTCAGTGAGTGGTACGTGATGTGGGAGAAAGGAGGACAGGGAAGAAGTTGCTTCTGCAGATATCAGAAGGAGGAAAAGAGGAGGAGTAGGTGATAACAGAATATGCGACCTGTGGCCAGAAGGGAGGCTTTAGGGTACTGGGTAAGGAATTCCAATTCCTTTCTTTAGGTCATGAGAAGTGCTTAGAGCCCCAGGTTTCCACAGAGACCCATCCTCTTCCTCTCATGCTTGGGGACTGGTTCAGCAGGATCAAAGGAGTGTACATGGGTCCTGCACAGAACATCTCAGGTAGATCTCAGGTAGATCGCATGTAATGTGATCCTGAGGGGCACCCGCCCCTCTTTGGAGGAGTAGAGGCCAATGCCACATGAAGTGCAATCAAGACATCAGCCAATGGCCACCTGGTGCCAAGGGCAGTGATTCTGGACTTCCTCCACTGCTGTGTGAGAATCAGAAAATTCTAGACCAACTGCAACAAGACCAGAGCCTGAAGTCACAGTGTCTACGGATCCCACCACAGGAAGGATGTTGTTAGCCATCGCCCAGACCAATTCATCACTTCTTTTGCAGTCTCCGTTGCATTTTTCGCAGAGAGCATACTGTATTATAATTTATTGTCATGCATTCATCAAGAAACAACAACAGACATGTTTCATCCATTCTGGCATTGCCTAAGCACAGTGTCTAACCCACAGTAGGGCCAGTGAATGTGTGTGTGTTATACCTACTTTTACCCATTCATTTTATTAACAAGGAAAAATGAATCCAAAAACTTGGAGAGACATCCCAAGACATTAACTTGCTCAGGTTAATATACCCTGATATAAGGTGTAGCCATGGCCTGTAGTGTTAAGGTCAAAACACGAAGGCTTTGCACCGTGTGCAGCAGGATGGAGAGAAATCAGTTCCAACACACAGTGTGTCCTATGCTGGCATAGTCAGGCATTTTCTTCTTATAAACAGCAGTGGCAGAGATAGGAATTTATAAGAGTATCTGGCTGATGAAGCCAAGTCCCCCAAAGATGATGTAACCCCAAGGTGGAGTGAATGAGTTGCCGTCTTACCTTTTTGCATTCAGATGTGGCCCCATCTTCTCCCACAAAGGATGATCTTTGGATTTGAACTTTGAATAGAAGAACTTTGAAACTTTCTTCAGACAAAAAGAGAGAGAGAGTAAAATTCTTCAGAAACAGCATCTGCCAAAGTGTGTCCTCAGAACGCCAGTCCCCATATGTGTTCTTGGAGAGAAAAACATGATTCTAGGACCAGGAAAGATGAATATCATTTGAAACCTGTCCTGTGAGTCACCATATGCATTCCCACATTAAAGCCACTGAGAAATCACACAGTGAACAAACAGGCTGAACTTTGGTCAACCCAGGATTGCATAAAATTATGTCACCAGGGAACATTTTGTTCCATGTCACACTTAGGACAATGGCTCTCAGGCTTTTTTGTTCACAGTACTCTTTCAAATTCTGGAATTTGGGGCTGCACACTTGAAATCGGCCATTTGGACAATGTGCGTGTGTGTCAGGTGCGTCGCTAGCTGGAAGAAAACTTCATGGTTCGCTCAGTGCTTGTCAGTATTGGGTGGAAGGACATGCTTTCTTAAAAACTTCCAAAATCAAATCACGACCCGTGCCAGAAAAAATTTTGGGCTTCAAGCCACATCTCTTTGCAGCTGGTTGATGCCACGCTGCAGGGCCTCACACTGTCCACGCCACTCAGAAGCACCCCCAACAGGTACCATTCCAATGAGCAGCTGAAGTAAAATCAATTTGACACACATTAAAAAAATGCTGAACCCTGGAAGTCGAGGTCCCAAGTCCTCCAAATCTGAGATCAAAAGTAGCATATAAATCCCCTTTTCCTGTTTTCAGTTATTTAAGCAACAGATTTTATTGAAGGGGGAAAGTGCTTATTCATTGAATTACATGCTTGCAGTGTTTAAAAAGCAACTCACTGGAAAATGAAGGTGACCTTAAAACTCATTAGAGAAATCATGATAAGCAAAAGAGCATCAGTCAAAAGCAAGACCCCTGAATCTTCTCGCTGGTTCTGTCACCAGAGAGGAAATCGCACCATCTCTCTGAGACTCAACATCCTTCAGAGTGAAAAGCTGGCTTGATGAGATAACCTCTAGGATACTTTCAATGTCAAAATTATTCTGATTGCTGAAAGATTCAAGAGCTAGTTCTAAAAATAATACGTGAAGAGTAAATGAAAGTTTGTGAGCAAAATGATTATTTAGTGACTGTTTATTAACGATTAACATTCACAGCAAATGTGCCAGACATTGTGCTAAGCTCTTTGCATGTTATTACCCAGGCCGACAGCACCCTATGAGACAGATGTTATTATTACCTTGTTTTACAGATATTAAGATGCTCATCTCTAGCCAAACCAATGAACTAAATCAAATCAAAATAGACTTTCAGTCTGTAAGACCAAATTAGTGGTTATCAGAAGAGAAGGGAGTGGAATGGTGCAAATCAGGTAAAAAGGGTCAATTACATGGCAAAGGAGAGTGGTGAACATAATTTGATATATATATATATATATATATTTATAGATGATGATTTATCATAACGTACCCTTTAAGGCTATATCATGTTATAATGCAATGCTACTTCAATTCGGTTTTTTAAAGACATCAATCTCTTACAGAGTAAGTGGCTGGGCCCGGTCAACATTAATAGTAAGCAGTGGAGCTGGGATTTGAATGTAGTAACCTAATTTTTGGAGCCACTCTGCTTTGATTTTATAAAAATATCAAGCTGAAAAATGTAGTAACAGATGCTGGTGTGTGTATCTTTTTATGATGGGAAATTGATGTGAAACAGAAGTCTAGAAAAGAAAAGAGAAATGCCTAAAGGAATAGATTTCTAAAAGGAGCTGATGCAATTACCAGGACATAGTCCAATAAGAACACAGATTAGAGTTAATTCATCCATGCCCCAGCAGCCTGACATGCTGGATCCAGACTTGGTAAGTTGCCACGGCGAGATTCCGGAGCTGGGTTCAGGAAAGAGTAGTAAGCCCCAGAGGGAGGAAGCTGGCAAGCATCTAAGGGAAGGTGGTGCAAGTCTGACAACGGAAATTTAGAATCTTTGCCTCCCTGAGCTCCCAGTAAACCTAGAGGTCATCGCATCACACATCCCAGCCAAAGCCAGCATCCCCACAATTCTCTGGGGGTGGGGTTCTCAAGTCCTGCTGGAGCCTTTCCAGAGGTGGAGCTTTCTTGGCTTATCAGCCAGACATTTTTACCATTGGACACCTGAAGATGTTAGAAAATTTTATTCTTTTTTGTAAGTAAAAACATATCTTATAATGATTTCTACCCTGGGTCCTACCTCATTCTACCTCCAGCCCCCCTCAAAAAATGGCTTTTGGCTCTCTGTTCTCCGATAACTTCCAGAAATTAGAAGACTCATCGAGCCCTTAACACCAAGCCAGAGAGATAGACTCCTGCAGCATTCATCATGGAGTTGGTTTTGTCCCATCACCATCTTAGCTATCATCCTGTGGACCTTGTCAAACTGGCCCAGGTGACATCTCACTCACCTAGGTGTCCTTTGCAGACCTGGCTTAGGGCCTGCCATGTAGCAGCTGGCACCATGTGATTATCTGAATTGAACTGAAAAAGGAAATTACAAGAGGAAGATATGGCAAAAAATGAGAGTCTGGACCCTGAACAACATTACTTAGATAGCATTTAGATCCATCTCTAGATTGGGAGCCATTTTCTAGATTATCCCCTGGAAAGAGTCTTGTTGTCCAGATGCTGTGGTTGGGGTTTCAGGACCCTGATCCTGCCCAAGACTTGAAAGGAGTGCTTTGAGGATCACCAGTATCATCCCAGTGCCAAGCCCAGGGCCTGGCCTAGAGTAGCTACCATCAGATAAATACTGAATAAGTGAATGAGCAGTAGTAGCATGCTGTGCACCTACTATGTGCCAAGTTTTTCTACAGGTTACTGATTCAAATCTTGCAACTCAATGATTAAAATATTCATGTACCCATTTGACCAGGGGAGAAACTGAGAATCTAAGAGATTAAGAAACTTAGCTGAAGTGACTCTGTAAATATGTGGAAAAGTCAAAATTCAAACCCAGACTTGTCTAGATCTAAAGTCTATGCTTTTGAAGGCATCATACTGCCCCCCTAAAGGAAAAAGAGGACAGCAGATACATAGGGTGGCAGATAGACAAAAGACAGGGAAAAGGAAGAGCATGTAAATAAGACAGTTTTGTGAACTGTAAAAGGCAGCCGTGGGACCTGTGTGAGAGATGAGCCCTTTCTAGACTAGTCATATTTGCTAGATAGTGAGTCAGTCATGAGCAGGGAGGCAGGATGGGGAGGGAACAGAGGCAATCCTCCACTCAAAAGGCAGCAGACACCAGACACGAAATAGCACCAATCTGAAGTCCTCCAATCAGGTTAAAAGGGGAACCACTAATGGACAAATCAAAACCTTGTTACATCTCAGGACACCCCTGGGCAGAGACAAAGGCTATCAGACTTCTTAAAAACCTCAGCCCGAAGTTCCTCAAAGCCTGTTCCCCTCTTGGAATATGGCCCACCCTTATCCTGCCTCATAAAAGATGTAGTCTTCAATGACTCTCACTTGCTTTTACTTACGACTGACTGTGCTACCTCTGTTCCCAGAGCAGGTGGACCCAAAGAGATCTTCTCTTGAACTCACAAGAACCCTTGTGCGAGACCTCAATACCCTCACATTGACATATCCAGATTTTCTAAACTGGAAATCGTGGGTGGAAAATTCCAGCTCCTGATGTCCCTGTTTGGAGTTCAGAACTGTTTGGAGGTGGAATTTTCATCGCTCTGGAGCACACTGCCTTCAAGCATCTCTTTCTCTTCCTGCAAGTTGGCAAGAACAGCTCTGTCCCCATCCAGGTCAAGAGACCTAGCCACAAATGCTGCAGTCAGGCCAGCCATCAAAGTTCTCCAGCTTGCACCCTGGCCTCTTTGTTTCTCCTCCTCCACCCTAGGCATTTCTTTCAGGCCCTGTCAGCTCCGCATCCTACAAAATGCCATCATCTCACTTTCATCCCCCTTCAGGCCAGGACTGTTTTACAGCCCATCTATGTGCTTACAGTGGCCCTAAAAGAAATCACATCTGGAATCCAGTAACACAGATGTGCATATAATGGAGGACCTTGAGCCCTCTGAGCAAGGAGACCTGTGCTCTCTGGTCCATTCCATTCAGTGCAACCCGATATCTTACTTTAAAAGCCAACCAAACAGCATTACTTCCTTATTCTGCTTGAAATTCTCATGATTCTCTACTGTGTTAAGAATAGGGACTGAAGTCCCACGAGGGCCTCCAGATCTTTTGCCCCCCTCCCCTAGCCTCACCTGGCACCCCCTGGTTCAGGCACTGACCAGTTGTTGGGCCTGGGACCTTGGCCTCTTCCTGTCTCAGGTACGAGCAGATCCTTCTGCCTAGATAAGCTCTCACCTGCTGTCCCTGGATCAGCTCTCCTTCCTCCTTCAAAGCCTCAAGCTCTCATCCTTCAACCCAAGACCATATTATACTCCTTGTTATAAGTCCCCAAAGCCTTCTACTCCTTCACTGCACACTTTTAATTATCACTTTAAAGTTGCTCTCCTCTGATAGAGTACAAGTCCGTTGAAGACATGCTGTGTGCAGAAGAAATATTTACAGGCATGCAGCATTCCAGCCCAGTTGGTTCTAGTTGTTTATAGGCAACTTTCTCCCAATCTCTAGGCCTGTTTCACCAACTATAAGTGAGGCAGCTGGGCTGGCTCATCTCCAAGGCCCTGTCCATCCTAATGTTCTAGACTGAACAACTTGAGAACATTTACAGTGTAGTGCCAGCTCAAAGCAAAATAATTTTAGAGCGATACTACAGTGAAGGAAGACCCTGGGAATGTAACTCTCTCCTGCGGTATGGGCTATGTTTACAAAACAAACCCAAGAAAGCATCATAAATCATTCCAAGAGGAGCTGCCTGGGCTGAAGCAACAAGACAAAAATACCTCTGGGCACAGCGCCTCTGGGCCCCCACCCAGCTCAAGAGAAACAGGGCCAGTCAGAGCTCTGAAGAGTCAGATGCGGGAGCTGATTTTGCTTTCCACACCAGGCCTCTCAGTGGGGACTTCTCACCTTCCCTTCAGATTTTCTGTCCTCCCTGGTAACTTTGGTGTCCCAGTGTCTTGCAAACAATGACTTGAGAAGACAAGAGATTGAGGTCTAGGTCAACCACTGTTAAGAGAGTGTAACTATGAATCCTTCCTTCTCAGTCTAGTTGACTCTGTGAGACAGGGTAAAAAAATCTCTGCTCTACTCAAACATTTTGAAGACCACAAAGGCCTATACAACACAGGGCCATTGTTTCCCACTCAACCACTGACTGAAAATGGCCCCTAAGGGTTACTTATGGGCCACACAGAGTCTACATGTTATCGAAGGTGGAGGTGGAAGGCTTGGTCCCTGGTCAAAGAATCTTAGGCATCCGAGTGTGTGAATCACCCTAGACCATCTCAGCTGCCCTAAAGGTGGATCTAATTCAAGCTTTCCACAGGGTTCCTCAGTCAGGGTCAGGGACCCTAGTTCTGTGTCAAACCCAGACCCAAGAGCTGTTTCAGGGCTGCAAGGCAGAGTGGGTCCCTGGGATTCTGAGGCTTGGAATTCTCGGTGTAATTGAGGGGTTCAGAGCAGGATACCCAAAGTCCTTGGTTACATTTCTCTGCCTCTTTGAGCTCTGCAAACTTTTGTTTCTCTTTAAGGAAATGGGGAGAGTTGATTGACCTCAATATTAAGTGTCCAGCAAAGGTAAAACATTTAGTTTTGTGGATA